>JANHGO010000072.1:1484860-1502985 GCA_024606505.1 Aquila spilogaster
TAGTAGAACACCAAAGTACTCGAGAGATGTATTGACTTGGTCCAACAAACATTTCGATTTCATGTAGTATCTGTGTAATGAATGAAAAAAAAAAAAAACTGCAAGAAATCATGACACCAAAGAACTAGAGTCTATGCCTAGTTTTGCTGCTGAATTAGGGTATGTTTTTGGATTGTGGATACAGCTATAGTTTGGTGCATTTGACATCCTCTTTCATATGCAAAGCTGATTAACCACATGTGGGGAAAGTGCTCCAGATTAACTGATGTTTGTGAGAATGAAGCATGGCTATACCTAGTCTTTTCTGCAGAGGACATGCAGAGCAGGGACCTCCAAGAAGAATTGAATGTGTACCTTTACAGCAAAAAAGGGAACTAAGCGAGAGACTTTGAAATTGTAGGCGACCTGCTGGGTATGCATAATGATCACTCTCAAGTACTGACCTTCACCCTATGGTCCCTGGACAACATTTAAGAGGTCTGTAAAGTAACTGAAAAACTGGAGGCTTACATTTTACGCAGGTGTTTACATTTCCAAGGGAAAATACACAGGCATCTGTAGATCAATAAAAGCTGAGAACCACTAGTCTTCAGTAGGCTGTTTAGCTTCCCTCTGTGAGGGAAGGGCTTCTGTGGAGTACAGTCAGATCTTGCATTAAATTAGGTGGTATTTACCACATTAGTGATAGGATGTAATTGAAATGGTAAACTCCTGTGAGGAGGATGGTAATAACCCTTGGGGCTAAGCATGTGTTATTCAACTATCAATATATGAGGCTGAGTGGGGGATAGCAGTGAATGATCTTGTGCCTCGGATGTATTCCAGTCAGGGAAGCATCTTCCTGTGAAGTTGCCTGTGTCAGTCATAGAATGGCTTAGGTTGGAAGGGACCTTAAAGATCATTGAACTACAACCCATCTGCCGCAGGCAGGGCTGCCACCCACCAGGTCAGGCTGCCACCCACCAGGTCAGGCTGCCACCCACCAGGTCAGGCTGCCACCCACCAGGTCAGGCTGCCCAGGGCCCCATCCAACCTGGCCTTTGAACTTCTCCAGGGATGAAGCATCCACAGCTTCTCTGAGCAGCCTGTGCCAGTACCTCACCACCCTCTGAGTAAAGAATTTCTTCCTAACATCTAACTTAATTTCCTCCTATTTTTCTTTAAAGCCATTCCCCCTTGTCCTATCAGTATTAGACCATGTAAGAAGTTGCTCTCCCTCCTGTTTATAAGCTCCATTTGAGTACTGGAAGGCTGCAATGAGGTGTCCCTGGAGCGTTCTCGTCTCCAAACTAAACAAGTCCAATTCCCTCAACCTTTCTTCATAGGAGAGAGAGGTCTGAGCATCTTCGTGGCCTCCTTGGCACCTGCTCCAGCAGCTCCCCATCTTGTACTGAGGGCCCCAGGTTTGGATGCAGTACTCCAGATGGGGGCTTCACAAGGGAGAGCAGACAATCACCTTCCTCACGAGGATCAGCAAGGATTTTTGTGATGGACACTTGAAACAATGCACAAGAAATGTAACAGGGAAACGCAGAAAGAGATTCAAGATCATTCTCTGCCTGTGTTCCTACCTGGCCAGAGGATTGGCTCCAGTGCAGTCACTGGACACCTGTCCTAGCACAGCTCAGGATGTTAGAACCTTGAGGAAGCCCTAGTGTGAGGTTTGTTAGCTCATAGCTCATCCAGCACTGCTACAGTACTTTCACTCATAGAAGTGCTTACTCTAAAACATATCACACCTCTCAGCACTAACAACAGTGGTAACCTCACTGCAGATCAGGATGTTTCTGGAACCCTGAGAGACGTACTTCTCCATTAACGTCAGCACCTTGACTTTTAAAGGAAAGCATAAACAGGAAGAAAGCAAACTTCTCAATTCAGAGCTTCTCAATTCAGGAACTTGTTTTTTGCTGAATTGAAAGAGCTTTTACTTCTACTGGCCATGATGCCACATGGGGATACAAAATTCCCTCTCCTTTCTGTTTTTCAGTTTCACAGTGGTAGTCAGTGAGGTTAAAGATTCGTTTGTACACTTTGCTAAGGTTTATCGTTTAGATTTTAGGCAAAGGTGTACTGTTCTGTCTTTTGTATCAGCAGTGACAACAAAGCCAGAGGGTGTTTTTCTTTCTGTCTCAGTGAATTAGTGTTTTGACACATACATAGCCTTGACTTGGAGGGTAAGCTGGGATTCCCGGTAGTCTCTTAACCAAACTGGTAACATTGAAGAATGCCTGTTTCTTAACATCATCTCCATCTAGTGTGGTAACTGCAAACATAATGCTTTTAGGGGTTTCTGGTTTAGTGTTGTGACAGGATATAGGAAGTACAATTTTTATGTAACAGCCACATTCTTCTCTTTAATTGAAGAGCATAAGGCAATTTATACAACAATTCTGAAGTACTTCAAAGGAAAGTGAAGCTTAACAATAATGTTCAGCTTAACTGAAACTAGTTGCTTCACAAGAGAACCAAAAAGAGTAAGAAAAGATTCTGATTAAAAATATTGAGTAACTTTAATGACTACAGGAACAGGACTATTTGTATCTTCAGAACATTGTGGATCTCTGAATTAACCAACCAGTGTGTCAGCAAAACAGTCAATAATGTGAACAGCTGCAATTCATTCTTGCCACAGCATCTCAGATTTGTATTGCAGACTGCTAAAATACTTAAGCGAGCCCATATAAATAAAGGTGTGGTGCCTTGGAAGATTTTTAGGAGGAACAAGAAGAAACAAGTTTGATTGGTATTCCTCATGGACAGTGTCTAGCAATGAGGTACCCGGAACAATGGCTGTTGCTTTATAGTGTATCAGGAGAATAAAAAGGGGGAAAGAAAAAAAGCAGGCAGCAAAAAAAGGAAATGAAATTTAACATTTGCCAAAGAAATTCATTTTCTCCTCAACAGTGAATCATAGAAAATTAAGCTCAGTCTCCTGAAACAGTAATCCTGGATGTTATAAATCCTAAAGACCAAAAGAAAAAAAGATAACTTTGTCTCAGTTTTTTCATAATCAGACTTGTGGCCTCAGCTTCTCACCCTTGCACATGGCACATGCAGCCACTGTCAAAGGCCACTTCAGGGAAGGAGTCCTGAAGTGTATAGCAGAAGGGCCTGTAACCTGGAAGAAACACCTGGTGGTGCACAGTCAGAAAAGTGGTTTTGCCGAGGTGGAGAAAGAAGAGCATGCTCACGTGTTTAACTTGGTGTAATCGTTCTGGTGGTGTGATAGGTACCTAAAGTCTGTACCGTTGTCACTGTACAGCAAAGTCCAACTCTGTAATACAGCAGCAGTTACTCTTAGCTGGCAAGTAATATGGTGGATGGCAAAACGAAGTGCTACTACAAACTAGCAGTGCTTCCTCACCCAGATTACCCAGCAGGAGCGCCTAGCCAGGTTGTTGGAAGTTACATGAAGCCAGGAGAGACCTCTGGTAAGCTACCAAACGACGAAGGTTGATTCTTTTAGCACAGAGGTGAAGGACGCACACGTTTACTTCTCGAGGCGACAGGTCGTACAGGGCCATTCCCTTCTCCACAGCCCCGTGCGATAGCCCTCAGGCCAGCGCTCCGCCAAGATCGGGAGGAGAGGCAGGTGCAACCCCATAAAGTCCCAAATGGCGACAGCAGCGAAGCGGAAGCGAATGGGAAGAAGGGCGGAAGTGGTTTCGCCAGCCGGGCAAGAGCTACTTCCGGGGGGGAGGGGGCGCCGGTGTCCGGCTCCTGCCGGAAGCGCCAGTGTGTCGGGGCCCAAGATGGCGGCGGGGATGTACCTGGAGCACTACCTGGACAGTAAGAGCTGCCGGGGCGGGGCCGAGGGCCGCGGCTGAGGACGGACAGGCAGACCGTGCCTCGGGGCGGGGACTGAGTCCTGCTTAGGCGCTGGCCGAACCGCGGCTGCCCCGAGCTCCGCGGGCGGCAGCATTGCCCGGCTGCCCAGCGCCTGGCTGTGAGGCTTCCCGGAGCTGTGAGGGCTCCCTCCCCCTCTCCCCCTCTCCTTCCTTTCTTCCCTCCCTCCCTTTCTCCCTCCCTCCCTCTCTCCTTCCTTTTTTGCCTCCTTCCTTTCTTCCCCCGTCGCCGCGCAGAGGCGTCCTGGGGCTGCTTAGAAACGGCGGCAGGGGCTGCGGCCGCTCGCTCGGAGCTTCCCGTCGGGGCAGGGCTCAGCGGGGCTGCCGCGGGAGCCCGGCCCTGCTCCTGCTGTGGGGACGCGGCGCCGCACTATCTGGCCTGTCCTGTCCTGTCCTGTCCTGATGGAGCTGCCGGCTGCTGCTCCTCGGCCGCTCGGCTTCGGGAGCCTTCCTGGGTTCGGTGGTGCCGCAGTGTTGGTGGAATGAAGCCGAGGGCAACTTCTGTGTCTGCAGGGAGATAGTTCTTGCAGCTTCCTTCACTGACATTTTAAAAGTGCAGCCTTATTTTGGTGATGAAAGAGCTCTGTAAATACTGGTGGTGTAGGTAATGCTAATAGAGCCCTTCTATGATATTTCACTTGTTTAAGTTGCATATAACTTTATCAAATTCTGTCCTTTGGGGCGTGAGACTTAAAATATAAATATATTCCCCCCTCTCCCGTGTTCTTAAAATAGACAAGTAAAGTGATTGGAGGAGTTGTTTTTGAAGAAATGTACTCATGGGTTAAGATTTGGTCACCTCTTTGATGAATGCAGTTTTCACATCTTCTGATTTGATGTCAGCAGTGGAAATGGGAAAGTTTGGTGTGTTACAGCACGATATTACTGATATGTATCTTTTATTTCACTCTACTTGGCCAAGTTACATCTCTTGCCATCTGTTGGCATATGCTTGGAAGCACTGGAGCACTGGTTTTTCAGGAATTGCACTGAACTGCATTTCCTCCAGCACAGAGTTGCTGGGTGGGAACAGGCTGATATGGTGTTAATCTGGTTCCCTCGTGTTTGCAGTGTTCCCTGTGTTATGATAAGCGGGATTTTATTGTGAATTAAGGAAAGTCAAGAACTGCAATAAGTGACGCTTTGCCAGAAAAGCTGAAGAGATACTGATGGTGAACAGGCAAGAATATCGATCTAGGAGCTGTGAAGAAGGAGAATGCAAAAAGCAAGAAGAAAAGTTGGATGAGGAGACAAAGACAGCTAGTCGATGGGAGGATGGGGGCTGGGAAGGAGAGGAAAGGAGGAGACAGATGAAGAGTAAGTACGTGGGGGATGCAGTGTTTCCTTAATGCGGGGAGCACAAGTATATATTAAGAGCTGCAAAGATGAAGTAGTGAAAGACTGAGTTTTACAACCAGTAGACAGGGATGAGAAAGATTCAGTACTGACTAGTGGTGTATGACAGGCACTAAGTCAGAGATGAAAAAAGCTTTAGATGAGCTTGGTGACTAGAGTGCTCCCATCAATGCCAAGAGCTTCAGGATTTTTGTCACTGTCAGGTAAAGTCTGTGAACTCTGTGGGAACTCTTCCATTCCCCTCTAATACAAACATGCAGCAAAAATTACAAGCTTTTATTTTGTCTTAACCGGGATGTGTGGTCCTGCAGATAGATATTAACAGAGCGGTGCTATTATTTTTTTTCTAATGTGTCTTGCTTAAAAAAAATAAAAATGTAACGTGCACAATCTGGTAGTACTTAAAATATCTGGCTACAGAGATGTTAGGAGGAACAAAGTGTTCACTACAGTGACTTTGTGTTCTTTGATTTTTGCCTGGTATCCTGTATATCATATGCAACATTACTTCCCTTTATTAGCTAACTGTAGGAGAGCTGCTGTGCTCAGTCTAGAGTTTCCTTTAGAAAAGTAGATCATGTGGTTTTTAATACTTAGTATTGAAGAGAATCCATATCATCTTTCAGTGGATTAGTTTACTGATAGGTTTTCCTGTCACGGTTTTGTGACTTGTCTGTAGTTCCTTTTCACAGTTCCAGTATTTTGTCTTTGCACCTATAACGCCTTCAACTTGCGTGTTGAAGTGTTCCCTTACTAAAAGTTTATTTCTTGCGTAGATTCAAATTAATTAAATTTTCTTTCTGATAATTTAGCAAAAAAAAAAAAAAAAAAACAAATGACTACTCTCATCTTTTGTCAACATACTTGAACTTCTGACTCTCTGAAAATGCGTGCAGTCCTTTAGTACCAGTCTTTATGGCACTAACTAAAGAAGTCAGGTTATTGTTCCACTGCTGAATATGCCCTTATCCCCATTGGACATTGTGTTTCAGCTGGGAGTTCATATTTGGCAGTTATCTGCCCTAATAGTCAAGCCTTCCTGTTTCTTGGAAATATGCTGGGGCATCCTTTATCCATCACTTACATTGTTTCTCTCTAGATGTATTACCCTATGTAAGACTAGACAGAATGTATCAGGAGTTAGACTGTTGTCTTACTGTCCTCCTGGTCTGTTCCTTTTGGTTTTGTTCTTTCAGTCTGTATCTCACTTACAGGCAAGATATACTTTTTTAATGCATCAAGACCTGCTTCACATGTGATTTGCATAAGTGGTGCTTGTAGTTCTCTGTAATATATTCAAAAGCCTTATGTAACCTTTTAAACTCATTTGAATGTATCTTACGCTTCTTTATTGTTATTAGAGATGCAAGATGCTTTCTGATACCACATCAAGTATTTGATGCAAACATTAGCTTAATCATTTATAAAAATGTTTTCACTAATGGTGCATGATTCTTGTCAAAAAACAAGTTCATCAGAAAAGTTGTGGAGGTTTTCTCCCCTCGCTTAGTTTATATTGGCACCCTTACAGAATGTTTGAGGTGATCCCAGATCAGCTATTCCATTTCTTTTTGTGGTTTCACACCTGAGGACATTGAGTTTTCCCTCACTCCTTCCTTTTTTCCTTTTTTTTTTAAATATTATCTCGATATTAACAGCTTATAAAAATCAGTAGTGTTCCAGGATATCCTGAAAACTGATACAAACAAATAGTCCAGAACGTTTGATCAAGTCTTTTAAAAATGTCTAATATTCACGTTTACTTCTTTGAATGAAATTCTCTGAGTGTTCTTTTAGCACCTCATATAGACATAGTTTTCCAGTGTTTTTTTTTTTTTTCCTCCCACAGCATTTCTTTCATGTGGTTCACTGACTGGATCTGCTCAGGGGATGTATGAGGAGTGTGTGATGAAAGAGGGCAGTTGTTTGGTAGGACCTCTTCAAATCCTTGAAGAAAGGAAGATGTATGATGAACTAAGTGAAGATTGTAGGAAGAGAAAAGGTGGTCTCATGTTTGAGCAGTTGAATACCACCCTGACAAAGTGAGTTTGATGTCTGTGTTTTTTTAGGATGTGGTTTTTGCATATTCTCAGACAGATTATTCTGCACTTGAAATGGGTGAACATTTGTAGTAGAGAAGTAGACTTGAAGAATGCACATAGATGCAACTGAAATCTGCTTTGAGCCAATAGTTCTGACTTGTGAGAATCTGTAGCATTTTTAGACATCCCAAGAAGAGTGTTTACATTTAGATGGCCTTAATCTCTTTATGTTAGTTCCTCATTCCGTTTGTGAGGGAAGCAGGCTATTCCATAGCAGTGTTGTGAGAAAGCATTCTCATGTCATAATAATGAGCACCTTGAAAAGCTGATTGCCAGGTTGGGTTTCAGATAGGGTTTCGGATAGTGTATGTGATGACTCTTATTGAGCAAAAAGGATAAAATAAAGCTTTCAGTCACTAGTCAGCTGTTTGGTATGAGAAACAGCTTGTATGACAATTCCATGTGGTAGCTAAAGACTGAATGTTAAAATGCAGAAAAGATCTGACAAAGCTGTGCATACAGGCTTAGTTATTTCAACTTGTAACTTTTTGAGACCTCTTAAGGTTTTTTTTTCCCAGATTTTTGTGGGCTAGCCAAGTTATCAACAGAGTTCTCAGTAAAATTGTCTGGCAGCTTCCTAGCCCTGGTATTTTAGTGACTTTCAAGTCCTTGCTGTAATTTAAAAGTGGTTTTAGATGTAGGATTAGACATGCCCTTCTGTGCCTTTGCTTTAAGGTGTTAATTGTGAAGCTCAATTGTCTCAAATATGTTATGCTCCCAACAGGTATTCCTGCAGCAGAAAAAGTGTGTTATTTCTGTGCTGAACCTCCTCACAGAGGAACTCTGTATCTGGTCTACTCTGATCTCCTTCCATCCTTCCTTCATCAAACTGAAGCTGTCCCTTCGATGACAATACTGAGCCAAAGGATTAAAGGGAGAGGAGGAATGTTTCTTGTTCCAGTTCTGTTCTTTTTGATTATTTATGTGGCTCTTTCTTCAGTTTCCTTTAGTGACTGAGGTTAAGCATAACAAGTTTTCCATCTCTTCAAATATTGTCCTCCTCCTCTAAAGCATTTAATGGTCTTTAAACTATTTAATGTCTGCTTCTGAGGAGAGAAAGCTAGATACTGAAGTGTTTTCCTCCATGCCAAGAAAGGAATACAACTTTAGTTTGGGGGAAACTATGGATGCAAAGGAATTAGAAATGTGGAAAGGGATGGAGGAAGAATAAGAAGGAAGAAAACCATGGTATTTTGTGATTGCATGTGCATGAAAACTCTTCTAATGAGTTTGTGCTTGATCAGGCTTGAGTTGTTTGACTCAGTATTTGCTCTCTTACGGAGTTAGAAATATGTAGTGCAAGCTTTAAGTGAGAGAAAGGAAGGATGACTAATACAGATTTTCTAGAAGACTAGATGCAAACACCACATTTTTCTTCATGTTTAGATGTTTGAAGGGCATCGTAGAGCTTTTAGTAGGCATCAGTGAAATATACGTATAGAGGAAAGTCACAGTTTTCTGTGAGTATTTTGTGAGTCTCTGTGAAAGTGTCATGCTTGTAGGGATTATCTTTATAGTAATGTCAGTACATCTCTATTTACTTAGAGGACATCAGAATAAAATAAGTTATAGGTAGTGATATCACAAAAATCTATCTTATATGGCAATAGAACTGAGGAATGTACCTCTCCAACTGTATAGTGCCTGAATTTACTATGAACTGAACTCCCTGCTCGCTTCCCAGTGATGTGCTGCTAAGGATATGTCTGCCTACTTGCTTGGATAGCTAACGTGAATGTAAGGGGAGGTCCCTTCCAACCCCTACAATTCTGTGATTCTGTGATCTGTGGGTGTGTTCCTTAGGACATTAAATGGACCTTCTCTGCTGGTTCCAGCCCACCACTTATTTTCCCATCTGGACAGATGAGGCTGTTACTTTATTTGCCTTGCTGAATGTAAACTTTTATCATTCCATTTGGGAAGCGTGCACCAGAATGGAAGGAAGTTCAGGTTTTCATTGTAGTTGAGGTAGTGAATAAATGTCAGTGTAAAATGATGTTAATGGACAGTTTAAAAAAAAAAAAAGTTATCAGCTTCTCCCACCCCAAACTTCTGAGCATCTAGATTCTGCCAACATTTGGTCTACATTAGATCTAAACACTTGGGAGAGTCACCAGCTGAGAGCTAGTAGCCTTGGTGAGCTCAAGAAGCAGAAGAATGTCGCTGGTCTGTCTGCTCTGATGGCTGCTTGACATTCATCCCATTGTCTTGGAAGCCACCAGTCAGAACCTATTCCAGGAGTAGACACTGAGACATAGCTGCCTCTTTGAAGAGGATGATGGAGACTACACACTTAGATGGAGTCCTCAGCTGGTAAGTTAACATGGTACTCTGTAGTCATTTTGGGGGGAGGGTTCCCTTCTAATTTTTATTTATTTATTATTATTTATCCTTATTAGGGAGGCATCAAGTTTCCTTTGCTCCTTTTATTCTATTGGCAATTGGACGTGTACCGGTTCAAGGCTTGTCAGTATTAGAAAACTTATTCCCACATAAGCGCAGAGCAACAGTGGCAGCATACACCTTCCCAAAAATCTTCCTTCCCCTGCAGCTGGCACGGGAATGTCTCTTACCTCCTCCCCATTGTAGTATGTGGCCATACCCTTCAGTTCCTGCCTATAAATCTTCTCACATTATACTTCAGATATGCGCATCTCTTAATAAATGCTTTCTATGTTAAACATTGTTTTAGTGTAGCATACTGAAAGATGCCTTTCACCTTTATGAGACTTTGGATTAGTTGCATCTGTGATGCAGCACATATGGTCTATGGAAAATTACAAAAGGGATCATGAAATCATGAAAGGGAGAGGATTTGGTGATTCATAGGCATCACTTGTTTCTGTGTGAAAGCTACTGGCGCAACCCACACTAAGCTAATACTTTTATTACTGCTAATGGCCAATTTGTTTAAAATAAATTCTGTTGTTGACTGATAATTTTTTCAGAGCTTACGCAAAATGCTTTTACAAGACAAAACATTCTGCATTTTCTCCATGTTTCTTCACTTTACCAAAAGCAAGTCTGATGCAGCCATGTTGTCAAACAGCCCTGTGATCTCTTCAGTGGTGGTCTGTGCCCTTGAAGTTCTGTGACAGACTGGGAATGCCTGGAGTATTGCAAGTCTCATTTGATGTGCCAGTCTTCCATATCCTGCAAACTTCTGAAATCAAGGTTGATCTTTAACACAGGGATAAAGTTCCCTTGTGTGAGGCTGTCAGTACTGCGTGCTGTCTAGGTTGTGGATACTGTAGTATTGAAAAGTCAGAAAGAACCCTTTATCCCTTCAGGAAAGGGCATGCTCTCTTTTGAGGACTATTAGACTTCTGTGGCTGCTGTATTGACTGTTGTTGCTGACTGTTACTGTTTCTTTGGACAGTGGATGATGTAGACATGCCTTGGACTGGCATGCAGTGCACTGGCCCAGCTCTTGGGTTATATAGTGCTGCAGAATTCCTGGGTGGCCTTGGACAATTCAATCTGCTGAGCACCTGAGTACTCTCTGCATAAAAAATGTTGTAGTGCTATCCCTCACAGAGGTAGTGGTGAGGATAATGTTACAGGTTAGGCTGTACATGCTGCTGTAGTGCTGAGTGCTGCGTGAATGGAGAGAAAGGTACATTATACTTAGGCTCAGATTTTAATGAACTGTGTAGGAAGCTAATAAATGGAGAACACAGAACAAAGTAGAAGCAGCCCTTTAAAAGGGTTACATTGTCTAAAGGGAAGGATGGAGGGATACATCGTTCCACTTAATAAGGAAGCAAGGAAGTTGCTGAAGATTACCATAAGCCAATTGATCTGTGCTATATTTCAAATGCTACAAAATTCTGAAATCTCTTAGCATTGAAAAATCTTGTGTGCTTCCCTCATGAGATCTCAGCCAGTTTTTCATTCCAGAGGGCAAAGAACTTATCCTCTTTTATTGCTAGTCTGTCACAAGCAGGATTTCTTAATTGCTGTCAGTAGTGTAGTGTTAAAGCTGGTTGCTGAAATCTGTACTGTTTAATAAAGCATTGTGATTGTGTTTTAAAATGCATTTTGACATTTTTTAATAAATATAAGCATATATCTGGACACGGTAGATGAACAGATGTCTTGGGAAAGGTACCATGTATTTGTATGGTACTTTGGTGCCATGGATCTCTTTAAGAATTTGTACACTCACAGTACAGACTCATTATTTGTTACTGCTGAAAGATGTACAGTGAGGGGATGAAGGACAGTGAAAGTTACTGGGTTGTATAATTCCATGGGCTCATGGACTTGCTTACTGTGTGTGTGAATTAACATCTCAGTTCAGTAGCTGAAGTTTAAATGTCAGTTGCCTACACTGACAACTCTTCATGTGTTGTTTTTATTGATTTTGGCTTTGTTTTGTTTTATATTGGAGGAGGGAGGGTGGTGATGGATTCTAATTCTTGGAGAGTGAAAGTTAAGGGTCTGTGTGGTTCTTTCAGGAAAAAATAGTGTGGTTGCCTATGTGTGGTGAGTGAAGAACAGGAATGGTGGAAGGAATGGCAAGGGAAGAGGATGAAGGATGAGAGAAGATTGGGGATGATGAAGGGATAAGGATTTGGGAAAGAGGGAGGAATAGAAAATTTTAACTTGCAATAAAGAATAAAAACAAGGTAAGAAAAGGAAGGGGAAGCAAAAATTCAAAGAGGTATGCTGATGTGTAGGATAATCCTGCTGTTGCAGAAATGCAGTGTGCACGGGGGGCTGTGCATTGCTCCCTTTGACCTGTGCAAATGAGTGCAGTTGCAGTAATGAGAGTCCATGCTTTCCTATAGTCTCCCTTCAGGTACTGGAATGCCGATGTAAGGTCCCCCTCGAGCCTTCTCTTCTCCAGTCTGAAGAGCCCCAACTCTCAACCTGTAGGGGAGGTGCTTCAGCCCTCTGATCATCTTTGTGGCCCTCTTCCGGACCTGCTCAATGTCCTTCTTGTGCTGGGGTCTCCAGAACTGGACATAGTACTCCAGGTGGGGGTATCATGAGAGCAGAGTGGCAGAATTGCCTCTCTCAACCTGCTGGTCACACTTCTCTTGATGCAGCCCAGGATGCGGTTGGCCTTCTGGGCAGCAAGCACATATTGCCAGCTCGTGTTTAGTCATTCATCAACTGACACCCTCAAATCTCTCTCCTCAGGGCTGCTCTCAAGCCATTCTCTGCTCAGCCTGTGCATGGGTTTGCCCCAACCCAGGTGCAGGACCTTGCACTTGGCCTTGTTGAACTTCATGAGGTTGGCATGGGTCCACCTCTCAAGCCTGTCCAGCTCCCTCTTGATGGCATCCCGTCCCTCTAGCGTGTCAACTGCACCACTCAGCTTGGTGTCATCTGAAAACTTGCTGAGGGTGCACTCGATCCCACTGTCCACGTTACCTTCAAAGATGTTAAATAGCATTAGATGCAGCAGTTATCCCTGAGGAGCACCATTTGTCATTGGTCTCCACTTGGACATCGAGCTGTTGACCACAGCTCTGAGCATGACCATCCAGCCAATTCTTTGTCTAGTGAGTGATCCATCCATCAAATCCATTTTTCTCCAATTTGGTGACCAGGATGCCATGCAGGACAGTGTCAAACGCTTTACACAAGTCCAGGTAAATGACATCAGTTGCTTTTCCTTTATCCAGTGATGCTGTAACTCCATCATGAAAGGCCATCAAGACACCTATTTTTTTTATGGGACTGTTAAAGTGTTGTTTTCTGATAGCCATCACAACCTAGGCCAAGCAATTTCAGTAGGTGTTCAGACCACTGGTAAATACTGCCATGAAGAGCACTTATTTATTTATTACTAGTATTTTTGTTTCTAAGGATAGGTAAGAGCTTCTGGGTTAAGCTGCAGAGAGCAGAAAGCTTCCCGTACATAGGTAAACTACCTAACCATAGAAATTGCTCAGTTAAAACTTGTTTACCTGCAGCTTTATCTTGTAGAGGTGAAAGGAGAATGGATGCTTTCCAGGTGAGGGCACGTACTGGTGTGTGTGTGACAGCTGGAGGCACTCTCTTTTTGCATCAGTACCTGTAACAGCCAGGGCATGAGTCTTTTCAGGTTCTGATACAGTGGCAAAGTCCTGTCCGAGTTTCTCCTGTGGTTAGCACATTGGCGTGAAATTTAGCCATAACCTCATTTAGGGTTGTACTGCCCAGAGAATAGCATCCCACCGGTTTTTGTGCTAGCTGAGGTGTTCTCTGTTTCTGACAGTTTCTAGCCGTGCTGTGGGAAAACTGTACTTGATGGAATGTGTGCTTTTATGAGCTCTTTTTTAGAGGTGAAAAAGGAAATTACATCAATCTTTTTTTAAAAACTACCAAGTCGAGAATTCAGATGGTCTAGGGTTTGTGCATAATTGACATACTGCGCACAATACAAGAACAAATGCTGTTTTTCTCTAGAGGATACCTCTCCTGAAGGACAGGAGTGAAAAATAGCGTGCTGCTGCATGACCATGTTCCATTTGCTTTACAAATTGAAAGGTTTGCAGTCGGTGAGGCTGGGGATTACGGAAGAAAAAGGAATGATATTAAGATTCTCAAGCTGAATTTCATCCCTGTCACAAAATTCCCTTTGTAAGCAATGATGATGTTCAGTATTTTGTGCCCGTTGTTTTCTGAGTTGGTTTTTTTTTGTTGTTGTTTTTTACAGCTGTAGGGATGTAATCTGGTAGTGGGCTGTTTGAGCCTTGTGTAAAGGCTGTCGTACTGGGGAGACAAGGAAGTACAAAATTTAGGGAAATGCAGACAACCTTAGTTTTGCTGCTTCCTAATTCTTTGAGAACTTGATCTTGTGCTATTAACCTTGAATGCGTGGAAGTGATACCTGCGTGCTGCGTGGTCGTATATCCGTGTACTTAAGGACCCCTGCTATCTACGCATTTCTTAGATATTTAAAATAGAAATGGCAACAAAAATTGATTGAAGCAATAGTTGAGTAAGTTACGTACAGAATCCTTATAAATAATTAAGTTCTGGTTGTGTGGAAACTTATTTGTTAAAGAAACAGCTTCAAAGCCCAGCGAAGCCCATAGTTGTTTTTACCCTTTGTAGGAATTAATTTTGTGGCATGTGTATGGTACTTGCTTAAAAATAACTAACTAAATAAATTCCTTTGCGTGCAGACCTTCCCTGCTGGGTGATTGCTTTTCACGGAAATGTCTCTGCTGTAGAAACATGTGGTGGTGAAAAATAGAGACCACTGCTGGGGCTGATGTGTTAGACAGCCTTGATTAGGGGTAGGAATGCCTTCATTTACACAGCGTGTGTTGCAGAGTGGGTTCAGGAAGCAGAAATACTTATGTTGTGCTTCTGAAGAGCTTTTCTTCTACAGTCATGTACTGCTCCCCACCTTTGTTGTTGTTTTTTTAAATAACAACAGCAACAACTTGCAAGAGATTTTTTTTTAGTTGTTTATTAGGTGTAAAGGTGACAACGATCAAGCGTGGACTTCAGGTTAATGTGGTGACAGTAGATTTCAGTTTGATTAGACAGGCATGGCAAAATAAGAATCGTTTTTATCAGCTTTGTCAGCTGAGCATCTGGTGATGACTAGGGGCTGAGTAGCACAGTGCGTTGGAAATTAATTGGCTATCAGCTTCATGTTGCTTGTTCAGAGCAACAAATGTTTTGTTATTCAGAATGTATAGCATCCTTCCAGGTGTGGGACAGACCATACTGAGGTTTTGGTGTAGAAGGCAGAACAAGGAGCAGGGGGTTAAGACTGCTGTTTATTGTTCCGTCCTGTCTCAGAGTTGTTCTTCAGTTCTGCAAAGTCTCCTATCTCTGTGTTAAAATAAATAATGAACCTGACTCACTTTTTAGTGAATTAGCATTTGATCAGCTTTAGTTTTGACATCTTTGCGTAGAAATAACTAAATTGCATTATTTACCAGCTGCTGTGCTGTTATTTGTTTATTAGTGAAGAGAGTTCTCGGATGGACGCATTGCATTAGAATGACTGACTGCATTACAAGTTTTGCTTTTCTGCTTATTTTAATTCATGCCTTTCTGCATGGCAGTTTTCTGTTAAATAATCTGGTGCTATAGAATTGTGCTCCTGGGTTGAATGCATCAAGTTTTTATAGTCTGTCTCCTTTATGGTTGACAGCAACTGGAGGCACGTTAGTGTGAACTAGGAGAGGGTTCTGGGAATCACTGGGCTGGTGTACATGTTAGTACTGTTTAAGTTAGCTTTGTTTTGACATTGTGGATTTGACTTCTCTGTGTATTCTCCTTTCCCTGCAGGTATTGAGAACCTGCCTTTTGAACTGCAGAGAAACTTCCAGCTCATGAGAGATCTGGATCAGAGAACAGAAGGTGAGGATTAGAGATGGTTTCTGTGATGAGACAGGAATCGTGTAGCCTAGCTGGCTTTTCTTCCGTTGCCTTCATCACTAGGACCTCGGGGAAAAGAGGGAAACCTGCAGCTTTCTTAACAGTGGACACTGTAGTGTATATGTATGTACATATTTTTATGTGTTCAATGGTAAATTTGTTTCAGACCTCAAGTCAGAGATCGATAAGTTGGCCACGGAGTATATCAGCAATGCACGGACTTTGTCATCAGAGGAAAAACTGGGGCTTCTCAAGCAAATCCAGGAGGCCTACGGGAAATGCAAAGAATTTGGGGATGACAAGGTTCAGCTGGCTATGCAGACCTATGAGATGGTATGAAGGGAAGTGTCTAGTAGTTATTTTATGAAAGGCTGTGCTGAAGACCCTGATCTCTTTCTCTCAAGCCTCACCCACTCTTGCTTTTCTGCTCTTAGTGCAAGCCCTGTGCTCTTTCCTTTTTGCTGTCTTGGGTTCTGTTCTGTGGTAACTCCTGGTCACTGTCTTCTTTGCAGGTTGATAAGCACATCCGGCGGCTGGACACAGATCTTGCTCGCTTTGAAGCAGACCTGAAGGAGAAGCAGATAGAATCGAGTGACTATGACAGTTCTTCCAGCAAGGGCAAGAAGAGTGAGTACCACCACTGGGCTGCAGATTGATACAGGAGGCAGCCAAGTGACTATGGAAGTGGTGGGGATGAAGGCAGGCACTGGAGTGGTACAGATCAAAGACTGTTACGCTGGAATCTGAAGGACAGGTAAAAAGATGGTGACCTGGGCTCTTCTTGTGTGAGCATATTCAAGGCCGCTAGATAAAATTAAGATGAGATGCATGGCCCAAAGCCAATGTACATTCCGAAGTAGGAGTGCATTTTAGTGCTGAAGAGGTTGTTACTGTCAGGTATCTGTGTTGACAGAATGGGATATGCAGTAACTTTTTCTCTTGTTACCAGAGGGCCGAGCCCAAAAAGAGAAGAAAGCTGCACGTGCACGCTCTAAAGGGAAGAATTCTGATGAGGAGGCACCAAAGACTGCCCAAAAGAAATTAAAGCTTGTCCGCACGTAAGCCTTTAAGACGCTTGGGGGAATGAGGAGCAGCACTACAAATCAGACCAAGGGAGACCTAGCCAGACTTCCCCATGAAGAATTTGATCCCCACCCAGACCAGATCCTGTGTGTTTCTCCTTGGGAAGGAAGGAAGGAGACCTTTTAGTTGTTTCAAGGGAGTGTGGCATAAAGGGGAAGACAGATTACTCCAGTGGAGGTGGATGTATGTGCTTAAAAAAGAGGAGTAGCTGTCTCTGGCAAGCAAGGGCATTGTAATGGGAGACTTGAAGGGAACCAGCACTAGTTGACTTACTGACCTGATTTATTTCTCTTTCCTGCAGTAGCACAGAATATGGGATGCCTTCAGTCACATTTGGAAATGTGCACCCTTCAGATGTATTGGATATGCCTGTGGACCCCAACGAGCCTACTTACTGCCTCTGCCACCAGGTCTCCTATGGAGAGATGATTGGCTGCGACAACCCAGATGTAAGAGCCTGCACTTGATGGAAGTGGGGGAGAAGGGAGTGGAGAGTATCCTGCAGAAAGTCTTGTCCTGCTTGGGTGGGGCCTGATGTAGAATCAGTGACAGTGGCAGGGCTCATCTCAGCTGGGAAGAGCAGTGGACTGGCCAGTTAAGTGCAGCTTTCTTTGGGGTTTTTCCCTAATACGACAGATGTTTTCTTGGCCCCATACTCAGCAAGGGACAATTCTGGTTACTAACAACATATATATAGGTTGGATATGAGACTCCGTTTCCTGACAGATCCTGTTAGGATTGCTACTAGCGATTTCAGAATTTGTGATTAAACGTTGGAAAGTTTCAGCAGACCAGAAACAATGATTTCAAGATAAAACTGCTTTTTTAACTGACTGCTCTCCACCTCAACAGTGCTCCATCGAATGGTTTCACTTTGCCTGTGTGGGTCTGACAACAAAACCGAGAGGAAAATGGTGAGTGAGTGATTAAAACAAATGTACTGAAGGGCCCATTGATCTCTGGAAAGAGGAAGTCCTGGGTGACAGAAGAGAAATAAGTGTGTGTGTATATGTACACGCACACACACGCGCACTTAGAAGACCTTCAGAAGGAAAATTTGAATTAAGGCTTTGGTATCTTGGAAAAGATCCTTTCATACTGTAAATTCAGGGTTCATATCAGATCATAAATGCTGGCTTTTTGCTTTCCTTTCTACCAGGTTCTGCCCTCGCTGTTCCCAGGAGAGGAAGAAGAAGTAAAATCCCGTGAGCCTTGAATACTGCTGCAGGAGCTCTCTTCCCCCTGCCAGGGCCTCATCCCAGCTCCCCCAGCCCTTGGGACCTTGGCTAGGGGGAGTCTTGCCCTGTTTGTGGTTTGGGCCAAATTGCTTTCTGTCATTGGAGGCATTTTGGCTTGGTGTGTTGTAAACCCGATGGAGAGATGGTCTGTAACTGGCCAT
>JANHGO010000072.1:1521176-1535402 GCA_024606505.1 Aquila spilogaster
AACCCAAGTGCAAGATGTTGCACTTGGATTTATTGAACCTCATGATGTTCACCTGGGCCCACTGCTTGAGCCTGTCTAGGTCTCTGTGAATAGCTTCCCATCCCTTGGGTGCATTGTCTGCACTCACAACTTGGTGTCATCTACAAACCTGCAGTGAGTGCATTTGATCCCACAGTCAATGTCATTGATGAAGGTACTAAAGGGCATTAGTCCCAGTACTGACCCCTGAGAAGTACCATTTGTCATTGATCTCCACAGGGACATGGAGCTGTTGACCACTACTGGGTACGATCTCATAACCAGTTACTCATCCGCTGAACAGTCTACCCATCAAATCCATGACTTTACTATTTGGAGAGAAGGATGTTATGGGGGACAGCGTCAAAGCTCTCACCAAAGTCCTGATAGATGACACCGGTGGCTCTTCCATTGTCCACTGACCAAATGAGTGCTGAACTAACAGAGCAAAGGGAAGATATGATCTGCAGTTGAAAACTGCATCTGGGCCTAGTGCAAGAATGACAAAGGATGCAAAAGCTGTTTGAAGTGATTTGCTTTGGGTGAGATAGGACTCTGGGTTGTGCTAACCAGCATTAACTGGAAGCTCTCTGGGAAGTGTGGGCTAGAAAAGAGGTATTTGAAGTGGGAATTTAGACAGAAACGTGTGAAAACCAAGAATTTGTAAATGGCTTACAATGAGAGATAACAACGAAAGGACATTAAAAACTAACATTGAAGGAGAAGGAACGAAGGCAGTAACTGAGCAAAATTTAATCACCAAAAGGGAGAAAATAATAGAACCAATAGAAGCTAGAAATGACCAAGTACAAAATTGAAGCCATTGGAAACAAAGCCTGCGAGTGACAGGGCTGGAAACACAGGCAGCTTTTTTTAGGATGTCTTTTGTTTCTGGTGTAATTGAACGTGGCACATGTCCATTACCAACTGCGGATGGCAGAATTGTTTGTAATGAGAGGAGGGGGAAGTGTTGTGAAAATATTTATTATGTGTTGGTGCTGGTGTCACGTTGGAATGATATATTTCCCAGGCAAACAGTAAGGAGGATTTTAAACGTCGTCTATTGGGGAGAACGATGTTGATTGGTAATCTTCAGTAAATAGCATTTGTAGCCCTGTGAAAGCTGCCCAAGGTGCCTGCAGCCTGCACTCTGTCAGGGTTTGGGATGCTAAGAAAAGGCTCAAAATGCTGGAAAAGCAGCAGCTCTGTGCTGGACTTCTGGGATGTCAGGAGGACTGCCACGGGTCAGTTGGCTGTTATCAGCCTAGATTTGAAACAGGGGCAGAACTTATAAGCAAACTGCTTCTCTTTAAAAGCGTTTTGACCAGAAGTAGCAAAAAAAGAATCCGTCGAAAATGACCCGATGTGATTTTGTTGAAAGGCCATTTTCGATAGTTCCCTGACATGGGAATAATCACTTTTTGGGTAAGTACCCGAAAAGTCTGCTTCATCCAAAATTTTGATTATAATGCTCTAACAGGAGAGGAACTATGTTAGAGCCATCACAAGCTCCTTTAAAGAGAGCTGGGTGGTTGGCAGATTCATTGCAATAGCAGTCAGCACAACGTAACCGCCTTCTCAAATGGAGCCGGAGAAATTGCCTCTCGGAGCAATTGGTAATGACGTAGTTAATGACTAAAGTCAAATCTGAGATTCAGTAGCTGGAGCCGTGTGGCACTACAAGAGGTAGGTCTTGCACTGGCTTCTGTAAGCACATTTACTGATAGAAATTGGCCATGCACACAAACGACCTGTTTATCTTCTCGTGATGCAATTTTCTTAACAGTGGGCATCGTTCCCAGGTAGCAGAGCGAGCGCAGACTTTGGTGGTGTTCACTGAAATTATTGGGGATGAATTCTTATGAGAAAGTGACTGTGTGTGAATATACATATCTTAGAGTTGGAAACACTGACTAGAAGGGACTCCTGGAGGTCACCCGGTTCTGCTACCCCCTTCAAAGCCAGGCTGCTCCCAGCCCTCAGGCAGGTCAGCTGTGTGGGTAGCACGGTGCTGTAGCAGAGCAAGCTAGATAGGAAGCGACAGCTGCGTGGTTCCAAGGGAAAGGTGATGCTGCTGATGAGCTTAGGGCTTGATTCAAATGCTGACCAAATCAGTCAGGAGATCTCAAGCTGTCAACAGAGAAGAAAAACATACCTGAGAGATAGCTTGCAGCTTGCTTCTAATGGCTGAAAATAAGACCAGCTTCTCCCAGGATGTTTCTCACTGCAGATGCACAGATGCCCCTCATTAATCAGGAGGTGGTAGTTGCAGATGAGAATGGGATCGCTCCCCTCCAGCATCTGCAGAGAAATGGGTGATCCTTTCTCCAAGTTCCAGAAGGGGACACGAAGGGTATCTCGTCATTCTCTCAGCTCAGTGAAGCTTCACTGAAAGCATGCGGGGTGCTGAGGTGACTGAGCACTGCAACGCAGCCGCAGTGAGTCAGCGTGCAAAGTGGCAATAGGATCGCTGACGTTTCATTTCTGCTGGAGCAGGGCAAGGCACATTGCTCACGTCCTGTGTGCGTGTTGATGGATTGTCTAAGGAGATAATCCAAACTTCCAAGTGAACTTGGAACCAGGGCCCTGCGCAAAGCAGACCTGGCTGGTTCAGCAGTCCCTGAGCAGTTGTCCTGTATGAATGACCGCAGGTGTACTTTCTTTCTCCCATGTGAACCAGGAGGAGCTGACAACACGAATGGCGACGTGCAATCTCTGACTGCTCTAAAGAAGCAGGAGTAAGCAGGAAGGGCTGTGGCACTCTCCCCAAAGGGACAGTATGAGGAGCTCTCCAAGAAAAGCCTTTTGCTTGGGCTGGGTTTCTTTCCTTATCAAGAGGGTGGGTAGCTCCAACTAAAGAGTGTAAATGTGATTCATCTGGCTAGAAGAGTTGTTTGGGTCAGAGCTAAGGAAGAGCAAGGAGCGTCTCCAGCAGAAAACGCTGCACGGGGCTGTGTGCCTTCTAGGAACACCACAAGTGTATGGGTAAAAACTTGCTTCAGTGGAGGTGCTGTTATCTAATGAAGTCGAGGCAGATCTCTGATAGGGAGATCTCCACCATGTAGCAATGGCACAAGAAGGATTAGGCACTGGGGTGAATTGCAAAATTTCAGAGGTGGTCATGTGTTCCAATGCCATGTCAGGGTTACAGCATGACTGAGGCTGGCAGGACCCTCTGGGTCCATCTGGCCCAAGCGCTGCTCCAGCAGGGACAACCACAGCAGGGTGCCCAGGCCCACATCCAGGTGACTTCTGAAGGTCTCCAAGGAGGAGACTCCATGGCTTCTCTGGGCAACTTGTGCCAGTGCTCCATCACCCACACAGCACAGAAGTGTTTCCTGGTGTTCAGAGGGAACCTCCTGTGTCACAGTTTGTGCCCATTGCCTTGTATCCTGGCACTGGGCGACACTGAAAAGAGGGACCACCTTAACCTGATATTGAACTTGATGCTTCCAGAAGTGCTGAGGATGGTCACAAGAGATAAGCAAACACTGAAATGCAGAACTCTGATGTGAAGTAGGATGATGCCTTGGTGCAAGCTTGGTGCCAAACAGGCCTTGTTGCATTCTGTCCTGTCCTAACTTTCCAGTGTACCAGTTCTATGATAATCCATGACAGCCTGATTCAGATTGCTTCCTTATTAACTCCCAATACTCTGCACCAATCTCATTTCTGCAATGCTTTAAATAAGTCCTTAGTCTTGTCAGTGATAGTTTAGATTTCTGGCTAAGTATCTTGCAGAAGGCCTTGCTTGCATAAAATGTGTGCAAAGGGTTTTACTTTTATGCCCAAGCAGAAACTGGATCTCATGTTTCTGAGGTTAATAACACCGTTAATTATACTGATTTTTCCTCTCCCTCCACAAGACCAGGCCTAAAGTCTCCCAGATCACTTCTACTGCTGAGAAATCAAAGGGCTCTGTTATCTCCACAAGACAGTTTTCCAAGCGGCTATGTGTGGAACCAGTATGCACAGGGAGAACAGAGCTCCAGGTTGGAAGGGACCTGTAGGGCTGATTTCCAAGTCCATTGATAAGCAATGAGCATACACACTTCTTTTTTGCTGAGTGATTCGAGTTTCTTACCTCTCCCGTGGTGGATTTCCAATGGGGAGTTGATACCCTCCTGCAAACTGACCTGCGGTGCTTAACTCCTCTTGAGTAATGCGTAAAGAGAGTTAAAGACTAACAAAACCGAGACAGAAAACAGTGTCATGCCTTTCTTTCCAAATACAGCTGAAGGGAGTTCCTCCAACTCTGTTGCCTTATAGTTGCAGTATCAGGAGATGCATAGCTGTTTTTATCAAGTAAAATGCATTTCATTTATAAAAATAGTCAAGCGTCCTGATTAATAGATGCTGAGTTATGTTCACTCTTCTGAATGCATTAAAAAAAATAAATGTGAGTTTAAGAAAGGTATTTTTGCCTGTGTCTTAAGGACAGGCAAAGCTGTGATAGACACCGAGCTCCTACAGCCCAGTTTGAAAATGTTCTGTAAGCTGTACACTTCAGTCTGCTTTTGCAGATTCGCTTTCTGCACAATTTAGTTTCTGTACGATTTAATTTCAGTGGATTGGGTCACTGCCATTGAGGGGATAACTTGTTCACAGCAGAAAACAAGGCTGGGAGGAGAAAAGGCTGGAATGAGTTTTTACACATCGATGACAAGCATTCAGAAAAAGTGCGAGACCGTGAGATTTCCTTGTTCTGAAAGCCTGAATGACGCTATTTAGTTGCCACAGAAAGGTTTAGGTGGGGAGGGACCTCTGGAGCCCTGTTGCTCAGCCCCCTGCTTGCACTGGGCTGCTGCGCTCAGGCTGTTCTGCCCTAAGCCAGCCTGCCGGAGCAGTTCATTCAAGCATGCTTTCAAGAATCCACCTCGTTTTAGGTTGTATTATTAGTTCGAGAAACCCTTTTTAAATGCTGTTTTTGCAATCAATTAAATATTCCATTTTCTAAATGCTGAGTAAAAGAATACTTCATTATTTCCTAACAAAATAATGTAAATTAGGTATCGGAATTAATGCACCTTATAACTGTGCAGTGCTCCTGTAAGTGTGAATAGATTAACGCATCCACCAAGTTAAAACGAGTGCTAATCTTAACGTAAGGCTACATTTACCAGCACATTCGAGTAGCTCTCAGTCAACGACAGTAAACCTACAAAAATAAAGCGCGACTCAGAGTGAAAATTAGGTAACCTGTTATAAAACTCATCACTTTGTATCACTGCGGTTTAATTCACCACACTGCCTCATGCTGTTGTCGCTGGAGACGCCAGCCCTGTTCGTAGTGGGCTGGTGCCCACATCCCTTCCCCACTTCTGATCTGGCTCCGTGCTCCCCCTTTCCCAGCAGGTCCTTTGCCCAGGAGAGCCAGGGCCCAGCTTGGCACCAGGCCGTCAGCACCTCACAGAACCACCAGGTTCCGGTCGGGCTTCATCAGCACATCGTGTCCAGCACACTTCTGTGCACTCATCTCCATCTTGTGGTGTTTTCCATCAGCCTGATCAAGGAAGGGGCACTGTTCCCAGGTGGCAGAGGAGGAAGGGTCTGTGAGCTACGCTCCTGGGCTTTCAGGCATTGCTGCTGTCGGTGGTGTCTGGGATACAGCAATCAGACAGTGACATGGAAAACACAGATGGTCTCTCAGCAGCAGCAGCGCGGTGCTGTCCTGCTGTTGGTACTGGCTGCAGGATGTGCTGTAGGCCTGGGGGCTGCAGCCTGCTCCATTCAGACAAGCACAGGAACATACCTGAAGGAAACGAGATCTTCTCAAAGCAAGGCTGCAAATCTGCTCCAGGGCATGAATGATAGAGCTTGTAGTGTGGCATCAGTGGTGAAGCCTTACTGGTGCCAAGATAGCCCTCAGTTATCAGGAAATGCTGGAATTAACCTCTCTCTTGTGCTGTACCTTGCAGACCGCTGCAATTGCTGACCCCACAGCAGGGAGCAGCCCCTGCAGCTCACTGTATTGATGACTCCTGTTCAAAATGTTTATCCTGTCACCATCCTTGCCCTGAAGATGAAATATTACTTCCAGAAATATACAATATAAGTGTCACAGAGCCAGCTGGCACAATCATAGCCAAATAGCTTCCCCTGCACTCACCATCTCCCTGCCTGGTGCACAGCGCGCAATGCTTTTCTGTACACTTGTGGACCGTAAGAGTTCCCTGAAGCATTTCTGACAAGCTGAACCGAACCCAGGGTAGCTCACAGAGATAGGACAGACTCAGCCTCAGCAAGCCTCTAGGTACGTGGGAACCTGTGCTCACATCACTAAACATAATTTCTCTAAACACACAGTAGCTCTCCCTAGGATCTGCTACTAGAACGTCAGCCAGAGTTGATTCCTTTTCAGCTCCTTCGTCATATTCCTCATATTTGAGTTCCCAGCGTACACTCAGGGATTTTGGCCCACTCATTCTTGTTTCCTTCTTCTATATGCCATAAATAGGAGCTCCAAATAGGACCTCTTGTGATAACCTTGTGTGACATGCCAAATTGGTGTGCTTTCCTCAGTCATGAATTTCCACCAGTCACTGAGGTCAGCATTGCATTCCTCCGGGGAGATGCTCATTGATGACAGGACCCAGCCTGGGCTCTGCTGTCACTGCGGAGCAGAGGTGATTCATGAGTATGGGGAGCTGAAAGCCCTAGAGATGTCTAAAATGCATTTCTAACTCTGCAATGGAAAAAGAAGAGATGGAAAAAACCTGAGAGATGCAGCTATGTTGCCAGTTTTAATGGGAGTGGCAAGGAACTGCTAGAAAATGTCTCCTGCTCACTGTGTTTGAAAGATGCCATAAAAGCATCCTAAAACTCAGTGCTGTTGTTAAATGGTTGGCCTTCAAGTTTCTTGGAAGTGTTGCCTCTCAACAGGACCTCTTGGAGCAAACTGTAGCTTGTCTCCTTCAGGGAGACACAGAGTCTGTGCTGCTGCCAGATGCCTTTGTAGTGCCTGGCTGCAGTGGTTTGAGCTTTCTCCCTGGCAGTTTGTGTGGCCACTTTGTTCACTGGCAACTGATGCCCTGCAAGGGCAGCCAGTGTATCTGCAGTTCTCTCTGCACCTGCTGCACAAAGCAGAGCCGCTTGCATCTCCTGCGATCTGCATTGGAAACAACCTCTTCAGGGGCTTCCTGCTGCTTGGGCTGTCCAACACTCTGTTTTGCCTGCAGCTCTCAGATCAGATTAGGCTGTGTAGTGCTGCAGTGGGTACTGAAAGCTGCTATGCCACCCTGGTTTTTGCTTATGGATGCAGTTTCTGGTGCTGCTGTGCCAGCCATTGCTTTGCAGACACACAGAGAGCTCCTTGCCCATGATGACTGTGGTCATTCCATGTCACGTCAGAAGGCACCCAGCCAGAGGAGGCTCTCCCAAGCACTCCTCCAAGATTCAGCCTCGGTAGCTGAATGCCTCTGGGCCTCTCCATGCTCACAGGCTGTACCAGTTCTGCTCTGCCAACTCCACAGACACAATCCCTCCTTTTTCCAGGGAGGTGCTGATGTCCAGCACAGCTCTGTTCCCTGCTGCCTGGGGCACTCCCTCTGGAGGATGCTCCATTGACTCCAAGCATCCAGAAAGCAGCACAGCTGCCCAGGAGAGATGGCACTGATTTTCTAGCAATTCTTGAGTCAAGCTGCTGCTAGGACATTCCCTGTGGAGGCATGAGGTGGGCTTCAGTCTCTGCAAGTGGAAGAGGAATCAGTTTTATATCCTTTCTTCTGTAGAAGAGCATGACATGCTGTAAAGATATAAGGGACACACTTGGTTCCTGCTCCTTGTTCTTGCCTTGTCCCCCTGTCCCCAGCAAGCTGCTCTCTGCATCAGGTCCTTCATCCCATGCCAAAGCCCCTTCACACCCTCACATCATGAGCCTGTGCCTCGGGTCTCCTATACTGGTCACCCCAGTGCCCACCAGCCCTTCTCACCCCTTCAGTACCAGCGGGGCTGGTGTTTCTGTGTCTGCACACCAGCCCTTCCCACCTCATGTCCCTGTGTCCTCCCACTAGCCTTTCCCACCTCACTGGTACCAGTGGGGCTGTGATGTCATCCCCTTCTCATTCCACTGCTGCCATGGCCACCAAGCAGAAGGCCCAGCAGGATGGGAGTGCTGGGGCAAGGGGTAGAAATGTTGAGGTTGCCCTCCCTGTTGGGTGAGTGACTTCCTAGGCTGCTGCCCAGCCTCCCAGGGGACACAGCAGGGTCTTGGGGCACCGTGCCTAGGCTGGAAGGTGGGGGTTAGAAGTCCCCGCTTCTGTCCCCTCTGCCCACACCTCCTCCGGCCCCATGCCTCTCACAAGACCACCACGTCGGGCCTGCTCTCTGTTCCAGCCCTCAGTCCCTCTCAACCAGGGGGGGATCTGGAGGCTGTAAAATAGGATGTGGAGTGGAAGGTGGCACAGGGGATGCAGGAGAGAAGGGGGGGCCCAGCCAAAGGCAGAAGAGAGGAAGTACATCCTGCTGTCTCCCCAGGACTGCTGGTGATGCTGATGCCCTCTGCTGCACCACCAGTGCCTCCTGTGGGCAGCCCCCTGTCCGAAGGCGAGTACCAGCTCTTCTTCTCCAGCTTGCGGCCCATCTGGAAGGCCCACGCATCCTGCCACCTACGACAGACCCATGGCTGCCTCAGCCCCGCAGTCCTGCGGCTGGACCAGCAGGAGAACCATGGCCGCATCCCTGAAGGTAGGACACAGTGAATACCTCAGGGTGCTGCTGGGATAACCTCACTTCCAGAGGCAGCAGCTGTCAAAATGCCTCCAAACTGTGGGAATGGTGGTGGGATGCGCCTTTTGTAGTCCAAAATCAGACTCAGAGCAGTGCAGTCTCAGCACTAGATCACCCTGGCTTTGGGCAGACGTTATGGAAGCTTCCAAGGGTGGTCTGTTTGCCTCTCTGGGCTCTTCCAGTGCTGTGCCACTTTTCCTGCAAAAAAAAAGGAGCCAATCTGAACCTCTCAGGCAGGAATTTGCAGATTTTTCCTTCTTATTTCATTTGCCACCACCAAGAAGAGTTTTTCTTTCTTGCTCTTTAGCTCCCCTCCAAGTCACTGTGGGCTGCTATTATATCACCCATTGAGATCTGTGGATCCAGTTCACTTCAGTATTCCCTGATCTGATCATCTTCCACCAAGAATACAGGCCTCAGTTTGTCCTTTGTTTTCTGGGACCAGGGATTCCTGAAGGCTATTCTTGCTAGTAAAGACTGGGGCAAAGAAGGCATCCAGTACCTCAGCTCCTTCATGAATGAGCCCACATTATCCCTGGTCTTTTTTTGTTATCCATGTACTAATAGAAGCCCTTCTCATTGTCCTTGACATCTCTGACTCAGTACCATCCAGGCTTTAGCTTTCCTAACTTCATCCTTGGATGCTTCTGCAGTGTCTGTGTATTCCTCCCAGGTTACCCTTGCTGAAATGAACAGCTCTTTCCAGCTAGATCTAGGGTTTAATGCAGAAGGCTCTCATAGGCCTTTAAGAAACCTTGAGCTGATAAGCTGCTTTTTAAAGTGTTTAACGTTTCTGTAGCCAAGAAACATCCCAGTTCAGAAAGTGCCATAGCAACAGCACCCTTTAAATCTCTGCAATCATACTTTCCCTGCACCCCTGCATCAGAGAATTTAAGTGGCATAATTATATCTCTGCAGCTGAAAAACTTGGGACTACTTCTGTTGTATTTTTCTTCTGAGAAAAAAAAATAGGAGCAATTTTCTCATAAAAAATATGTCTTTATATTTAGCTATGAACGTCAGTGAAATGAATGATTATCCAAACGTCTGTGCTTATTTGGACTGCAGCTTGAGGGCAACTATTTCTTGCTTGTTTCTGCAGCTGTGCTGGGGCAGTGGTTCCCACCCTGCACCAGCAGACCTAGGGAGAGGACCTGGGCTCCCAGCCTCACTTGCTAGCACCTGCAGCCCATGACACTGAGGAGCTAGATGCAGCCAGGGCTGCTCCTTGTTCCCTTACAGGCAACGCCCAGCACTGTGGACTAGCAAGCCACCATGGTAGTGGTTGGAGACATTCCCACTTCTGCTCTGCTCTGGGCCCCTCACTTCCCAGTACCCTGATGGCAGCAGGGATTGGTGTCTACAGACCGACCTCTTTAGTCCCCATCTATCTCGCTCTGAAGCCTCCCGCATCTCCCTCACAGCAGGAACACACTGCTGAAGCCACATGGGCAGCTTAGCCACTGCCTGCGGGGACTTGTGCAGTGCTGGTATACATGAGTGTTGACCATGCTTCTTCACACATGGTCCTCAGGAAAGCAGTTGTGTTGTGTTTTAAACAAGGGAAGTTGAGGGCCATGGAGGTGATCAGAGGGCTGGAGCACTTCTATGAAAAAAGGTTGGGGGAGCTGCACTTGTTCAGCCTGGAGAAGACTCTGGGGAGACCACATTGTGGCTTTCCAATACTTGAAGGGACCTTATAAGCAGGAGGAAGACCAGCTTTTTACATGGACAGACAGTGATAGGACAAGGGGGAATGGCTTTAAACTAAAAGAGGGAAAAATTAGGTTGGATATTACAAAGAAATTATTTCCTCAGAGGGAGATGAGACACTGGCGCAGGCTGCCCAGAAAGGTTGCAGATGCCCCATCCCTGGAGATGCTCAAGGCCAGGTTGGATGGGGCCCTGGGCAGCCTGAGCTGGTGGGTGGCAGCCCTTCCCTGTGGCAGGGATGGAACTTTGAGCTGTCTTCCAACCTAAGCCATTCTATGATTCTATGAAGTGTACCCGTAACCTCCCAGTGTTCTTTTATGTGGATGAACTGAGCTGGGATGAACTTATCCTAACACGGGTATAAAAGTATCTTGGCTGGCTCTATCTTTCAGTGAAGATGTAATTGTAAAATCATTGCTCATTACTTGGAAACCCTCCAGTGCTTGGAGTTCCTGCACATGGAGTTGTCCACACAGCCCAAAGAGAGCCTCCGGATATCCAGCAGAAGCTGCAGCTGTTTGCAGCAAGCAAATGGGCAGAACGAGCACAGGAACAGAGTAAAAGATTTTATGGATTAAGTTAACAGTGCTGGAAGGGCTCCTCTTGGCAGGAATGTCAGAGGATTCAGAGAAAAGGCAAAGGGCAGGGAGATGTCAGGCTCACTCCTATTGAGTTGGGAGTTTTTCTGGGCCGGGATCCTGATGGACAGCTGAAACTCTATTTTTGCTGGTGAATCTGTATGCTAAGCACAAAAGAAGAGGTGCCATTTAGACAGGGGTATGGCATCCTGCTTACTGCATGGCAGAGTGCAACTTCTCAAGTAATCAGCCCCAGGTGCAGGCAACACCTGTGGTGTTTTCTGTGTGTTTTTTACACGTAGAACCTTACACCTTCCTCACTTCCTCTGAAGACTGCTGACTCATTCAGCATTTTGCCTGTATCTGCCTCTGTATGGTGCGACAGGTCTGCCCTCCCTGATTTCTGACCATTGCCATGTTTGTAGCTCTCGGTCTGCCCGTTGCTTTTGCCAAAACTAACAGCCAAGTTCAACTCTACGCTAATAACATAGCAGAATGGGATGCTCTGGTCTCTGCACAGTGAATGCTCAAGAAGACCATTTCCACCAGCTCCATCAGTGTTTGACCCTCCCTGGTAGGCCGGCAGGGGCCAGTCCTGCAGCCACTGTATTGTTTCCTGAGGGTTCCCAAAGGCACTCTTCTCTCTAAAATTTTCCCCGCCTGCTTATGCGTAGCTGGGTTGAGGCTGTTGCACTTTGCCGGGGCCACGAAGGGTTCTTCTGGGCTCCAGAGAAGCCAGGAGGTCCGTGAGCGGCTCTTCCACTCTCTGTGGGCTCACAGCATGCTGCAGGAGTGGGCAGGATGGCTGGAGGAGCTTTGGTGCAGGTTTGGAGGCAGGAGATGGACCAAAATGGTGAGCACGTAGAGCTCTAAGCTCTCCTGCAGACATGGGCAGTCACAGAGTTGCTCTGCTCATGCGTGCACAGAGCGGATGGAGCACAAAATCACCTCCTTCCCAAAATTTCCCAGGATTTGGGGCTCTCCCTGCAGGAAGGGCTGCAGATTTGAGCCAGTAGGGTCAGCAGTGCCCTTCAAGGCAGTTGTACAGGTGTGCACAGGCACAGACTTTACCCACAGCGTGCTGGTGCTGTGGACTTCCTACTAACTCCGGCATGGCTAGAATCACTACCAAGTTAAAAGGACTGCTCTGAAAGTAATGCCTCCTACTTTATTATTTTGGCCCACAATGTCAGAGGCGGACGTTGCTGGTATGGCAGCAGAGATTGAACCACCCTGCCAATATTCTATTACATTTTGTTGCCATGCAACAGATGGCAGCAGAGGGGCAGTCTGACAAAATGGAGTCTGACACAGAAGTGTGGATGAAGCAAAGGTGTATCACTGAATTCCTCCATGTGGAAAAAGTGGCACCCACTGACATTCACCAATGCTTGCTGAGTGTTTATGGAGACCAAACAGTGGATGTGAGCACAGTGAGGCAGTGGGTGGTGCATTTCAGCAGAGGTGACAGTGATGTGAAAGACAAACCATATTCCAGACATTTGTGCACAGCTGTCACATCATGAAATGGAGAGCATCTCAATCAGTTCATCCATGTGAATCAGTGGATCGCAACCAGGGAACTGTGTACAAAGCTGAATATCAGCTTTGATGCATAGGAAATGATGGTGGCAGCATTAGAATATGGCAAAGTTTTTGCCAGGTGGGTCCCACAAACACAGGAATGGAAAGAACACTGTATGCAAGTTTGTCAGGACCTGTTGAACCAGTATGAGACTGAAGATTACATTTTCTTGGATCATATCGTTAATGGTGACAAGATGCGGTGTCATCACTATGAGCCGGAATCAAAACGGCAATCCATAGTGAATTCCCCATCGAAGAAGAAGTTCAAGACACATCCCTCAGTGGGTGAAGTGATGTGCACTGCCTTTTAAGATAGGAACGGGGTGAGCCTTTTTCTGGATCTCAGACAAAACATCAACTCCAACCACTACATTGCAATGCTGACTAAGCTGAGGGCTTGAACTTCCAGTTAGGACAGAGAAGATGACAACCTTTCTCTTACAACGCAATAATGCCAGGCCCCATACCAGTTGGAAGACCATGGAGCACGTTGCCAACCTTGTCTGGACTGTCCTACCACAACCACCATATAGTTCAGAATTGGTGCCTTCTGACTTCCATCTGTTGGAGCTGCTGAAAGATGATCTGCGTAAGCAACATTTTCCTAGCAACAATGCTGTCATAGCAGCTGTGGAACAGTGGGTCAGCTCCGCTGGTGCAGACATTTTCAAGCACAGCATGCAGGCTCTTGTTCATTGCTGGTGAAAATGCTTAGCTAATGGTGGTGACTTTGTTGAAAAACAGTGTTTTGTAGAAGACAGTTTGCTCTATCAAATAGTGTTAAAGTGCTCTTCACCTGTTATAGTTTCCATAGAAATAAATAGGGAGCATTACTTTCAGAGTGACCTACATATTTTGTTCTGTAGAGGTTGTCTCCCCTGGTGATCCCAGATCTGGTCTGGTCATCTCTTAACCCACCACACTGCTACTTGCCTTTTTTGTTTTCACCCTGCAGGGACGGTGCTCTAGGTGGCCTTGCTTGAGCAGGGCGTTGGACCAGGTGACATCCAGATGTCCTCTTTAAGCTAAACCATTCTGTGATTTAGTAAATAATAAGAATCCTTATTGTGCCCAGCAAACAGGAGGTTTGGTTTTCTGTAAAAAGATGTCGTGTAAATAAGGGCAGATGGATGAACTGAACCGCTGGGGAGTGCATAGGAAAACATGCAGCATCAAATGTCAGGAGTTTTAGCTGTGATCTCCACCTGGGGGCAGACTGCTTTAACTCTCCATTCATCACAAGCTCTGGAAATAAGCCTCTCTCTGGGAGGTGCTGGTCTCCAGTCACACTCTGGCTGAGCCTGCAGCCTGCCCTTGCCTCCCCTCTCTCTCACCCATCCCTAGGACCTGTCTGCTCTGCCTTCCCTGAGGCACCATGGTTTCAGACCTTCTGCCAGTTTGCCCAGTATCGCTGCTCCAAGCGCAAATTCTATGTCAAGGTGAGCAGTGGGACTGGGGCCATGAGGGAGAAGTGTCACCTGGGAGGAGGAAGGGACCAGATTTAGGAAAAGGATCCCTGTTGGGGTGAGAGGGAAGGGAAGGGAAGGGAAGGGAAGGGAAGGGAAGGGAAGGGAAGGGAAGGGAAGGGAAGGGAAGGGAAGGG
>JANHGO010000072.1:1535502-1553569 GCA_024606505.1 Aquila spilogaster
AAAAAAACAAAAAAACACCCCCAAACAACTAAAAAAAAAAAAAAATCCTTCCCCCAAACCAAACCAAGCCCAAACAACGGTCACTCAACCCACAAAAAAATCCCCCAACTTTTAATTTTTTAAAATTTTTTCTTCTTTTTCTTTTTTCTTTTTTCTTTTTCCCTCTTTTTTCTTCTTTCTTTTTTATTTTTTCTTCTTTTTTCTTATTTTTCTTTTCTATTTTTACATTTTTTCTTCATTTTTCTTCTTTTTCTTTTTGAACTTTTTCTTCTTATTTTTCTTTTTTAATTTTAATTTTTTCTTCTTTTAATTTTTTATATTTTTATTTTTTCTTCTTTTCCTTTTTTCTTTATCCTTTATTTTCTTCTTATTTTCCTTTTTCCTTTTTTCTTTTTTCTTTATCCTTTCTTATTTTCCTCTTATTTGCCTTTTTTCTTTTTTCTTTTTTTATTATTTTCTTCTCTTTTTTATTCTCTTTTCTCTTTTTTATTCTTTTTTCCCTTTTTTTCTCTTCTTATTTTTTCCCCGCCTTTTCACTCTTTTTCCCCCTTTTGCCCCAGAGCTCCTGGTTCCCCCAGGGCCCTGCAACCAGGGGCGATGGAGGGAGCCCTCAGGCCAGCTCATCCCCGCGCCCCACCAGCTGCTCCTCCGCTTCCACCCACCGCTGCCTCCCGTTGAGGAGGGTTGACCGTTCTCTGCCTTCTCCCCCAGGGCTGCTGACCTTGCTGACGTCCTCCGTCGCTCCGCCGGCGCCTCCGGCTCCGGGCAGCCCCCTGTCAGACGGCGAGTACCGGCTCTTCTTTGCCAGCCTGCGGCCCCCCTGGAAGGCAGAGCTGTCCTGCCGGCTTCGCCAGGCGCTCGGCTGCCTCAGCCCCGCCGTCCTGCAGCGGGACCGCGAGGAGAACCACGGCCGCGTCCCCGGAGGTAGGGGCACCAGCCCAGCGCCGGGGGCAGAGGCGGGCATCGCTCCGGCTGCAGCCGTGCCGGCCGTTCCTCCGCCCCGGAACGCCGCGGGATGGCGGGGCTGGCGGCGGGATGGGTCGCTTTGGGGTCTCCAGCCCAAAGGTCGGCTTGGAGCGGGACGGTTCCCAGCGCTAGAGCACCGTGGCTTTGTGCGAGGGAGTTTGGTTTTGCGGCCTCTCTGGGCACCCCTTCCAGGGCCGCACCGCTTTCCTGGAGAAAAAAAGCTTTTCCTAATGGCCAGCCCTAGCCTCCCACGCAGGAATCTGCAGTTTTTTCCCTCTTGTGCTGTCTGGCACCACCAAGAAGAGTTTGACTTTGTCGTCTTGCAGCTTTCCTTCGGGTCCTTGGGGGCTGCCCTCAACTCACCTCCCCATCTCCTCTTCGCCCAGCTGAGCAAGCACAGCTGCCCCGGCCTCTCTCCACGGGTCACGGGCTGAAAGCCGTGGCCACTTCGGTGGCCCTTCACTGAGCTCTTCACTTTCTCCGCATCTCCCCTGGCGGGGTGGCAGGGGAAAAAAAATGGCCACAGTTTTCTGAAGCTCGCCGAAGCTCATCATCTCTTCCTAACGGTTCATCTTACGACCCGACTGGCTCCTTCCAGCTTGATCTGGGGTTTAATGCAGAAACTTGGCTCGCGGGCTCTCATGGGCCTTTAAGAAAGCTTGAGCTGATAAGCTGCTTTTTTAAGTGTTTAACATTTCAGGAGCCAAGAAACATCCCAGTTCAGAAAGCGCCATAGCAACAGCACCCTTTAAATCTCTGCAGTCATACTTTCCCTGCACCCCTGCATCAGAGAATTTAAGTGGCATAATTATATCTGTGCAGCTGAAAAACTTGGGACTACTTCTGTTGTATTTTTCTTCAGAGGAAAAAAAATAGGAACAATTTTCTCATAAAAAAATATGTCTTTATATTTAGCTATGAACGTCAATGAACTGAATGATCAGCCAACTGTGCTCATTTGGACTGCAGCTTGAGGGCAACTATTTCTTGCTTGTTTCTGCAGCTGTGTCAGGGGAACGGGTCCCACCCAACATCACCAGACCCAGGGATGGGTCCTGGGCTGCTCCCTCGCTCGCGGGCACCTGCAGTCCACCATGCCGTGGCACTAGGTGCCCCCGGGGGCTGCCCCTGGTTCCTCTCCCAGTGATGCCCAGTGCCCTGGCACTGCTCTCTGCCATATCCAACCACTCTCCCACTGCTGCTGCCTCCGGAGGCTCAGCTGCCAAGAGCAGGAGCACCTGGGAACGGCAGGAGATGGGACAGTTTTGCAGGATGCCCTCTTTGCCGCCTTCTCCTCCATCCCTCTGCCCAACAGACCCATCCAGCAGACTTTATTTGCCTCTGTGTTCCCTTTTTCCCAGTTTTGGGGCTATTTTGGCAGATGTTGCGGCCAGGCTGAGAGGCCGAGCGGACGCGGCACAGCATGTGCCCTCACATGTTTTGCCTCTACTGTCCTCACAGACAAATGGCAGTGCTGCCTACGTCCAAATATGCACGAGCATTAATTGTGCCTCTTCAGGTGTGGTGCTGAGGAAAGCAGTTACCTTGTGTTTTAAACAAGGGAAGCCTACACGTAGCCTTTCCACGCTCTTTGTTGTGGAAGATGAGAGTGAGGAGGATGCTTCCTGATGAGCGTATGCAAATATCTTGGCTGGCTCCATCTTTTAGTGATGATGCAATTGTCAATTAATTGCCTGCCCCCCTCCATGCTGGGAGCTCCTGCGGGTGGAGGTGGCCACAAAGCCCAGAGGGATGCCTTCCCGACACCCAGCCGGAGCTGTAGCTGTTTGCAACAGACACATGGGCAGGAGGAGCAGAGGAAAGAGGCGAGAGATCATACTGATTAAACTAAGCAGCTAGTGCTGGGAAGGGGCCCCCTCGGCAGGAAGGTCAGAGGACTCAAAGAAAGACGAGTATTTCCATAGGGGAGACGAGCTGAGAGAAAAGAGGAGACGGGGATCAGCGCTACAGGAGGCAAGCTGCTCGTCAGGCCGTGCCATCGGTGTTCAACAGGCTGTGGGAGAGCTGAGCCGTGGTGAAAATCAAGACACCAGCAAAGACAGCTCACAGGAAACTTCATCTGTGCCAAGTTTTCCTTCGCTTCCCAGATGTTGGAATGAAAATGTACTTTTCTTCTCCCCCCACCCCAAAATGGGAAGTTTCTGTATCGTCACAGGAATGGATTGCGACAGCACACAGCAAGCTGTAATACTCCAGACCTGGCCCGGGAGAGCCAGGCTAACGCTGGCGTTGGCGAACGGTTGGGATTCCTCCCCTGCCCGACGGCAGCAACGCTCCTTTGCGAGTAGTGGCTGCGCGATGGAGTGTAACTCTGCAGCTCCCGGTCTGCGAGCACGGGCGCTGCGCTGGCCGAGTCCGTCCCCCACGTTCTGGAGGGATTTCACAGGGCATCACCAAAGGACAGGGCGGGGATCCGGCGTGTTCCCTGTAAGTTGGGCATTTTTCTGGGCTGGGATCCTGGTAGATATCTGAAATTCTAATTTCGCTGGTGAATCCACGTGCTCAGCACAAGAGAATAAGCGCGTACAGTGTAAAAGATGGTGTACAAGCAACCAACAGGAGAGCAGTGCGACTTCACTGCTAACCCCCTCCATCTCAGCCAGCGCTTGACCGGTTTGGTGTGCGCAAAGAGCTGGCTGTGCTAGCTGGGCCAGGCACTCATAGAGCAGAGGGAGCACGAGATTACCCCTCTCCCCAGATCTCCCAGGGTTTTTGGCTTTCCTGCATGGCTTTGGCTACCCTGCGATCGCTGCGGGAGGAGCTGCAGCGTTTGAGCCAGTAGTGTCGGCAGCGCTGGTCAAGACTGTGGTGCACGTGCGTGCGGGCACAGGCTTTGCCGGCAGCATCTCAGCCCTGTGGACTTTCCTCCACCCCCTGCACGGCTGGAATCAACGTCCAACTATTTTGCCCTGAAGAGTTTGTCTCCTCTGGTGTTCCCAGGCCCGGTCTGGTCATCTTTTTAACCCACCACGTCACTTTTTTTTTTTAAACCCTTCAAGGACTAATAACAGAGTCCTCATCACATCCTAGAAACCAGAAGTTTGAGTCTCTTTAAAAGGGAAGATAACTGTGTGAAAAGGGGCAGAAGAATGAACTGAAACCCTGGGTGGTTTGGAGGGAAAGTACATGTGGCGCCTGAGATCGGGAGCTGTAACAGCACAAGGCTGTGATCTCCACTTGGGGACAGACGGCTTTGACTTTCCCTTCAACCACAAGCCGCTCTGAAAACAGCCATCGGAGAGGTCCCCGACTCTTGTTGCACCCGGGCCAAGGGGGCAGATGCCAAAACTTGCGGCCTGGCCCCATCCTGCATCTCTCCCTCACCCCTCTCCAGGGCCAGTCTGCTCTGACTTCCCAGAGGCACCGTGGTTTCAGACCTTCTGCCAGTTCGCCCAGTACCGCTGCTTCAAACGCCAGTTCTACACCAAGGTGGGGAGCAGGATTTGGGACAGGGAGGCGGGGGAAGTATCTCTTGGGAGATGGAAGGGAAGGTAACACAGCGGGACTCATGTTTCTCCCTCTCTCCTCTGCTCAGCGAATCCCGTGTCCGAGCTCGTCTCCTCCAAAAAACCTTCTCCTCCCGACGGAGCGGCCCCGCGTCGTGGTCTTCTGGACGAGGGGCAAAAGCTCCCCTACGGAAGAAGGTACGGCTGCACCGGGCTGCGCTGGGTGCCCCTGCTTGCCTGCTGATCTCCCGTAGCTACTTGTCCCCCCCGCAGCAGCTTTCTGGCTGGCCTCAGCCCCCCCGTCCCACTCTCTCCCCAGCTCCGGGGCAGGCTTCTCTCCTGCCCGCCGATGCCCTGCTGCGCGCCAACGTGGATGCTCTCCTGAAGTACTCCTACGCGCTGTCGGGTCAGAAACCGGTGCCGAAGCGTCTCCCCCTGCCCACCCCGGGGGTGCCGAGACCCCCACGGGGCCGGGGGCTGCCTGCGCTCCCACCGACCCTGCCGGTGCCGGCTGCCCCTGCCTCCTCTCCTGCCAGGCTGGGATTCCCTGCCCAGGAGGAGCAAACCTGGGAGCAACGCCTGCGGAACGGCGTCTGGCGGCTGATCCGCTTGGCCCTCTCCTTGGAGACGTCCGAGGGCTCTTCTCCGGACTCCGGCGGCGAGTCAGACCCGGGGAGCGCCGAGGAGGGGGTGCAGGATACGGCCCCCCCCGGCAGGTGAGGGGAGGACCGGTGCAGGGCTGTCCTCGCGCGTATCGGCTGGTAGCCCCGTGGCATTCGTGTCCCTGCCCCGAGCGGCTGGCGAGTGCAGGCAGGCTTTCTGGAGCAAGCCGTCCCGTACGGAGCAGGAATGTACCTGGGGAGCCCCTCAGGCACCCCCCGGCCCGGCACAGAGTGAGCAGGGAGAGGGTGACCCAGCACCGCTAGCGCCTGACGATGTTACTGTCCCTGTGTCCTGAGCAAAGTGCATTGAGGCTGGGCTTTAGCTGTAGGCAGGGCTTTATCCCGCGCACGTGTATCCCCACGCCGCGGCCATCTGCGGTGTGCCGTCACCTCTCCACTCATCCTCCTCCCACCTCGCGTCTCCCAGGAATCTGGATGACCTGCAGAAATAGCTTCCTTGAGAACACGGGTCCCTGGGACGCCGGGGTAAACGTGTGTCCCGCCGTGCTCCTCGCCTCTCCGCATGCAACGTGAAGCAGATGTGTCTTAAAATAGTCTGACCTGAGGAGCGCTCCGAGGAATGCTCCAACCTCACCCAGGTAGCGCAAAAGCAGCCCTGGGCTAGGAAACAGAGCCGGGAGCGCAGAGCCTTGCTCCCGGCCCTGCTGGACCACTACGTCTCCTCGAGCATGTGCACCTCTCTGCACTCCGGATCCGTGCATTGCTCTTCCCAGGGGGTTGCAGTTCCCCGTTCGGGCTTTGAAAGCAGCTGCGTGCCCGTTCAGCACAGGGCCCCGCGACAGGCCAGCTTGCCGCAATCCTTTTACACGCCTTTCTTAGTTCCTCTGGCCTGGGGATGCTTTAGGGGCTTGCCGAGCATCTTGAGCTCTTCTCAGCCGATCTGCCAGGATCCATTCACCTCTGTCCTCAGGCAGCTGGGGCTGGTGAGCCCAAACAGAAATAGACCTGCAAAAGGATGGTGTGTTTTCACTCAAACCTGCTTTTTGATCCTTTAGGACTTTGTGACTGGGGACCACTTGCTTTGACTGAGATGCGAAGATTATTTTGCTTGCCAAGAGCAAAAAATATGCTGTCTAGATGCGGTTTTCACGGAGAAGTCATTTTGGCTTCGCTCTGTTGCTGGCTAGTGATGTTCTTGTAAGCGCACAGGTTTTGTGCATGATTGCACATCTGTGGTTTCTATCAAAAACACTGCGTACTATACAGTTGAGCCAGAGATCCCACTTCTGCATGTAAAAATGAATTGCATCATGTTGTTAAAAGCTATAACTGTTCTCTTGCAAGGCTGTAACTTATGTCATCCTCCTTCCTAATATTGTAGGAGGCTTTTACTGCCTGGCAAATTTTTCCTGGTGTATGTACGCTAAGGCAAAATTCTGTTTCATTGAGAATATATTCGTTTTCCCTGCCTCTGAAATTGAGCCTTGCTCTGATTTAGTTATATTGGGATTATTGAGGGACTGCTGCGATTGCAGATGACACTCGCTATTCTGCTGCAGAGTTTCTCAAAGACACTAATGCTGACTCTGTGCCTGTAACCTGGCAGCCGAGCCCCATCAATCACGCTAAGCAAAGCTTAAACTGAAGTGAGGATAAAAAGGCGAGATAGACCGCGCCTGTCAGCTTTCCTGCTCGCCACATCCCGCCTCCCCTCCAAGGGACTTCAGAACATGAGGGGCAAAATGCTTTGAGGCATTTCCATTCCAGCAAGAGGAGCCGTGCTGGGTGGGACTGGTCGGTGTGCACAGGTACCGTTCAGCGTCTGGTTTAACACAAGGTGCGCGCGGTCGTGACGGGCACGGAATCCAGAGCTGCGTGTCTTCCCTAGGTCTTATGTCCAGCGGGACAGCCATCCCTTCTCGCTCACCCCTGCTTGTGGCAGCTCTACCAGCTGCCATAGTACCTGACGAAGCTAGCTGTGACCTTTAGAGAGAGACAGGACAAAGGTAGTAATAGAACAAGGTGAAGAATTTGCAGCACGCTTTTGTGGTATTTCTGCTAGCAGTGAATCATTATGGGGGGGGGGGGAAGTGTCTCTTATTGCACTTATTTTCAATTTTTAGTCCTTATTGTGCTTTCTGCCCCATGATTGAAGAGCCATCTATTTCCCAGTGTTTCTTCTTCTCTAAGTTACCTATATACCACGATTCAGTCTCGCAATAAGCTAAAGAGAGCTCTGTAGCTCTTACATTATAAAGCCTGCACAACTCTCACTTTCTGTGGCAATTTTCAGTGTCCCTTTAAAACATCCGCACGCTCCAGCTCTGCATGCACCATTCAGCGATGGGCTTCAGCAGTTGGGTACACAGAAGGAGGTCAACCTCCCTTCCCTTCCCTGCTCTTCTGTTTGCACACGAGAATTGCATTTGCCCTTTTTCCCAGGGCTTCCCGCTGTTGCGTTGTTTGTCCGCTGTGACCCCTACGCCCCTTTCAGCGTCACGGCTATCCCGGATACAGATCCCATCCCGTCGGTATTCGCGCGCGGATGCTCGTGGTTCACACGAGCCCAGCTTCCCAGCAAGGCTGAGCTGAGCCCTCCCAGTGGCTGCACCCTCCTCCTCCTGCTTTACTCCTCCAAACAGTCCTCGTGGTGCTTACGTCCTTCATCACCAGCAGCTTTAATTTTAAGATCAGGCCCTTTGTTAAAAATACTGTCCCCAGAAAAAAAAAAAAAAAAAACTCTCTTTGAATTCTCACTACCCCTTCGTAGTTACCTTTTTTACCCTGTGTCTGGTGGTGCGGGATGGGACTCGCTCCCCTGACATTTCTCAGCTGCTTTCAGGAACTAGCTGTCACTTGGGGGTTATGTAGAGGTATCTTTTGGACTTTCAGTGAGGCCAGGACCCAATTTTGTGTCTCCGTATCACTACCGTGCGCGGCTAGCTGTGAAAGGGGAGCCGTGACAAGGCAGGTTGTCTTCTTGCCACCAGGCTAGAAGTTCACATGCTCCCAGACTTTTGGGACTCTCAAAGCAGGGGTCTTTCAGTGTCCCAGGGGGGCAGAGGTAAAAGGCTGCAATATCATGCGGGTCAGCAGGAGAGATATATTTACAAAATACAGTTTTTCGCACCGTCTGTGCCCCCCGAGCCCTTGGGCAGGTGTTAGGTTCTCGTTCTCCCAATAGCTCCTGCCTTGGGTTACCCGCTGGGTTTGATCTGTGCAGGTACCTAGCCAGCCTGCCTGCCTTCTCGGCACACTGTCCTGGTTTTGGCTGGGATAGAGTTAATTTTCTTCTTAGTAGCTGGCACAGTGTGTTTTGGATTTAGTGTGAGAATAATGTTGGTAACACACTGATGTTTTAGTTGTTGCTAAGTAGTGCTTATCCCAAGCTAAGGATTTTTCAGTTCCGCATGCTCTGCCAGCAAGCAGGTGCACAAGAAGCTGGGAGGGAGCATGGCCAGCACAGCTGACCCGAACTAGCCAAAGGGATATTCCATGCCATAGAACGTCATGCTCAGTATATAAACTGGGAGGGAATTGGCCGGGAGGGGCAGATCGCTGCTTGGGTATCGGTCAGCAGGTGGTGAGCAATCATATTGAGCATCACTTGTCTTTTCTTGGGGTTTATTTCTCTCTCTTTTTTTTTGTTATATTCCTTTTCATTACAATTATTATTATTATATTTTTTATTATTATTGCTATAATTTATTTTACTTTAGTTATTAAACCTTTCTTATCTCAATCCATAAGGGGGTTTTTTTCCGATTCACTTCCCCATCCCACTGGGTGGGCGGGGAGTGAGCGAGTGGCTGCGTGGTGCTTAGCTGCTGGGCTGAGATCACTTGTTCTTTCTGAGGCTGTTAAGAGTGGCTTTTCCCTTAGTGGTTTTAGTTTCCTGCGGCAACCGCCCTAAATCAGAAGTTACAAAGTGCTGGAAAGCTGCTGTTTGCTCCTTATCTTGCTTTCTGCTTGCCTCAGGTATTCACTCCACCTCACACAGCCAGCCAATATCTGGGAGGTTCAGCAGCTGAAAGTTAATGGCCCAAATCGTCGTCCTTACGTCGAGGGAGAGGTGGATGTTGTTAACTTCAGAGATACCACTGGAGTAGGCTCTATGTGTGTCGCTCCATGTCTTGAGATGATAAAGCAAGATAGGCTTTTATCTGAAGTTTTCTCCTTTTGCCTTTGAGCAATTACTGATCTTGGCCCACAGATTCTTCTTAATTGTATTTTTTCACATTCCCTTTGAAACATTGCCTCCCAGTACCTGTTAGGCTTTTTCCAGGGCAGCAGTTAGGACATTAACGTGCAGAGGGAGGGATTTGCATCAGGAAATCGCTTTAGACAGACCTATCACTTTCCCTGGTGCACGGTGAAACTTCTGCACGCCCACAGACAGCTCAGCAGCGTGTCAGCGAGTGCAGGGGCCCAGCACCAGTGCCGTTACCATTTCCCTGTAACACCTCCGTGACGGGACACAAAGCCCAAGCACTGCCGTAAGGCAGCAGCAGCGGGAGAGTGGCTGGATGCACCAAAGAGCGGTGCCAGGACGCTGGGAATCACTGGGAGAGGAACCAGGGACGCGGCATGGCGGACTGCAGGTGCCCGCGAGCGAGGGAGCAGCCCAGGACCCATCCCTGGCTCCGGTGGTGCAGGATGGGACCCGTTCCCCTGACACTTCTCAGCCGCTTTCAGGCTCTAGCTGTCCCTCGGGGATGATGTAAGTGTATCTTCCCCAGAGGTGGTAAACCGAGTCATACATTTGCAGCTGGGAGGCCAGAAAGCCCCACAGCAGAGATGGAGAGCAGAGATAGAGGAGGAAATGAATGTGGCAGAGCACGCGAGAGAATTTCTTGGTAACCTCAGGCTGATGGCACAACTGGTGGTTTCCTGGGCGAGCAAGCGGATGCCAGGGACATCTGCACACGCGGCCGACAGCAAAGCGTTGGTAGGCGGTGCGCAGGGATGCGAGGTCTTTTTGATCCGCATGAGCCGATCGTATCTAACGTGGTCTACAATTCTGAAGTTTGTGGTGCTGCAGAGGCTCCTGCCCACACCTGACTTTGTGTCTGCTCTGAACAAGTAGGTCATTAACACTCAGCAGATGTTTTATCGCTACTTATGAAAGCACTCTTTTTAGAAAAGTTCCCTTTTACTGCCTTTTTTGCCTGTAATCCTCTATTTGCATCTTGTTCAGGCTGCACTTGTTGGACCAGTACATGTGTTGGAGAAAGCAAAGGCTGTTAAACCCATTTATTAGCAGTTGCTTTCTAAGCCTCAGGTTGTTATTTATTTGCTATTTTTAAAAAAGTACAGCAAGCTGGACAGTTTTCTTCTTTTTTCTACCTCAGTGATGAAAACACCAGAGCTATTCATATCATTTTTAATTACTGTTAATGTGCCTCTCACTTTACTGGCTTGATCATCCTGGTGTGATGAAGAAGCAATCAAATCACAATGTGCCACTGGAATAACAAGCAAGTAGTGGAACACTAGCCAACAATGACATATTTGTGGATAAATTTTTTCAGATAAGTTTGGAGAATAATATCAGGGTCATTAATTGAAATCTGTGAGTCCCATCAGGGTGACCTAGCCAGTTTACCAACTCTTGAAGGCAAAGATCCAACTGTGCCTAAGCAGTCAAACATCTGAGCGGTGACAAGAACTCCCTTCGGCTGCCACAGATTTGTCAGCAAAGTGGACCGAACACTTGTTCTCCTGGGCTAGAACTGCTTAAGAGAGAAATCGTCCGTGTTAGGTAATCCCCACACAAAAAGCAATCCTTTACGGAAGATAAACGCTAGGTGTGCCTTGGGGGCTGTCACGGGTTCTTCTCTCAGCGGTGTCCAGCTCCCAGTCACAGAAAAATGCTAGAGGGTTGAATCAAACAACCTTAGAGAAGATTTTCGAGTGGGATGAGCACAGACTTTTTGCTCTAAATTTAAAATTTCCTGTTCTTGGTATCCTAAATGGTCTGAATGTTTACAGAGGAAACAAAAAAAAAAAACCCAAATAAAAAGGATCATGTGGAGCCATGGGATGGAGGAGTGGACATGAGGGATCTTACAGCTTCTGGAAGTGCTTTCTGCAGGGTAGGTGGGCTTTGTTTCTTTTTTTTACTGGCACATTTTAATTCTTTCCAGCTTTGCCTGAAAGAGTTGGTGTCTGTCACTGCTGTCCTCAGTTCACATTCTTTCGTCTTCTCTGAACTCGGACCTTCCCTCCACGAACCTCTAACCGGGTTGGTGACACTGTGGTGCATTGCAGTAAGAGACCCACAGGCTTGCAATACGTAGACTTCCAGGTTTTCAGCTGTCCTCGGTTTTTCAGTGGACGTGGTTATGTGCTGTGGCTCGGCACCACAGTAATTTGTTCAGACGTCTGTATGCACGGAATACCATTAGCAGCCTGTCCGCAGCGCAGTACAGGCGGTGTGGTGAAGGAACATCTTTGCTTGCCCTGATGCAGGCTAGAGCAGCATCTGCCGCGCTGTGATAAGACAAGTTTGACTGTAATGCCTTTAAAAAAATTCTAGTACTCGTGTTTTCTGTGACTGAGGTTTCCCAGGTTCTCTTGCAGTATCTAAGTGAGACAGATACCTTCAGAGATCCTGACATGCTCACTTGCTGCTGGTTGGTGTGAACTGTTTGGGCACAGGATCACTTGTGTCCGACCCACTGCAAGCTCCTTCATCCATGTGTGGGACAGGGCCCAGGGATCTGTTAAGGAGCTGCACGAAACTTCTTCCTATTAGTAGCCCTAACGCTCACCCATGTTGTCCTACGTGAGCGCACATCCAAACCCAGTGCCAATGCCAAGCAGCCGCGCGTTCCTGTACATACGGTGGGTGTATGATTCTCACGCGTCCGTGGATCTGTGAACACCAACCAGTCCTTACAGCTTGATTTCTTCACACGCCGTGTAACCGCAAGAGTGGGGAGGTTGATCTCTTTTAGCCTTCAGGCCTGGCAATTGCTCCGATGACTCACGCTGGCTTTCCTGCTCAGCACAGGACGTGAAGCCATGCTTGGCAAGCCCGGAGGGAAAAACACTATGGTGTGGCTGAGCTACAAACCCTTCTCCTAAGAGAAATCTGGGATAACTTTTTGGAGTCTCCAAGCTGCGGAGAAACCACCCCATCAGCTGCTCCCATGCTAAATACCCTTCGTGTCAGGAACATGTAGATAATTTCTGGTTTGAATGGATCTCACCCCAAATTCTAGTCACCAAAAGCCTGCTGACGAAGAGAGACTTCCAGCTGATCCTCACCTTGGTAAAAATACTGACGGACTGAGCGGCCACCCGCTGTGTCTTTGCTCAGCTAAGTAAAGCTTTTTTAGCTTCTCGCTCTAGGTGAAAGTTTTCCAGGCCTTAAGAAATCTCATCTTCATGAACTTCCTCCTGGTTCTCCACCTCTTTTTTACCTTTTTAATGCTAATCTGAAGGTCTCCAAGAAGTTTCAGCTACTCTTAGGAAAACTTCATACCGGTTAGCCCATGCATGGATTTTAAGAGCATTTTAACATAAGCAATTGCTGCTCTTATCTTCTTCTGAATTTCTGGCAGATCAAAGTTTGTTTATTTATCACTGGTTTTGTTTCCAGACACGGAAGACAAATATTTAATGAGCATTTTTACCTCTTCTTCATCATTGCTGATAATTGCCACCATCGCTGTCTAATAACAGTTCTGTACCATGTCTACAATTTCTACTGTTCCTAAGAGATGCAAAATATTCTTATTGTCCTTACCCCACTGTCCTTGAATTTTCTACCTCTAGCTCCCCATGTCGGTTTGGATGAACAGTTAACTCATTGTTACCGATTTTTTCCCCTTTCTGTCAAATCCATGGGCTCAAGCAGGAGGGAGGTTTCATAAGTTACATGCTCCAGACGCGAATGGGGCTGCCCCATGGTCAACACTCAGCAGACCTCCAACAAACATCTCCTTGCTGCGCGCTCAGGTGGACAAAACGAGGCAGCAGCTGCTGCAGGGCTGCTGGGACCGTTCCCCAAGCTCTGCTCCTCGTCCAGCCCCTCTCGCATGCTCCTGAATGCGCACACAACCCCGTAGCCTCCGTGTTACACCGGCACGTACAGACTCTGCAGATGCCCCCGTTCCTCCGTGCAGTTTGGCCAAGAGTCCAAGGTCTCTTTGGGAAGGGTTTTTTTTGCCATGCTTTGGGGTTGTTTTTTCCCCCTTTCAGTTTTTAACTAAAGGTCTATCTCCAGCTTGTGACAAGAGATGAGACTTGACTTTCTCTGTCCCTTTCTTTGTCAGCCTTTTAGCCCTGAAGAAGGACGAGGCAGTGATAATCCTGTGCTATGCAATACTGGAGGGAAACTGCCTCTCGTCGGTGGTCACCCAGGCCTGGAAGGAGATGGAAGAAAGAGTCCTTGGGTTCGGAGATTCGGTAAAGATGCCGGTGTCCACCTTTGATCCCCAGTGTGTGCAGGGCTCCCTGCAGCGCTGACCACGATGCTCCAGCGGCCAGAGCTCGTCAGCGCTGTCCTTTCGGGTGCTCCCTCCCGGGAGAAGCTGACCTGGGTGACCGGGGAGCCAAGCTCCAAGCCAGGGATATGGGAGCTCCTCGGTCTCCTTCTTCGCCCCTGACGTCCCCGCTGCATCCACCCCAGGTGTGCGACAGCCTTGGGCGGCATCACGTGGACCTGTGCCCTGACTGCGCTTTCTGCTCGCTCAAGAGGGAGCAGTGTCTGAACATCAGAAACCTGGACCGCGTTCGCTGCCAGACGGGCAGCTTCACCGCCTACATCAACCCCCAGATCTCAGCCCAGCACCGGGCTGCAGGCAACGAGGTACCGAGCGCGCCGCGTGTCCTGCCGGCCTCTGAGGAGGAGGATGGACTGGGCGGTGGGGAAGGGGAGGAAGAAGCACGGCTCTCTTTATCCCAACCCTTTGCAGACCAGCTCCCCAGAGACCTCGGAGTACTATGGCAGAGGGCTGAGGATGGAGTACTGGTGCAGCCGGATTGCCACCCACGGCTGCGAGGACCCTCGTGTGACCCTCTGGCTGAAGGCAGAGTACGCTGCCTTCCAGGATGGAGATGCCCCGAGCCAGGTGGGTGCCCAGTGGATGCTCCCATCCCTCCTTCTCCTTTCCTTTCTCTGGCCTTCATTCCCATCTCCACAGATATGCGACTCAGACGGACTTCGGCACCCCAACTACTGCGTGTTCAAGAGCCACCAGTGTCTCCAGCAGAGCCTCTACAACCAGAGGGTGAGGAGCAGCCCGCACTGTCCTTTACACAGCCTTCTCCTCCGTGGCTGGTCGCTCCACAGCCAGCCCCGAGTCCCTGCAGGACTCGCTGGCCCACTGCTTTTCCCTCCGGTAGGACAGAATTGGATGTGGCTTATGGGGGGCAGGGTGGGGAGGTGACAGATAGTGACCCAAGCACAGCTGGCATGTAATTGAGGCGGTGGGATTTGTAAGAGATGACAGCGGAGACGGCCACTAACGTTGAGGCAGAGGAGCTGTGGGGAGCCTCTCACCCGCCGGGGTATCCCTGTATATCCCTGCATCTACTGGGTGGTAACAAAAAACAAAAACACCAGAGCAGGACAGAGGACTAGCACGTGTCTTAGGAAACACACAGTTCAGCTGTCATCCTCTCCCTCCCACTTCACAGCTGGCTCTCCCCTCTTCCTTCTGGTGCCCCATCATCCCAGCCTCCAGATGCCGGCCGTCATGGGAGTCCTCCGTCCTCGGGGGGGAAGGATGGGCAGTGGTATCAGTCCCAGGAACTCAGTCTCTCCTTGTAGGTGTCTCGCCGCGGCTGCCACAGAAACGAGACGTACCGGGTGCTGAGTGAGAAGGAGGGAGAGGAGGAGGTGCGGCTCTGGCGTCAGAGGTTCCTCAGCCTCACCAAGGGGTGATGCACGGAACCAGGTGGGTGCGCGGGAAGCACAGGGCTCCCGAGTAGGCTCTCGTGGTGGGGCAGAGAACCTGGATAGACTTGGACAGCTCTTCCTAGACCCCTTGCTGGCCAGCCAGCTCATCGTGGCCAGATCTCACCTTCCGAGCACCCGCTCTGCCCTGGCGGCAGCGTGAAGGGAGCCTGGCTCAGCAGCATTTCAGCGTGGCACCTGCTGGAACTCCTCCTGAAAACGTTTTCTGCAGCCAGAGGAGCAGCTGAACACCAGAGAAGGCATCAGCCCTGGGAATCTGGATTTAGAGCCACTGGCCCAAGCGTCCTTGTCTGAAATTCCCAGCCATCTTCTCGCCCTTCTGTAGTTCTCCCAAGGATGAGTCTGAATGTATAAAGAGCCCATTTGGCCCACAAAGCTAATTTTCTCCCTTCTCTCTGATGCCGTCGTTCCATTGGACCCCTCAGTGACCCCCCTCATGTCCGAGGTGGGTCCCCATGCCCCCCTGCTCCGCACCCTGGTGTTTCTCACTCGCTGCAGCCCATGTGTCCCCTGAGCACAGGGACTCCAGCGCGGCCTCGTCCCCTTCCATCCCACGGGAGGGAGCACAGCCAGGTACCCTCCAGGTCCCAAACACAGCGTGTGAGGAAGGAGCTAACGTACGCACTCTGCTTTCCATTGCAGCTGGTTTATTTCTAAAGTTTAAGGGTTTATTGGGCCTGTGTCCTCCAACCTTCCGTCCGGAAAAACAATTCAAACCACAAAAAGCCCAGTGAGGCTGGCGAGAGCGTGCTGGGTGGGGGGCACAGAGGAGCCGATGGCACCCCCGGAGCCAGGGGCTGCTCTCCGGCAGGGCAGCAAAACCCCACATCTCCTCCGCTCCTTCTCAGGCTGTGCGTATCCCCCACACCTTCCCCTGCTTCCCCGCGTCTTTCCCTGGACTGCCCTCTCCCTGTGACCTTGCAGTCCCCCCGGCAGCCTCCCACCGCCCCGGCACGCTCCCCCTCAGCGGCAACTGTGCATCTCCACGAGGTGCCGGCACTGCTTGCACTTGACGGAGCAGCACCAGCGGAATTTGCAGCTGCACCGCTCCACCACCTCCTCCTGGGCCGTGTCGAAGCCCCTGCCACAGCACAGGAGCTCGCAGCCGTCCATGGCTGGGGATGTCCGGTTGCACCGGCGGCCAGAGGTGCCGAAGACCCCGCGCCGGGGGTCCCGGTTGCAGAAGTCTGGGCTGGCCATCAGGTAGACCAGGTCGTGAGCCGTGTAGGGCTTGAAGCGAGAGCTCTTGGGCACCAGGAGCTTGCGGGAGCCGACCTGTTTGGGGTGAACCTCCGTCGCCCCCTCGAACTTTTCCTTGAGGACGTTGCCCACCTTGCGGAAGGGAGGCATGACCTTCCAGCACGTGCGCACCTCGCAGGAGCCCGACACGCCGTGGCACTTGCACTCCACCTTCATGTGGGACAGGAGAGCCTGGGGAACGGGAGGCAGCTGCCAGCCGGACCCGGGACACCCTGCCCTACAACTTCCACGACTGCGGGCCCCCCAGCAGCTGCCGTTCCCCCCTGCATCTCCCGTGGGGCTGGAGGATAGGATCAGCCCCAGGGAAGGGAAGGGAAGGGAAGGGAAGGGAAGGGAAGGATGGGAGCAAAAAAAGTCTTTTTAAGCCAGGCCAGTATGAAACAGAAGGGGATTCACTCTGTGGGAAACAGGCTGGCTTGCATCTGTAAGAGAAATCCCTGAGGCAGGGGAAGAGACGGGGATCTGCTCTGACCCACGGGGCTGTGGGGAGTGGAACAGATCTGCCCAGAGCCAGAGGATGCTCAAGGAAGGGACCAGACCTGACAATGGCCCCTGCAGAGGATGGTGTCTTTGCAAAGGAGGGACTGGAGGGGCAGGGAAGCCCTTCAGAGCAGAACGGGGAAATTTCATTTCCTTTGCAGAAAAGGCCAAGGGATGTAAATCCCAGCTGGGCTCAGTAAGGAAAGGGACTCTGCACAGAGGTGGGTAGGGGAGGCTGGGACCCCTCCGGGAGCTCACGGCTGCCCCGAGCTGCTCCTCAGGGTAAAGGGGCTGGACCGAGGTCTGCCTAGCCAGGGAGAAGCTCCTGAAGCCGGGCTTGCTTCCCAACCCTTGTTCCTGCACTTACCTTCCTCCCAGCCTCATTGTTGTGCAGGTTCATGAGCACTCGGCTGGAGGAGATGCCGCGGCTCCTCTCAGGGTTGTCTACGAAGGCTTGAGAAAAGGCAATCCCGTAAGACAGGTTATCAGAGCAGCCCGACCATTGGAAACCTGCAGAGGGAAAGCGGCCATGAAATGAAGAAGGAGAAGCCCTGGCAGGAGCTCCCAAAGGGCTGAGGAGAAGGGAGGCGTCTCCTCCCCTGCTGAGGGTCTTCCCCAGGGATCTTCTCCTCTGCCATCCCCTCCCTGCCACCGGCCCCCTCCTTCACCTTCGGCGCTGACTCCTCGGATCTTGCGGTCACAGCCACACTTCTCCAGCTCCCCACGGCTGCAGGCGTGAGTGACAGCAAAGGCAACGCCGGCGGCGGAGATGGCGTGGATGAAAGCAGACTCCCGCGTGCCTGCAGCGGGGTGAGAAATGGCTGTTTTGGGGGCATAGGCAAATCCTTTTTCCCTGGCCTGCAACAAAAAGGGACTGTAGCTTCAGAGAATAAGGTTTGATTTGAGCTGCTGCTCCAAAGGGCTGGGCTGGTGGCAGGGTGGAGGAGAAGATCTATCGGTATGCAGAGATGGTACCCAGGATGGTCCAGATGGCACCAAAGAGCCAAGCCTGGCCAAATGAGGAAGGAGTTTAGCCAGAATATTAATATTTGTAGCAGCATGTGCATTTGGTTCAGTTTGCTCTGTTTTGACAGCTTTGTTAGCATGCGGAGGAAGGCACTGGCCACTCTTGGGCTGGTCCCAGTGTGGCACTTGCACACTAGCCCAGGAAAGGCTGATGCGTCAAGGGGACCCCGTGGGCATACTGAAGGGACCCCCACGCCAACTCTGCCTGCGCCACCTCCCCCTCGCTGACCTTGGATGGCGACCTGGCCGAAGACCTGCAGCCCCTGCAGGATGGAGCAGTTCCACCGGCGAGACTGAAACTGGTGCTGGCACTCCTC
>JANHGO010000072.1:1553669-1569074 GCA_024606505.1 Aquila spilogaster
ACGGCCAGCTCCGCGCCTCGCTTCACCGCATCCATGGCTCCCACCCGCCGCCGGCAAACGCGGACCTGCTCTTCCACCAGCCCCGGCAGACCCTCGCAGCCACTGGGGTCCCGGAGGACCGCCCGCAGAGAAGGCTGTTTGGCCAGGTACCTGTGGGGCAGGGGAGAGATTCAGTTGCAGATGGGCTAGAGCCAGGGCCGTGTCTGCAGGGGGCTAGCCCTCTATAGCCTTATTTTAGTGCAGAAACAGGGCAGGGAAGGGGATGTGCCGCCTCTCGTCTGTGCCGAATTGGACATTCCTGCTCCCCATCCCGGTCTGCGCCTCTTCAGCTTCGCCATCCCTCTCCCGTCATGCTCCCAGAGATGCCCCTTCTAATGTGCTGCCTTCGGGTTGCCCAGGTTCCCCCCTCCACCCTTTTCTCACAGATCTGTCTGTTTTCTTGGGAGGCAGCACCACCCCAGGTGACTTTCCGATCCAGACAGTACAAGTGCAAAACATACTCACAGCCAGGTCACGGCAAGGACGTGCTGCATCGGGACCAGCACCACGTACAGCCACACCATCTCCATCCCGTCCCTGGCAAAACTCCACGTTCAGCCACGGCGCAGCAGCCGCCTGAACCCCCTCCTGCGACTTCCCACTGCCTCTGCCCGACAGTTGCTCTCCCAGCAGCTCCGGTCCGGCACTGCAAAGCACGCGTAGCCCCTGCCCTGGGCAACGACCACGGGCTGCCCTGGTGTGCCTGCCAGCATCGGAGAGCCGGTGTCCCGCAGAAACCTGCCGGGTTGGCCCTGTGAGGGCATCCGCGCCGGTGCTGTTCCCCACCTACAGCTGGGGCAGCATCGTGGGAGAGCTCTGAACTAGGGCTCTGGGGTGGGAATCCGTCGGAACGAGCTCACATGGCCGGGGACAGCATCAGTGTCAGACCCCCGGTCTCTGCAGTCCTGTCAGCAGACGATCTGGTTGCCTTCTTCCCCAGTCAAGTCACTTCAGCAGCAGGGAGCAGCCCAAGACCCGGTCAGCTGTAAACAGATCCTTCCACACAAGAAAAACTTGGCAGCACCAAGCAGAACCATCAACTCGTCATCACTTTTCACCAAGCCCTTTGGGGAGCCGGAGAGTTTCCCCGCGGTGATAGCTCATGGGAGCAGAGAGGGGAAGACCCGCCGCCTCCCTCATCCCCAGCCGCCGTCCTTGAGGACCCTCCCTCATCTGCCTCCTCCGGGCTGGAGATTCTTCTTTTCTACCCTGCAGCCCACATAGCTACGGCAAACAGACGCAACCCGGCTGCTCCCTGGCTCTCTTAACTCTTTCCCTGGCAGGTCTCCCTTCAGCCCCCTCATTTTCTTCCCCATGGCAAGAGGGACAGTCCTTGTCCTTCTCCTAAGCAGGCATAACGGGGTGGCTGCCCCTCTTCTCAGTGGCTAGCCCTTTCCTAAGAGCCCCTGGGAGTCCAGGAAAATGTGAGTTGTGCGACTGGGGAGCTGAAATGTCCTGGGAGGAAAGCCTGCCGTTCCCCCAGCAGGCCTGGGAAGTGTCAGCTGTCCCCACTGCCCTGGAAGGTGAAACTTCTCACGCAGCCTGGAAGTTTCTGCTTCTCCTGTCTGAATCATTCGGAAAGTGACATACGGCTGCCCTGGCCCTGCTATGGTTCTTCCACCACGGCCCCGCATGTGGATTCACCCCTTTGCTGTGCTCTTCCACATTTCCCTGCACAGAGCGAGCTGAAGAATATTGGGCTTTATCAATCGTCCTTTCAAACCTGAGCAGCCCCTCCGTTGTAGCACGCTTTCCACCCTTCTCCTTCCCTTCCCAGCTACCCGCATCCCTCGTTCTGTTGGGTCCTTGCTCCTGCTTTCTGGAGTCAGCGCTCCGGGGCGGCAGGCATGTTGGGATCTGCAGCATCAGGGTGTAGCCTCCGACACACACCCCAGTAATCTGGTCTTACCTGCTGTCGACTCAGAGAGCGGTGAAGAAATGCCGGGGGTTGTGCTGCTCTTCCCCCACAAGCTGAGCCTCCAAGAGACAGCGAGGGGCAGAGGTGTGAACCCGCCTGGGCGGGGGGAGACAGAATTCGCGGGCTGATGCACCGAGACCGAGCGAGGTGAGTGAACCTGGCTGGGTGAGGGATGCTGCGGGGCAGCGCGGGCTCGTTGCCTGGGCTAAGTGCCACCGTGTCCTCCTTTTCTGACACACTCGGTAAAGCCAGGGCTGCCAGGCTCGGCCAGGTGCGTGCACACGGGTGTGGGGGGCGACGGCCGCGGGCGGGGGGGGGTGAAATTTCCCACAGATGCTGTCAGAGACTCCTTTTGCAAAGGAAGAAGGACACCCCGCCCCCGGTATATCTGCAAGCCTTTATCAGTACCAGAGCCTTGATGGGAACTGAAGAAACACAAAAAGCTGTGAGAACAAAGATCCCAGCAACTAGGAAGTGAGAAAGAGGGTCTGGTTAAAAAAAGAGAGGCACTAAAAAGCAGCAGGGTGAGATCAGTAGTTCGGGTGCTATTGTACCCTCCAAGGATTTATGAGCAGCGGGAACATATATCCCTTGGCATGTCACTCCCTGAATGAGAAGGCAGTGATGGCAGAACAAGGCAGGCAGGGAGTGAGAAAGTCAAACACCAGCAGCAACAGGCAGCAGATGGAGGAGCCGGGCAAGGACGGTGAAGAAAGAGGGAGCCCACAGGCACGGTGCCTTCTTCTCGGGGCAGCTGCTCCCGGGGAAGGACAGCAGCAGGATTCGGAGTGTCCCCATGACCCATGTCTTCTTCCAGGTGTGCTGGGACCGGCAAAGCAGAAACAGGACTTGAAGCAGCAGAGTGCCAGATGGGCTCTGCAGAAGGGCAGATCCCTTCCCAACTATGCTTGGCAGTGCTAGGCTGCAGATGTCCTGCTAAATCAGCCCTTGTACTTTCCTAGCATCGTGCCTCCTGGAGCATTGAACGACAGGGACTGACGTTTGTGGCACACATGCCTTTGCCTGCCACAGGCGCTGGCACCTCTTCAGAGCTCGGTTCTTTTCGGGTCCCTGCCACATGCCAGCAGTGCACAGCTGGGACCCCGGGCAGGAGCTCAGCCCCAAAGCGCCCAAGCCCGTGGGGGGACTGAGAGGACTCTGAGCCTTTGCACTGGCTACTGACTAAACCAACTTTGCTCTCACTTCCTCTATTTCACTTCTACCTCTTGTTTGGCAATATTTTGGGGAGGGGATGTTCTAATTTCCCCCCTGTCAGTCCTGGGGTTGGCTGAGTTAGCATGGGAGCGAAAACGAGCAAGTATTTGGCACTATGACCCAGGGCAGGTCTCCTTCAGTTGCAAGGACACCTGGGTGTTGCTTCTTTCGTGATTACATTTGCCTTCATAGGATGTGTTTTAGCTTATCAGCTTTGGATAGCAAAGTTCATGCTTTGTGGCCAGCCAGAAGCACATCAGGAAGTGAGAAAGGAGGGGAGATGAACTGCGGCACGGCAGACGTAGAACCAGCCATGGTGCGGTAGGGGACAGCTGTGATTTGGATGAACAAGTAGCCAAAGAGCCCGCCTGGTTCTGTTTTGATTCAAGCTCCTTGCAGTTGCGGTGCCTGGATCGAGACCTCCGCCGTGACGGCGATCGCTAGCCAGCAAGCCCTCGCGCACCCTTGGCTCCTCACCAGCAGAGAGGTAAGCAAGATGGAAACATCTGGGGAGCTGGATGGTCCACTGGGCGCACTGGGCACTGGTCCCCCTGAGCTGCTGCACTTGTGCTGCCAGACCTGACCACGGGGCACCGGGGGGAACCTTCTACGCCTCTTCAGTTGCCTAGTGAACCTCGAGGTGCAAGGTAAATCTCAGTATTTGTTCGAACGGAGGCTTTCTTGGGGATCCTGTGGTACTAGAAGCACAGGCAGCCTGTAGAACTTACTTGCCAAGGCGCCCACGATGGAAGTCCTCTTCCATGAGGCCCTCAGGAGATGAAGGGGGGTGACACCTCTAGGCAGTAGGCAGCAGCAGTGTGATCAGATCCCACGAGTTAAATACAAAGGTCTCAGCTTCGATGTCATGTATCTGTCGTTAAAAACAAGCCATCCTAAGTCTTGAATTAATGTCTTCACGGTTCTAATCATCACAATAACCTAATTTCTTGGTTATAAAAAAGGTGAAAAGTGGGGCTTAAATATCACCTACAGCAGGTAAAAAGCATCCACATTTATGAAAAAATATACCTTCTATCTCTAACGCAAAGTTGAGTGGGTTTTTTGAGGTTTGGTGTGCTCATGTTATTTCCTCTTAGTTTCAGATTTACTAAGCAAGCTCGTGCAGTTTGCTTTTTCAGCTGCACTGCTCTGCACCCCAATGCCACATTCTCTGTCTGCATCCCCAGGGCAGCCCCAAAGCACCCCAGAGTTTAAATATGTCACTCTCAGAAACACTGACCCTGCGGCATACTCAGCAAGACTTTTCTAGCTGTCTTTTTCCACCTCATTTCTCAGCCCCGTGCATAAGCCTGTATCCCGCCACGCTGTGCTCCTTTGTCATTTTTACGGTGCTCGGAGGCAGTGCCTGTTGGTGAGATAGCGTCAGGAGAGAAGACGCCCAGGACCGGGCAACGAGATGCCAGGCACACATCTCATCTCAGGGCACGCCTGCCTGTTCCAGCCCCTGTATGCAAGTACAGCTAGGGTTTCCCACCCCCCAAAAGAAAAAACTCAAAATCCCCGTGGGTTTTGCATGTCCCGTGGGGCCTCCCTGCCTAGCAGCTCTTTTGCTGCCTCTGGCGAGAGGTGCCCACCTTGGGCTCATCTCAGTCCAGCACCCCGCGCCAGCCAGGGACCTGGGCAATTCCCGAGCGCTCGGGGGAGTGGGGTGGTCACAGCAGGGGGGGGGGTGGCAGGGGAGGATGGTGCGTTCTTTTCAACTAGGTTTTTTTCAGGGTTGTCTGCCCGTCCTCCAGCATCATGTTCTCCTCTCCCCTCAGACAGCAACGGGAGCTGATGTTGCCCCCGTCGCACACCTATGCCAGCACCTCTTCCTCCCTCACTTCTGTGTTTTCCTCGGGTGTTTTCCTTTCCTTCTAGTTTCTGCAGCTCCACGTCCCCGCAGCGGGTGCTCATAGCGTGCGTGTGTGTGTGCACGCACGTGCACGTGTCGTGTCTGTGTCATTCCCCCCTCCCAGAGCAAGAATACTAGCAACAAATCCATTTTCCAACTGAAAACCAGAAAGAAGCATCTGCCTAGGTAGCATCTGTAGTTTGAATTGCTCTTTTCTGTCCCTGCTGGGGAAAAGGCCATGGTGTGGGTAGATGGCCTTCAGGGGCTCATATTGGTCTTCACTGAGAGGTAAAAAGATGCTTCCTCCACCTCCTGGGCCACATAAGGTCAGTCGCAAACCAGAAAGTTCCTTCAGGATTTCAAGAGAGCATCTCGTCATGAGGAGGATGACGATTCAGCTGTGGTACCCCTGCCTCCTTACGCAGCTGATAACTTGAGACCTCTCAGCGGCTTTCGCGTAGAACAACGAGTACTTGAAGTTCTTTTAGAGGCAGCCACAAAGAACATGGCCTGTGGCTCTCAGACGTTAACCAACAAGGATAATCTAACCAGTTTCAGCTCTTCTGTCTCCCTGCTACCAGCCTGCTTTACCCGTAGCTTTCCTCTTCAGCGAGGGACAGTCAAAACAGTACCTTCAGAGCTCTGCAGAGAAACGCTCCGTTCCCACACCTTCCAAGGACCGTGCATGTACGCATCTCATTATAGGTCTCTGAGATCTTGATTACAGTATCTGTAACATCAAATTTGAGACTATATCAGCTTAGCTTCAATAACACCACCGTTAGCAGATTCTTACTTCTGTGTTTCCATCCACTCACCCCCCAAAAAAAAAAAAAATTCCCCTCAAAAAAACCCAACCTATTTTCCAGTCCCAGTGATCTTTGCTGCCAGTTTAGAAGTCTGCTGTTTGATGTCTCGAAGGCTGAAGGGCTAGTATGTCAGGAAAGACCACGCAGAAAAAATGAAAAGGTGATGATGGGCAAAAAACTAAACAGATTTCTTGCACTGATGTTGATGGCAGGAAAGCCTGGGAGATTTCCACAGCAGAAACTCTCCTTATGGCAGCTTAAAACTGCTTTTAAAGGCTCACTAGCAGACACAATTTGAGAAAAGGCTCTTGGGGGATTTCAGACCAGGGAGCTTGATGTCTGTGCTGAACAAATTAGTAGAAGCTATAATAAAGGAAAAAATCAATTGGCATGCAGTCACATCTAATTACTGGGGAAGAGTCATCATGGCTTTTATAAAGGGATGCTGTGTCTCTCAGTCCTTCTTTGAAGGAGTCAACAAGCATGTGAACAGTGGCCCATGTTGATTTCCAAAAGGCTTTCAAAAGGGCTTGCACCAATGGTGCTTAAAGAAATTCAGCGAAAAGGTGTCTACCTGGATAAAAGGTGCCTAAAAGACAAGACAGAGAATGCGGGTAGATGGTTGGTTTTCTCAGTGGAGTTATAAGACACCAGTGTTGGGGCTTGGACTGTTTGACTTATTCATGAGGGATGAATAATAAAATAACAAATCTGTTGGAGACAAAATTATTCAAGTTAGAAAAGATGAGGGTTGGTTGTGAAGAACTGCAGAGATTAAGAGAAGTGTGAGTGACTGGCCTTAAAATAACAGCTGAAATTTCATCTAGCAGTGATGAGAAAAATCAAACTGAACTGACCATTACCTCTTGCAAATGAGATCTACGCCTACTCAGCTCAGTGCATCCACATTATCAACATTGTGTGGGTTTTGACCACCCCACCGCAGGGCTCACAAAGGCTGTAGCAGAAGTGGAAAGGTGCTAGGGAGGGCAATAAGGACGTTCAAAAGTACAGAACAGCTCCTCTGTGAGGAACAACTATGAAGACAAGGACCCTTTAGCTTCAAAAAAAAAGGTTACTGAGGGGGGATATGATAGATGTTTATAAAGTCATCAGTGATAAGGTGAAGGTGAACAGGTATGTTTTTTCCACTTTGTCTTCCAGCACTGAACTGAATCCAGCAGGTGGTGATTCAAAAATTAGTACAAGGAAGCGGTTCTCCACCTGAGATGCGATTAAGCTGTGGAACTCATTGACACTCCTGGCACCAGATGTTGTAGGTGGTAAATTGTACATCGACTCAAAAAGCAACTGGAAAAAGTCATGAAGGAAAAGTTCCCCGAGGACTACTGAATACAAATAGGTCACCTCTGGCTTGGGAAATGCCTGGGCTGAAATAGGCTGGAAGCAGGAAGAGAACTTGAGGGAGCACAACTACATGATTGCGCTGTTCTTACATTATCTCTTCACCATCCATGATTTGAGATGGAATACGAATTGTAGATAGACTACTGATCTCACACAGTGTGGACTGTGCTTACATATTATATTCTCTAGAGGTGTTTATTGAATACCTTTTGATAAAAATAGCTTGTCTGTGGAGACAAGTCACCTTCACCTGACACCTGGCTGGTCTGGGCACACGTGTTAGAGCAGGTCATGGTCTCTCAGAGTCTCAGTCTCACTCACTCTGCCTCGGTCAGGACAAAGGTCTCACCGGTCCAGCCTGCAGTCATTGCAGGGGTTTGGCTCTAGCAAAAGCGGGCATATCCTCTTTTAGATTTTTTGAGGCACTTAATCTTTTCACTTGAAACCAACAACATTCTTGCATGTTTGCCTTGTCTTGCTGGATTATCTTATATTTTAAACTTATGCAAGTCTTCACACAAAGTTTTCATCCACCAAGAAGGGTGAAATCCACTCAGAACAGCTTGACAAACCAGTAGAAGTTCCTCTAAGAAACCTGTCTTGGTGATGGACCTCCCCAACACCACGAAAGAATGGGCAAATTGATAGCTGTCTGCTCTCGTATTAGACTTCCACTTTCATTGTTTAACATATTGGTGCCAGAATGAATCTTTTCCTACCTGTGAGGTCAGCACACGCTTCTGTCTTTAATAGATCCTCCCTCTAGATCTGTGCATTGCCCCACAATGCCATCCAGGAGATCTGACACGCTTGTCATGCCTGTCAAGTTGCTGAGTAGCTTCCTCTTACAGTAATATCAACCTTACATAAAGATTTCCTCTAGACAGAAAATTCTACTTTCCTTTTGAAGTAAATCACAATCTACGTGGGCTCTGTGAGGGAGTGTCTATCTAACCCCTGCAAACAGCTGTGGGGAACTGTGTCATACTTCCCAACCCCTACTCCACCGTGACAGCTTTGAGAGCAGATGTCTAATTTCAGAATCACAGCATAATTAAGGCAGTCTCTAGCCCAACCTCCCACTCAAAGCAGTGTCAACTAGCAGATCAGATGAGGTTACTCTGGACTTTACAGAGTCTGGTCTTGAAAACTTTCAAAGATGGAGACTTCACAAACTCTCTAGAAAACCTGTTGCAATGACTGACTGTGCCTACAGTGCAAACATTTTTCCCTATATCCAGACTGAGTCTCCATTACTTCAGTTTATGCCGAGTGCCTCCTGTTCCCCTGCCATGCCTCACTGTGAAGAGCTAACTCTGTCCTCTTCCAGTAGCCACCTTGCAGGTATGGGGAGTGTGGTGGGTTGACCTTGGCTGGACGCCAGGTGCCCACCAAGCCGCTCTATCCCTCCCCCTCCTCAACAGGACAGGGTGAGAAAAATACAACAAAAGGCTCGTGGGTCGAGATAAGGACAGGGAGAGATCACTCACCAATTACCGTCACAGGCAAAACTGACTCAACTTGGGGAAATTAGCATAATTTATTACCAATCAAATCAGAGTAGGATAATGAGAAATAAAACCAAATCTTAAAACAACTTCCCCCCATGCCTCCTTTCTTCCCAGGCTCAACTTTACGCCCGAATTCTCTACCTCCTCCCCGCCAGCAGTGCAGAGGGATGGGCAATGGGGGTTGCGGTCAGTTTGTCACAGATTCTCTCTGCCGCTCCTTCCTCCTCACACTCTTGCCCTGCTCCAGCGTGGGGTCCCTCCCACAGGACAGAGTCCTCCACAAACTTCTCCAATGTGAGTCCTTCCCATGGGCTGCAGTTCTTCATGAACTGCTCCAGCGTGGCTCCCTTCCCCGGGCTGCAGTCCTTCAGGCACAGACTGCTCCAGCGTGGGTCTCCCACAGGGTCACAAGTCCTGCCAGAAAACCTGCTCCAGCGTGGGCTCCTCTCTCCATGGGGCCACAGGTCCTGCCAGGAGCCTGCTCCACCACAGGCTTCCCACGGGGTCACAGCCTTCTTCGGGCACCCACCTGCTCCAGCGTGGGCTCCTCCACAGGCTGCAGGTGGAGATCTGCTCCACCATGGACCTCCCTGGGCTGGGGGTGGACAGCCTGCCGTCTCACCACAGGCTGCAGGGGCATCAGCCTCCTCCAGCGCACCTCCTCCCCCTCCTTCATCACTGACCTTGGTGTCTGCACAGGGATTTCTTTCACATATTCTCACTCCTTTCTCTTCCAGCTGCTATTGCACAGCAGGTTTTATCCCCCTTCTTAAATCTGTTCTCCCAGAGGTGCTACCACCATCGCTGATGGACTCGGCCTTGGCCAGCAGCAGGTCCATCTTGGAGCCGGCTGGCATTGGCTCCATCGGACACAGGGGAAGCTTCTGACATCTTACAGAAGCCACCCCTGCAGCCCCGCCGCTACCAAAACATTGCCATGCAAACGTAATACAGGGAGGCTGCTATTATATCCCCTGGAGCCCTCTCTTCTCCAGCAGAACAAGACCAGTTCTCTCAGCATCTCCTCTCGGGGCAAGTGCTCCAGCCCCCAGACCATTTTGGTGGCCTTCCACTGGACTCACTCCAGTTGATCAATGTTTGGCAGGACAGTGCTACCATTGGTATCTAAAGTGGTTACCAGCCTCACACTACTTTGGAGTCACAGGTATGTTTGTCCACACGAATCCCATGGCCCTTCCTTCTTTACTGTGTGCTCCCTTACCTGGCTGTGCTGCTCGGTGTTTGTGGGACATGGGCTGCGACATGCTTTACGGTGTTGTAAGTGGGAAAATGACCTGAGGACATGCAGTCCAAATAAACACCACTGGTCCCATGCAGGTGAGAACACTAAAGGAACTGTATGAATGGAAGAAATGTAAGGAATTCCAACTAGCTGGGACTCAGGTATGTGTGGGTTGTTTCACCTAGGAAAAGGAGCTAGGGTGGAGTCAAGTCTAACTGTAGTATAATTCTTTTTATCTGCAATGGATGTACAAAGTCCTGTTTCTCTGATATAAAACAATAGTACGTAGTTTTTATTTTAAGTTCCTTCCAGTCAGCATTTTTCCCTCAAAATGCTTGCTCTCTTCTTTTTCTTTTCCTCTCTTTTTCTTTTTCTGGAGCTGGCTTGACTACTTCCCCTGTGTGCTCTTGTGCTGTCCCTTTCTTGTATACATGTGCTTCCAGCAGTGATCAAAGGAACATGCATTTTCTGGGGCTGAGCGATAAATGATTCTGTACAACAATTACCTCCTCTGTGCTCTGGCTTCTTCTGCCATATAATTACTCACTTTTCTACTGTCCATTTTTCTTAGTCTTCTGGTTTCTTTGTGAACTCTTGCTGCAGAAGCCACCATGGTGGGACTTTAACATTTCAAGAGATTTCCTCCTCTAACTTAAACTCTTCTGTCTTGGTCTTCCACTCTGACCAGGAATTGTGCCGACAACTGGCAATGACCCTCCATCGCATCAGCATCCCCATAACCACCGGAAAGAATTGCTGAACCAGAGGCAGAAGCTGACTCTAGGTGACTACATCACCACCCCTGCCAGATGAGCGCGGACCAGCAATCCAAAGCAGCACCAGTCAAGAGAGAGATGTGCCCATCCACCTCCCAGCTGCAAATGAGGGGAATGACCTGCCTGTCGCTTCTTAGAGGGGAATGACTTCTCTCAGTGCTTTTGTCTCAGTGCCTCGTTAGCCCACCAGCAGGCTCAACCCTCTGGTTGAGACCTTCCCCTGATCCCCGCCGGGCATGTCAGCTTCCAATATGTCTCAGACATGCAAGGATTACAGCTTCCACCACCACCTCCTCCTGCCCGGCTACATCCTGATATTCATTACAGGTTTGATGCTGAACGTGATGGCCCTATGGATATTCATCCGCTACCTGCGCCTGAAGTCTGTAGTGATGATCTACATGTTCAACCTGGCCGTGAGCGACCTCACCTTCACGCTCCCTCTGCCGTTGCGACTCTACTACTATTCCAACCACCACTGGCCTTTTGGTAACACCCTGTGCCAGGTTTCTGGCTCTGTCTTCCAGATCAACATGTATGGTAGCTGCCTCTTCCTCATGTGCATCAACCTGGACCGCTACGTTGCCATTGTCCACCCGCTTCGCTGGCGGCATCTGCGGCGCCCCAAGGTGGCCAAGCTCCTCTGCCTGATCGTCTGGGTTGTGATCTTCATGGGCTCCATCCCCACAGCCATAGTCCACAAGCAAAACCACTGCGAGGTGCAGAACCAGACCATTTATCTGTGCTTTGAAAGCTTTAGTGACAACATGTGGCAGAACAACCTCTTCCCCCTCGTCGTCCTGGCTGAAATCTTGGGTTTTCTCCTGCCTCTTAGCTCTGTGACATACTGCTCGATTCGGATCTTTCAGGAGCTCTGCCAGGACAGCCAGACGAAGACCCTGCGACAGCAGAAGACCATCCGTCTCCTCTTGGTCAATCTGGTCATCTTCATCATTTGCTTTGTGCCCTACAACACTACCCTGGCAGTTTATGGGATGATAAAGGCCCGGGTGGTGAAGGCTGAGCAAGAAACACAGGTCTCCGTGCGCCAAGTATTAATTATGACAATGCTGTTGGCCAGCATGAACTGCACGCTGGACCCCTTGATCTACTACTTCAGTACTGAGGGTTTCCGTAACACCTTTAAGAAACTGCGGCGGGGACAAGCCTGGGACTCAGAGATAGGGACGCTTAAGAAGCAGGTTGTGCACAGTAAGTCAACCCGAGGCCACGCTGTCTCAAAAGAGAAACAGTTCCCACTGGGGGACTTCATCTGTTCCAGTGAATCTTTGCCATCACTTCCTCCTGCAGTATTTTTGAATGGCCCTATGGAGGACTCGGAAATATAACCACAGAAAGGTCACACCATTGCAGAGTTGCAGAGTCACCCATTCAATAATTACAGCAAGACTGTGGGAAACAGCTCAGGGTAACTTAGCAAACTGTTTGAGGGAGCGCAGCAGACTGTACGTGGGTGAACGTGATGATACAAAGCTGAAGGATGAAAGGTTGTTTTGAATAAACGGAGATGTCTTGGTGACATGGTCTCACCCGACTCTTTTGGTACAGGAAACATAGTGGGGAGCAAGGACTTGAAGCAAACCTAGTGCGTCCAGCTCTGGTCAGCATAGATTCCTAGAGCAAGTCCATCCTGCCTGAGCACCTCCTGGCTGCACTGTAGTGTGAAGCAGTTCTGGGGATAATCGGAACACAGCTATGGTACTCACTGCTGACAGAGTGAATTTAGTCCTAACGGCTGAGGGCAACTTTGTTGTTTTTTTAACTAGGTGCTTTGGTTTGAGTCTTAAGTCCAGCTTGGGGCGCCTAAATAAGTGTCTTACTTTTCCAAAAGAGTTGAAGTATTTAGCAACCCTTGTTGGGGTCAAGGAGGATAGCTGAGTGTTTAGTACTCTTGCAGAAAAGAGGTTCCTAATTGTATAGTAAGTCACAGACCTTAGCAAAACAACCTTTAGGAGGTATGTCAAATGTGCTTGTGCAGCTGTACACACACATGCCGCACAGTGGCTATACACTTACCTAAAGCAAAACATCTTGGGAAACGCTAGCGTACTTAAAAATACACCCAACATTCGTAATGGCCCCAGAAAAAAGACAGGATACCAACACTGTCGTCATTTCTGAAGCTCCCATTAACAGTAGTGCTTTGGACTTCCTTCTCGCTTGGCCATAGGGTGATTGATTTCAGGTCTGAAGTGATTCGCACTGTTAAAAAGAAATGATGTCACAGAATGAGGCTGCGGTGAAATATATTTGCTTGCACTGTTTGTACATGCTTTTTCAGCCTGCACTGTATGGGAAAACCCTATAAATCTCCCCAGCAGCGAGAGATCGAGCTGTACACCGGCAGTGCCAGGACCCCCGGTTATGCACTCCTGCTAGTGACCAAGGGTTGCCTTTCCACTTCCACTGCAAAACAGCCCCTCTGTGGCTTCCAGCAGGACTCGGGCTATCCCAGAGTGGGTCCATTAGGGTGTATTTGAATTTTTTGGAAATGTTAAAAGAATGGTAAGGGAAAGTGACAAGGAATGCTGTTCAGAGTAAAGGCCTGGTTCTTAGACTTCTAAACGAGCAATGAATCTTATTTCAAGTCCTTACTTCATGACGGCTGCGGGAATAAATGGATTGCAATGCATCATGGTTTAGTGTTACAATACCGTTTAGGCGATGCGGGGTTTTAAATCCATCTTCCAGTCTCCCTTGCAGACCTCTACTACAGGTGACTGTAGAGGCAGGTCTTCGAGAAGACCTGTAGAAGATGACGAGCCTCTCCACAGAGAGATCCTTGTGTCACAGGCTGCCTTGGGAGACACACACCCCAGGTAGTCCAGCTCTGTCCCCTTTCTCGGCCCGTGCATCACCAGCAGACCAGCCTTGAAATATGTCTGCAGACGAAGGACATTTAATTGTGTCTGAGACATGCAGTGAGAAAGGTGGAGGAGGGCTTGCGGGGCAGTAGGTATTTCTATTTTGAAAATTCAGGACTGCCATGTGAATGTGAGTCATTTGTGACATAGTGCAGCTGCAGAGGAAGCAGAGCTGTGCGCATACCTTCTGCTAGGGTCTGGTGTTACCCTTTTGTTCCGGGATTTACGGGGCAGTGGAGCCATATTACAGCAGCTGCACTGCTGTCCATTTCCGCATCTTCCTCCACCTTCCTATTTCCTAGACCCCTTTCCTTGTCCCTGTTCCTCCGGTCCTTTCTCCCTTCCTCAGATCTAATACGCCACGCACCTGAGCACCTAGAGCCTTCACCGCTATGTTTTCCTCCCTGCCCAGAGAGGTTGAATTTTTCTTTCCTTTTAACTTGGCTAGAGCACTGTCATAAATTCACAGAAAGATTTGGGTAGGAAGGGACCTCTGGAGGTCTCCACCCCAACTCCCTGCTCACAGCAGGTTCTTGGGGTCCGTGAGGGCTGGCTGCTCCCCAAAGGAACGGCAGAGGAAAGGGCTTCCCCAGCAAGGGGTAGCAAGGCAGGCACAGCGACGACAGCCGGGTTCAGCCGAGAATCTAGATTGCCAGACAAGCCTGTGGTGACGAGGCAGGCCCAAGGTTGAAGTAAGAAGTCAGCATCAGGGTCAGGTCTGGAGGCAGAAACCGGGGCGATTGCCAGACAAGTCCATCGTGACAAGGCAGGTCTCGGGTCAAGCCAGGAAGCCTGTCCATGGGTCTAGATGGACACAGCGCGCGGCCAGGCACGGGCAAGACTGCTCAGGCAGGAGGCGAGGGCCAGAGCACCAGCTTAAAAGCAGCTCCTGGGGCAGGGGATCAGCCCTGGCTGAGGCTGGAGCAGAGCTTTCTGAAAACTCTCCCCAAAGTTACCAGAGGGAAGGGGCAGCCTCAACTGCCCTGTCTCTGACCTGGCCCCGAGCTCACACAGCCAAAGCCCCAGGAGCGGGGAGGATGCACTCAGGACCCCGAGCTAGTTCAGGTTGGTCAGGGCCTCATCCAGGTGTCTGCTGAGCACCTCCAAGGACGGAGAGTCCTCAGCGTCTCTCGGGGCACGCACAGCACAGCACAGCCGGTGCTGAAACATGCCCTGGGGAGAGGCTTTTCCTAACGCTCTGCAGGAATTTCCCTTGTTGCAAGTTCTGGCTGTTGCCTCTTGTGCTTTCTCAGGGACCACTGCGAGCAGAGTCTGGCTCCATCTTCTCTTGGCAAGCATGAATGAAATGTCAGGTGGCGGACACCACTCTTTTGGAAGAGGCTGCTCCTCCCCCCCCCCCGCCAAAACACAACACAGAACTTCTCAAAAAGAACATCAGAAAAACATCATCTTTTCTTATAGTTTAATTCCTGAAAATAGCAGAACTATTTTTACCTGGAACATTTTATAAATATTCCACCTCCAGCAGAGAAAATTTTAGCTCAAATATTTTGACAAAATTATAAATAACTGAAAAGCTCATCTCTTAATGAATCGCATCAACCAGTTTAACAATAATGGGGGCTACTGGTCATGCCACACACAGCAGAAAAGTTCCTGACTTTGGGTTTCTGAAGGCTTTCCTTAATTGTTATATATAGGCAATAGTGTGCCCGGTGTGGGCTGTTGCATTTTGTCCTTTGGGTTTTCAGTCTGTTTCAGCTTGCATTGGTTTTGTTTCATTTTTGAGGATTCTAGTCAAATTTAATCACTTTAGATTCTGGAG
>JANHGO010000072.1:1569174-1582829 GCA_024606505.1 Aquila spilogaster
CTTCCTTCCTTCCTTCCTTCCTTCCTTCCTTCCTTCCTTCCTTCCTTCCTTCCTTCCTTCCTTCCTTCCTTGCTTCCATTCCTTGCTTGCTTCCTTGCTTCCTTGCTTCCTTCTTGCTTTTTCTCTCTCTCTTCTATTCTGGTGCTGACCTGTCTACTTTCCCTGCAATCCTTTGTTTTGTACTTTGCTTGCATGCACGTGTTCACATCAGTAATCAAAACAATGTGCATTTTCTGAGGCATGTGCATGATTCTGTACAACAGAATCTGTTGTCTATTATCTGTATTCTTCTGCCGTTTAATCACCCATTTTTCTACTGTGCATTTTTCTTAGTCATTCTGTTTCTTTATGAGTTCTTGCAACAGAAGACAACATGGTGGGATTTTGATCTTAAAAGAGATTTCCCCTTCCAACTTAAACTTTTCTTTCTGCAGATGAAGAGAACAACCTGTTCGTAGCTTCCTTGAGAGGAATGACTTCTTTCAATGCCTTTCTTTGGGCCTCCTTAGCTCTCCAGCTGCCTCAGCCACCCCACTGAGACCTCTCCTCAACCCTGTTGGGTATGTCAGCTGCCAATGTGTCTCAGCCATGCAAGGATTACAGCTTCTACCACAAACTCCTCCTGCCTGGCTACATTCTGATATTCATCACAGGCTTGATGCTGAATGTGATAGCCCTGTGGATATTTGTTCGCTACCTGCGCCTGAAATCAGTGGTGATGATCTACATGTTTAATCTGGCCGTGAGTGACCTCACCTTCACGCTCCCTCTACCACTACGACTCTACTACTACTTCAACCATGAGTGGCCCTTTGGCAACACTCTGTGCCAGGTCTCTGGCTCTGTCTTTCAGATCAACATGTATGGTAGCTGCATCTTCCTCATGTGCATCAACCTGGATCGCTACATTGCCATTGTGCACCCACTTCGCTGGCGGCACCTGCGGCGTCCCAAGGTGGCCAGGCTCCTTTGCCTGGTGGTGTGGGTTGTTATCCTTATGGGCTCCATCCCCACAGCCATAGTCCACAAGCAAAACCACTGCGAGTCACAGAACCAGACTACTTATCTGTGCTTTGAAAGCTTTAGTGATGACATGTGGCAGAAAAACCTCTTCCCTCTAGTTGTCCTGGCTGAAATCCTGGGTTTTCTCCTGCCTCTGAGCTCTGTGACATACTGCTCCATTCAGATCTTTCGGGAGCTCTGTCGGGTCAGACAGCCAAAAACACTGCGGCAGCAGAAGACAGTTCGTCTCCTCTTGGTCAATCTGGTCATCTTTGTCATATTCTTTGTGCCCTACAACACTACCCTGGCTGTATATGGTTTGATAAAGGCCAGGGTGATTGATGTTGAGAAGCAAATGCAGGCCTCCGTGCGTGAGGTACTAATTGTGACAATGATGTTGGCCAGTATGAACTGCACACTGGACCCCCTGATCTACTACTTCAGCACTGAAGGTTTCCGTAACACCCTTAAGAAATTACGGCGGGGACAAACCTGGCACTCGGATATTGGGATGACTAGGAATCAGGTTGTGGAACAAAAGTCAACTCGAAACCATGCTGCCTCAACAGCAAAACAGTTACCACCTGAAAACATTCACTGTCCCAGTGAATCTGTGCCAGCACTTCCTACTGCAATGTTTTTGAATGGTCCTATTGAGGACTCAGAAATTTAACCACAGAAAGCTCCTAGCATTGCTGAGTTTCAGAGTGGCCCATTCAATAATTACATCAAGGCTGTGGAAAACAGCTCGGGGCTACTTAGCGAACTGAGGGAGCATGGCAGGCTATAAGTGGGTGAATGTGATGATACAAAGCTGAAGGATGAAAAGCTGTTTTCAATAAACACAGGTACATTGATGACATGGTCCCAACTTGACTCTTTTGATACAGGAAATATGGTGGGGGAACAAGTGCTTGAAATAAGCATACTGTGTCTAGATCTGGTCAGCATAGGCTCCTATGGCAAGTTGATCTTGCCTTGATCTTTGATCCTCCTTGCTGCATTTCAATGTAAAAAGGTTTGGGGAACAATCAGAACACAGGTATGATACCCTTTGCTAACAGAGTGAATTTACTAGTAAAGACTGAGATAAATTTTGATGAGTTTTTGTTACTCTTGTTGTTCTTTAACTTGATGCCTCAATTTCAGACGTAAGTCCAGTTTAGGGCACCTAAATAAGTGTCAAATGTTGCAAAAGAGTTGAAGTTTTTATTAACTCTTGTTGAGGTCAAGGAGACCTCAAGGAGACCTCCTGCTCATGACCAGGGGCTGCCTTCCACCAGCACTGCAGGTGAGCCTCTCCTTGGCTTCCAGCAGAGCCCAGGTCATCCCAGAGCTGGTTCATCGTCAGTTGGATTTTGTTGTTGTTGTTGTTTTAAAGAGTTAAAGGAATGATTAGGGAGGTTGCTGAGAAATGTTGTTCACAGTTAAGTCCATATTCTTAGACCACCTTCTGAATTAGCATATGAACTGTGTTTCAAGTCCCTGCCTTGTGACTCCTGTGGGAAAAAAGGTATTGACATGCATCATGACTTTGTATTACACTATACTTTTGGAGGCACAGAGATTTAAGTCCTCCTTGCCAGTCTCCCTTGAAGACCTACCTACCCTGTTACAACTGATCCTGTAGCGGCAGACATAGATGCTGACCCTCTCCAAGGGACACTTGTACTACAGACTGACCCAGGAGTAACATAAGCTGGGCAAGTTGGCTGCACATCCCTTATCAGCATATGCATCACCAACTGCCAGCCCTGAAATACACCTGCAGGTGAAGGACATTTAATGGAGTCTGAGAGATGCAGTAAGAGAGGTGGAGGAGGACTAGGGGGGCAGTAGGTACTTCTGGTTTGAAAATCGAGGGTTTGTCATGCGAATATGAATCACTTGTGCCACAATGCAGCTGAAGAGGATGCACACCTGTACGCTCATATTCTGGCAGACCTAATCCGACTCATTTGTGCTGGAGCAGTATATGTCCCCCTTCCTTTCGCCCAGCCAGCAGGAGATGGGGCAGCATGGGCTAGTTGCTCCCTAGCGGAGGGCAACCAGGGCACAGGAGGAGGCTGAGGCTTCATCCACAGCATCCGAGCAAGGCGATTAGGGTGGGTACAGTGTCAGCAGCTGGGCTCAGGAGAGGGTACAGATTGCAGACCTGCCCCGGTGACAAGGCAGATCCAAGGTCATCCTGAGAAGTCAGTGAGTCAGCACTGGAACCAGGCCTGGAGCAGTCACCGAGGTCAGCCTCAGGCCAGTGAGTGCAAGGCGAGCCTGCAGTGACAAGGCCATTCTTGCGCAGCACCTCCAGGCATCCTTCTGCAGCTGGCACTGCGCTCCCCAGAGCTGGGCTGAACAGAGATCCCTCTGAGTCTGCAAGTTCACCACATATGAATGAACTATCAGGTGGCCAATGCCCTCCTCTGATGGAGGCTGCTCACCTGCCAAAGCTAAAGCATGCCCCCAGACACAGAAAGAACATGGGAAAACATCATCTTCTCTTGTAGCTTCATTCTGAAAATAGCTCAACTATTTTTACCTGGAACATTTTATAAATATACCACCTCCAGCAGAGGAAATTTTAGCTCAAATATTTTGACAAAATTATAAATAAATGAAAAGCCCGTCTCTTAATGGATCTCATCAAATAATTTAGCAATAAAGAAGGCGTCTGGGCCATGCCACATGCACTGGGTAAGTTTCTGAGTTTGGATGTCCAAGAACTTTCCATAATTGATACATGCAGGCAATGCTGTGCCTGGTCCCAGTGTAGGCTGCTGAGTTTTCTTATTTGCATTTTAGACCATTTTCAGCACATATGGGTTTTGTTTCATTTTTGCGAATTTTAGTCCAGTTTGATTGCTTTGGATTCTGGAGGGGATTATGGCTATTTTTCATGTTTGCAAGAGAGAATGGGTGCTAGGTAAGTTGTCTGCTTCTGCACTGTTACCTTTGTTGGACTGCAGTTTTCATTCCATCATGTGGTGATAAGGAAGAGAACATGCATGCACCATCCCAGTGAAATGAGTCACTAGTCCTATCTTGCTTTACAGCTTCTACTTCGTGAGTATAAAGCAAACAAATTTGAAAGAGCTTGGGCATGATGGTGCCCAACTCACCTATTTAAAAATAGCTTGACACAGTGCTGATGGCTACAGCATGGAACAACTTGAAAGCATGTGTTTAAAATAGCAGAAGCAAGGAAAACACATAATACAGAGGTATTCAAGACAGAAATGTTAAATGGGAATCTAATTTCACCAGAGCCCTTTCAACCTGTACAAATGCTTCCCTACATCCTACTGCAATAATTGTTGAATAAGTATTCTTGGCAAGTATGCTACAGGGAAAAGATGCCATTCATTGCTCCCCTGCACTTAGTGTCATTTGCAGACGTGCACATAAAACAAATGTCTCCTTATCAAGTAGGGCTAGACAAGTGAAAGGTCAGAGCGAAGGCAGATGAGAACAGAATGCTTATTTTATATGGGTTAAAGCGATTATCTGCAGAAGTGCTTAAGTATGTTTGCATTTCAAGTCTTTTGCCTTCCAGCGCAGACATGCCAGTCACTTTTGGAAGTGCTTTCTTGTTTGGACAATTCAGAAACACATTGTTATTAGCATTAATTGTGATCCTAAACATATTTCGTACTTTCTGGAAATCCACTGACAATCTGCGTTCTGTAAGTCAGCTTACAAAAAACGTTTCAAAAATCCCAGCACAAGTCACACTTACTCTCAGAACTGATCTTACTATTGGTGTTCTTCGCAGCACATCCTGGCTGTGCGCCTCCCACCGCTTGGTGTCTCCCATCAACAAAGTATCTACGTTGCACTACAAATGCCCTTAGCAACCTGAAAGCTTGGGTGCTTTCCTCGACACCTCCTTCTCTGGGAGTTGAAGCAGATGTCCTCCAGAGGTCCCTCCAACCTAACTCATTTTGTGATCCCCTGTTCTTGTGTTGTAGATGCTGATCTGGAATCGCAAGCACAGAGAAGTGTCAGAAGATAGAAACCCCCACCCCACCACTGAACCCTGTCAGATTCTGGTTGAAGGCTGCGCAGTACAGAGATGAGTGCTGCTATCTGGTACTTCTTCAGCATCGCTTGCTTGTACAGTTGCTTCTGGTTGCTCACCCTGCAGACACCTGACCACATTCCAGCTGCAGTCACAGCCCTCAATTCTGCAGCAGAGAGCAGTCGCTCAAAGCTCCACATTTCATGAGCTGCTTTTGAAGCCTTTCTTTAAATCTCTTACAGTCTGCAGTGCTAACAGAGCCTCAGCAGAGGCCAGGCAACCACTGTGCTGATGCTGCAGAACATCCTGCTGACCGAAACCGGCTCAGGCTTTCCTTGCATTTCCCCACATTTCCTTATCATTCACTGTCTCTGCTCTCACACTGCAAGAGATCTTTGAGCACGGATCACTGTATGTTTGGCTTGCATAGCATTTTGCCCAGTGGGAGAGTGAGCTCTAAGGGCTTCTTGACGAGGTAAGAATAAAAAGAACAGTATCACCAGAAAACTTGCTATGCTGAAATTGGTATGCTAAAGCTAAACACAGCTATCAGTGCTTTAACCTATTTAACTCCACTAGTGACAAGGGGATGGGGGAGCTAGTAACACTCCCCTGCCCTCAAATGCCAGCCTTGAAGTGCAGGTTGTCACTTGCCACATCAGCCCCTGAAATACAAGGGAAGAAGAAAGCATTCTTCTCTGGGGGCCGAGGGTGGAGAGAAAGGTTCAAACTTTCCACCACAAAGTGAGGATGAAAGACTTCTTCTGACACTGGAGATTTAAAAAAAAAAGGGAGAGAGAGAGAAAAGATGAAAATGCAGAGCAAAAAGTAAAGGCATCAGCGAGCTACAAAGCAATCTGTCACAGCATCAGGGATGGACGGAGATGACAGGACCAAACCCTGCGAACAGTGTGACGGTGGAACAGCCTGTCCCAGCATCAAGCGGATGTCTGCAGGGTCCCAGCCTCCTCTTTGCCCTTTCAGGAGTCTGGAAGTGCTGTGTAGGTAAAGCACGCTGAAACCAGCATAGCCAAGGGTCTTTGACAAGGGGGCGAGCCGTGCAACAAAATTAATGATTAGTGATGACAAACTTTGTCTTGGCCAACAGTGCCGTTTGTTTTCAGGGCTGCCACCCCCGGTCAGGCTGCCCAGGGCCCCATCCAACCTGGCCTTGAATACGTCCAGGGATGCAGCACCCCCAGCTTCTGTGGGCAGCCTGTGCCTCACCACCCCCTGAGGAAAGGTTTCGTGTTTGGGCGGGGTTTCTCCTTTTCTTCTAAAGCCGACTCACAACCATACGGCCGCCCCCACGCGCGGCTCCGGGCAGCCCGAGAGCCGCAGGGTAAGACCGGGCCCGGCTCCGGTGCGCTGCGCCCTCTCTCCGCGGCCAACAGCGGCCCCTGGCGGCGGCGGCACACGGCGCTCGAGGCTGCGGAGCGGGTCAGTTTCCCCGGCGCCGGGCCGCAGCCGGCGGGGCTTATCTGCGGTGCGGCACGGCGTTGTGTTCGCGTCCTCCTCCTCGTGAGCCCTCCTCGGGGACAAGCCAATCAAAACGGTAATAGCAGGGAAGAAGCTGTGAAAGGAACGAAGGAAAAATGTGAGTGCCTCTATCCCAGGAGTGGAAGGGGAGAAGAGGAGCTCGTTTTGTTGTTGGCACTCCAGCACAAGAGGAAGAACACGAAAACAACGTAATGACGTTGCAATGGCAAAGTATTCTTGTCCATCACATAGACCGTGCACGTCTTCCATGGCGGCTTTACCAAACCCAGCCCCACCAATGCTGGAATCACACCTATAGGGTGTGCTGTTCTGAAGGGAAACGCGCACCAAGAAGATGTCCAAGCACTGCGTTTTGGGTCAGGAAAGCCGCAGTTGGTTTCCTCCCCTTGGCTCCTCATGGGCAGAGGTGTCACGGTTGCCCTTGGTTACGCAATGACAGATTGTTCTCTCCACTATGTCCCTTCTTTGTCCCCCCCTGCAGGAAGAACGCTGCTCACAGAAAGGAAAAACAAGAAAGAATTAGCTATTTGCTTCTTTCCCTTTCTTTTTTCCCACGCAGTGTCCAAATCTATTGGCTCTTTCATTGCATATATCCAAACCCCACTCTGCAAATAGAGCTACTGATCTCCCCATGCTTTTCTGTAGCGTTTATTATGACTGCAACCTTCATGCATTTGAACTAACTCCGTCCACCAGAGGCCCATAAGCTGATGTGGTATTATTACTGTTTTATAAGCAGGAAGCTTGGTAGCGGAAATGTATGTTCTGAAATACCTCAGATGTTCCTTTTCAGAGTGATATACATCATACATACATACATACATACAGCACATACACATTTTCTGCACGGCTCCTACAGATTCCAGCCATAAATACAGGACACAAGCCGTGCAGCAAACCAAACTCCAAGACGTCAAGCGGAGAGCTGCTACCAGAAGGGTCAGGAGAGCGGTGGCTCTCAGGAACAGCTCTGCCAACATGCTGGTGCTGCTGTCACCTGGGGCTCCAGCGCAGAGGCAGGGGCTGCTGGGGTGGTGGCAAGGTCACAAACATCATGGTGGGAGGAGATGGATTCTTCAAATGTTTCTGTATCAAAGTGCAAAATCTGAATAATGAGCAAGGGGAGTGAGGCTTCCTCACTGGTAAGCATCCATTTGATATAATTAGCACGACAGAAAAAAACATGGTGGACAATTTGCATGATTGCAGCCCTCGAGTCGAGGTTACAGCCTGTGCAGAGGGGACAGAAGCGTATACAAAAAGTGTTGGAGAAACATCCTGCAGTGTGTGGATCAGTGGGCAGTTGTGTGCAGGGCTGCTGTACAGCTGCTGAGTGCAGGGGGCTGCCCTGGCAGCTGGTTAGGTGAAGTTTGTCAGCTAGCTAAAGTGCCTACAGTTGTAATCTATGCAAAGGCAACATTTTGAAAGTAGAAGCATGAGAGGCAAAAAGGGAAGGCAGGTGGCTCTGTGTCATTCTGCACTTTGTACCTTCTAAAGCTGGGGAAGAGCAAGCCGCTGGGTGAGACGCCGTGACTTTCCAGACAAGGAAGAATTAGACAGATATGAAGCAACAGGAAAATTCTATGGCTACTTCATCTACAAATAGCTTTTATTGACTTCAGCTGTTTCAGAGTAACGGCCAGCAGCAATATATCCTCGATCTGATAAGTAGATCATTGCCACCAGGAGGCTGACGTGGACTCTTCAAAAGAAAATGGTCAGACTCATAACTTGAGTCATTTCTGAAGCCTGGGAGGGCCCCATCATACATACATTCCCTGTTTTGTTCTCTTCAAACCCGCTCTTGTGCTACTTGCTTCCCTCCGTACTGTCCTTCCTCTTGTCATTGTCTAGACATGCAGTCTGAATGTACTGAGAAATTTTTTTTCCAAAAACCAAAGGCAATTTTTGCCAGGAACATAATTCAGCTTCCCAGGGACACCAGCACAAGGGGTGAAGCTGATGGGACCCTCCTTTTTCACGTCTCGCTCTGTCCTTGGGTTGAGTTCTGCAGTTCTCTATAGGGGGTGGCCTTCACCCATTTAAAATTAAAAAAAAAACAAAAAAAGTCTCCTTCTGGCTTGGATTTAGCATGGAGATGGTTTTAGCGGTCTTGAGAAACAACTTCCTCAGAGCTGACAGCTGGATCCCGCTGAGCTTTGTGCTGCTTTTTCTGCCTGCAGGGCCAAGCAGGGTGGTGGGTGGGGATCTCGGAGTTTTTGCTAGCGGCTGAGTGTTGTGCAGGGGACTCGTCCTGGTTAGTGTTCTGGATTGGCAGTTTTGTCTGTGAGCAGCAGATGCTGCAAAAAAAAAATAGCCTGAAAGGAGCAGGCAAAAGCTCTGTGAGCTGCTGGAGAAGATGCTTGTGCTCCTCACTAGAGGAGTGTTTTCAGATGGTAACAGGAGTGACCCTAGCAAGAACACAGTGTCTTCATAGTGCTGTTTCTGTGCTTTGATGCTAGGCAAAATGTCCAAAACGATGTTTTGCTTTGTTTCCTCGGATTCATGCCACAGCAATGGATGCTTTTGGAATCTGAGATAGGGCTTTGCTTATGGCTGAACCTGCTTATGGCTGAACCCATCCAGAAAAGCTCACAAGTGCCTATAGCTGCTCCCTGTCCTGCACCAAATTTGCACCAAACCCACCCCATGTTCCTTCCCCAGATAACACAAGGAGAGGTTCCAAGGCTAGATTTTGAAGAGACAGCTGGCCAAGGAAGGCTAGCATCTCTCTACATCCTCTTAGAATCATAGAATTATGAAACTAAAGAACATCTCACATTGGAATTGATCCACAAGGATCCTCAGTTCCAACCCCTGACTCCACACAGCACCACCCAAACCTCAAAGCCTGTATCTCTGAGTGTTGTTCAAACAATGTTGTTCCCATGGCTTCTCCATGAAAAGAAAAGGGAAGGGGAGTGGGGAGTGGGGAGGGGAGGGGAGGGGAGGAGAGAGCTCATAAAAAAGTGTGAGACTACAGAAAATGAGATTTCACTGGGGAACTACATGGAACTACTGCAGGACAAACTGGAAACATTGCTAGTAAAGTGCAGTGCCTTTGCTCTGGCTGGCTGGTGGAGTTATTTGGCTGTTGAAAGGATTAGCTTAAAGAAGACTGATTTTAACATCTGACATGGTTCCTATGTGCAGCTTCTGGGGTTTTCCTAACGCCATCTTTGATTCTGCTTCAATTCTGGGTGACTGCATCTGTCAGCCAACACATCAGGTGTTGTAGGGAGAGCAGCATGCCAGGGAATGGCACGCCTGGTAGTGCTCAGCCACTCTCGGCCTTTCCCACTTTGTCCTCCATGGATTGCAGCATTACAGGAGGGTGGGCAAGGGAAAAGAACCCAAAGCCTTCAACACGTTTCAGATGGACCTCCTCCAGCTCTGGCACCCCAGGCACTGCCTCCCTAGCAGTTCTGGTGGACCCCCTACAGCCTGGGCAGCAGGTGAGCTGGTACAGAACTGTCATGGGAAGTGGTGCCACAACCTATAGGAATTACCCAGCTTGCAGGTGTGTAAGGATTGCAGCAGTGGGCTCATCGGAATCTGTAATACACAATGACACAGATATTTTGTTTATTAAATTTCTTTATCACAGATTACTACGAATTACTACTAGTAAAACAAGTGGGTATTACAACTTACAAAAAATTATCAACAGCAAAGCAACTACACTGACAACTTACATTCATGTCTGTATATACATATATAGTCTATATACTTACATATGAGCCTGCAGTCAGACAGGTGCTGTCGGTGAGAGTCTGCTCCGTACATGAGATCTCCAGTGCAAAAGTCCCTGCAGAGGAAGCTCTGAGAGAGGCTCCATTTTGTGTAGAAAGCGAGTTTTTTTCTGTGTATGAGACATAAGGGGGCACAGGACACTGCCACCTGGAGCAGATAGCAGATGCTGCTGGCTTCTGTTTTTACCTGGAACAGCCAATAGATGATGCTGTTTTTCATTTTCTCAGAGTAGCTTTTACTTTCCCAGACTGTTTTTCTAAGATAGAGCAGCCGATAGATGTTTCCTGTTCCTACTTTCTCAGGCTGTTTTTCACCTTTCCTGACTGCTTTTCCACGTTTCCAGATAAGTTTTGTTGTTGTTGTCGTTGTTGTTGTTTTTAACTTATCTAGGGTATGTCAGGATGTGTCAGTACTGGCTGCACTTCAGGAATGCCCACTGTGCTTCCCAAGGGTGCTCCTGACTCCTAGGCCAGTGGTTTCCATCTCGACAGACATTCTCTTCTGTCCGTACTTCTTTCCATCATACCCAGGTCACTTTCATGGCTGCTCACATCGAGTGGGCAGAGCACGAAGGAATTAGGAAGCGATGCAGCACAGACCCCAGGAGCACCTTCCCCTTTTTTACACACGGGGCGTTCTTTTTGGTCTCTGTTCCCCATCCTCCCCTCTGCACCGCCACTCTACTCCCCCCAAAAAAGGGAGCTGTAGGATTTGATAACCAAAGGCTTTAATACAGATGAGTCTTGACCTATTTGGTTCAGTTTCTCTGTGACATCACCAAAGAGCCTAGGAAAGAAGTGGATGAGAACATGGATGCAGGAAGGGATGATCTCTTGCTCATGAGACAGATCCTTAAAGATCCTCTGGTTCCAGCCCTTGTCCTAAGCCCTACACCATCATGGAGCTCCTTGACCTCATCCCTTCTTCGTGCTTCCCACCCCAGACTTGCTGTTCCCTCACACTGCCTTCTCCAGCTTTACCCCGCTGCTTGGGGAGCTCAGGCAGAGCGGTGCAAGGCAGGAAATCCATGGCTTTCCCTCTCAGCCCTGGAATATTTCTTCTTCTTTCTGAGTGGATTAAATGTTCAGGCTGAAGCCATATTACAAAATAAAAAATGTTAAAAAGTCAGATGCAGGCAGCCAGCCAGAACGGAAAATTTCAGCTCCCATCACAAAAGTTACAATAGACCACTTTGCAGTGGGACTGCCCACATGGCCCAACCCCTAAGCTTGATAGCTCTTGGTGTGCCTGCAGCCTCTGTGGGCCCTGTCACCTTGCTGTCCTCGCAGCTTCAGGATAAGTGTCAGAAGAACAAATGCTTATTTGCTCAATGGCACCGAGGAAGGAGCAGTGCACTTGCTTGGCCGTACGTCCTGCCTGCTCAGGAGCAGGAGGGGTGGAGAAATGGGACTTGGTAGTTGGGAACAGCCGCTTTAAGTGCAGAGATCAAAATATTTATTTGACAAAAGAGAGGAACAGAACCGAAAACTGGGGTTTTGTATAATACGGCTCATCTGTTGGCAGTGGCTAATGCAGACAAGCCCCATCTGAGATGGGATGTTTTGAATCGGCACCATTAAACGTGGTGAGTTCTGACACTAATGGATCAGATGGCCGCTCACCGAGTGTAATCAGGGTGACAGCCTGTGGAGCCATGTGGTTGGGTGCCTGACACCCTGTACCCAGTGACAGCATGGAGCTGCTGAGCTGTGGCTGCTGCCCTGGCGCTGGGCTCCTTCCCTCATTCAGCCCTGCTGTATCTCTCCTGCTGCAGGATGCTGGGCTCTGCATGGAGTAGGAGCACAGCACATGCGCCTGCACGCCTGAACATAGAGAGGAGCTGCTGCTGCAGCTGCAGGTCAGCAGTGGGCAGCCGGCAGACAGGAATGCCTGAACGGCAGCAGGCTTTGCCTAAGCGACTGTGTGCTCAGACCACAGATCTAAGCAATTACTCCAGGCATGGAACAGAGCAAGTTCCTCCTCTGCACTGGGTGCTCACGGTATTTCACTAATAGATGGAACACTGATTAGCTGCATCGCATGGCGATGGTTCAGACCATACTGTGCAAACTCAACCTGTGTTCGCTCCGTCTGACATGACCCCCTTTGACAAAGACCACTAGACAGCCCCCCGCTGGCTGTGTCCATCGCAACACCACGCTGCCCTCCGGACACCTCCTGCCAGCGCGGATCTGCCACAGGCGGCTGTGCAAAACACAGAGCTGGGGGGGGAGGGGGGGGCACAGCCGCCAGACAAAGGGACCACGCCTTGCAGGGCCTCACAGTATGGCCAGTGGGGGACCCAGGGCTGATGCTGTGCTCCTGGCAGAGCTGGGCCCACCTGGATGAAGCATGGACGAGGCCACTGCTCAACGGAGTGGCGGTGGTGGCCTTCTGGTGAGGAGACCGTAGAATCGTAGACTGGCTTGAGTTGGAAGGGACCTCAAAGCACGTAAGGTTGGAACCCACTGCCATGGGCAGGGCTGCCACCTGCCAGATCAGGCTGCCCAGAGCCCCATGCATCCTGGCCTTGAGTGTCTCCAGGGATGCGGCATCCACAGCTTCTCTGTTCCAGAGCCTCACCACACTCTGCGTGAAGAGTTCCCTATACACACCTAACCTGAATCCCCTTTCTTTTAGTTTAAAGCCATTCCCCTTGTCCTCTCACTGTCAGACCATGTAAAGTCAGTCTCCCTCCTGTCTATAAGCCCCTTTTCCCAGCTCCTTGAGCCTTCCTGAAGAACAGGCAGAGAGCGCAGCCAGCAAGGAGCTCATTGGCGTGACCACGGGCTGATAGCAAACACTCAACACAACAGCAGCACAGCAACGAGCCTGGAAGCCAACCCCAAAGATGGTGACAACCGCGTTCTGAGGAAAAACTCATCCGCGTGGGCAGAGGACAGCTCCGAAGTTCTCTCTGGCAGCAGGCGCACGACAGCGTGGACATGAGCAGGCAGCCTGCTGCCAGCACAGCTCCCACAGGCCCACCACGGAGCCAAAATGGTGGCGGGGCAGAGGGACGGGGCTCAGCACAGGCTCCACCCGGACCAGGTGCAAGGGAACGGCACTGCTCCGGCAATGTGCTTTTCTGCAGCCGGGCTGAGGGGGCCACGGGCCGGGTGGGTTTGTGGGCAGGGCCCCGCACTATGGGCCTGGCAAGCGGGCTCTGCGGTAGCCAGAAGCAGCCAGGGGGGCCGTGGCCGAAAGCAGCCCGGCAAGGCCGGGGCCGGGCTGGCTCGGAAGGCAGCGACGGGGCGAGGGAACTGGGCCTGACCGAGCCGAGCCGAGCCGAGCCGAGCGGGGTCAGGATGTCAATCAGCATGACTGTTTACTCAGCAGCTGGGTGGCCACTGTCTACCCAGCAATGAAAAATATCTATCTAATT
>JANHGO010000072.1:1602971-1617853 GCA_024606505.1 Aquila spilogaster
GCGCCCCCGCCCGACGGGGACCGTGCCCCCTCCGAGCCGTCCCCCGCCCCGCGGCCCCGCTCCGCTCCGGGCGGGGGAGCGGCCGTGAGGCCTTTTGTGCGGGTCTCGGGGGCAGCGCGGTGGGCGGCCCGCCGAGTTCGTGCGGGAGGGCTCCGCCGCTGTGCGGGACCGCTGGCCGCCGCCCTGACGGTCCTCGTGGGAAGGCCGGCTCCCCTCCCCGCCTGCTCCCGGGCGAAGGTAGAAATAACCTAGGGCGCTCATTCCGGTCTGGCACCGGCTGCGGGAGGCAGGAGGATTTTCCTATAGGACAGCTGTTTTGGCTCCCTGCAAGGAATGAGTTGCTGACTCAGTTTAACGTCTGCTGTCTTAAAGCCTGCTTCATCACAACTCCGATGTGATACCTGCTGCCAGAGTGCCTGTTATCCGTCGGCTCCCAGTTCAATGCAGTCGCTATCTGAGCTTTCTCTCAAGGATCCTCTTGGTTGCACTATTGCTTGGGAAACCGGGTCTTGCATCTACTATAACTTTCTCTTGATTCTTTTCAATGAAGTACCGGCTTCACTGGCAGGAAGGCGGCACCTCCTGTGAGCCCAGGCCTCCTCTGGTTCGGAGGATATGGCATCGGGCATCGGATCTCCGTCGCCGTGCTCAGGGGGCAGTGATGACGATGAGATGGAGATTCTGTTGAACAACGCTATTCCTCAGCATCAAGGTACTGAGGGCCTGCAAGGGCACGCGTGTGAGGTGGGGTAACGCTGTCCTTGGGCTGGATACATGAAATGAATGCTCTGTGGAGGAATGTCACTTTGACTAGGAGTTGGCATATGTTTTTGATTTTACTATTGGAATCCTAGTTCCAAGTATGAGGCTCGTGGCTTTGTGTCAGGTGGAGCAGACTTTGTTCCAAGACATCACAGGTTGTCAGGGGCCCATGCCTTGGGGAGGTGTAAGTAGTCAGTGGTGTGTCCAATTTTGACCAAAATGTCTGCGAGTTTCATATTCCCTGGATGGGGAGGGAGAAGGGGGGCTGTGTATGTGAAAGGGGAAGATGTCTGGCTGCTTCATCTGGGATCTCAGGCTTGCTGCTGTCCAGAGCAAACTGCCCTAGGCTGTTGCATGACCCACTTCTTCTTCGCCACACCCAGTTACTGAGGTTTCCAGTGGCTCGTTTTCTGTACTGCCTACTCACCTTTGGTTTTCTGGTAGTCTTTGTACCTTGCCTTGTCCCTTTTGGTTGCATCCTCATCTGCATGAGACTGGAGTTAGAACCCTTGGTACTCTTCTGTTTTGGATGTTATTGATGTGTGCACAGAGCAAGCCATCAACATCTGGCTTCTCTGCTTCCTTGCAAAAAGTAATTGTATGTATTCTGATGTGCTGGGCTGTAAGACAAGTTTGAGTTTTCCCACCAAGCCATGCCTGTTGTAGTATCAAATGAGAAAATGTTGCAGTGGAAAGGCAAAATGATGTCAAAGGTTTGGCTTTTCTGTTTGCTTAGCGGCTTTTTTCTAGAGTTTTGACTCCAGCTGCATTTGGTACCTCTTGCGTCTTAGGGGAGATAGTCATTAAGCCTAGTGAGGAAAATTTTACTGGGAAAAAAAATGTTAAAATCACTGTGGACTTGAGAGCTTTAGGGAAAGCATTGGAAGGGGTGGGATACTAGAGATGCTCTGAATCAGAACTAGCTGGAGAGGAAGATGTGGAATCCCCATAGGAGCTGGTGTTGCAGGACTGTGTGAGCGAAGACTTGCTAATTAGTTGGCATAGTGGCAGGACTGCAGGACCCCAAATTCCAAGAACTCTACTTCTGCCGCTTCATCTGCCTGCTGCAGCTCCCTGACCTGTGGCTTCCTCCATCCTGCCCAGCTCCTGTGGTCAGGAGGCCATTTTCCCTTGGAGGGAGAAGGAGTGACTCTGGCTGTGTGTGATGGGCGGGGCAACAGGGGAGAGCGAATGGCTGGGCTGCTCTCAGAGCCTGCCACAAAGGAAAGGGTTGCCTGGCTGCCCCTGGGGTTGAGAGAGGTAGGGGCACAGATGGAAGTGATGGTGGTGCGGAGTTGCCTGCTTGTGCCTGCTCTGGGAGCTTGCTTGCTAACCCATGGCATAGAGGGAAGGGGTGGAGGGAAGGCTATGTCTAGCCTGGATTGGAACTGAATTGCTAAGTAGCAACTTACCTGTAGAGGACAAGTAGTGGCTTGTTGGACTGTGTTTTGAATGTAGTTTTATCTGTAAGCTGTAGGATGCTCTGTTCTGGTGAAATGTAGTTAGTTACTTCTTTATTCTAGAGGTCTGAAATGTTATCTTCAGGTTCTCAAATGTACTCATTATTTTAATTCCTTTAGATATGGCAATCTACTCTGTGCCCTTTCCTCCTCTTGTTCAGTTAGGGCAAACTTCTGGTCCTTAAGAGCTGCTCTGTTTGGAGAAGGAATATTGTGGAAGTGGGCCTTGTTGAAGGGAGGAAAGGATGTCTGGTAGTAACTTGCCATATTATTAACTAGCAAGTGTTGCAAACAGTAACAAGCTATGAACAGTAACAGGGTAAGCAAACTCTTCTGTGTTTGTAAGAATGTAGCAAGAAGTAGACAGATTCAGTGGTGGCTGTGAAAAGTGGGCAGGGCTGCAGTGCACAGGTGAGGTTTGAGTGAGATGTCACCTCTTCCCCTCCAGAGCATGAAGAAGAGCCAGAAGAAGAGCTTCTGTCAGAGGCTGAGACACTCAAAATCAAAAAGAAGAAGAAACCCAAGAAACTAAAGGAACCTAAAGTGCCCAAACTCAGCAAACGTCAGAAGAAGGAGGTGAGGGAAAGGATGCCTCAGGTCATACTCTAAAATATGACTGTGTGGGGTGAGGGGGCTTGCTTTGTTGTTGGCCTATGACAGCAGTCCTCTGTATGAATCCTCTAGAGCTTGGGAAGTGTGGCATTTAGTGCTTATTCAGGGTATTTTCTCACAGCTGCCTGATCTTCTCTCTCCCTCCTTCCCCAGCTTGGGGACAGTTCTGGTGAGGGCAATGAGTTTGTGGAGGAGGAAGAGGAGGTTCTACGCTCTGACAGTGAGGGCAGTGACTACACTCCTGGGAAGAAGAAAAAGAAGAAATTAGGGCCGAAGAAGGAAAAGAAGAGCAAAGCAAAACGCAAGGAGGAAGAAGAGGAGGAGGAAGAAGATGATGACTCCAAGGTGAGAAGCTACCCTGTTGGCTTACTGCTTGTTCCTTAGTTCCATGTGTCTGATTTGGGGCACCAGTAGTCTCTGTGACTGTGCATGGAGTGGGAACAGTTCAGTCCCTTCTTTCTCTAAACTGCCTGACCTGACTATTGTCCACATTGCATGCCTTTCCCTCTCCTACCTTAAATACATATGTGTTGAATCCAAAGGATTTTCCTACCTCTGATGTTCTAGTGAGGCTGTATCCTATGGCAGTGACAAGTGGAAAGCGGCTGGTGGAAATCCCCCAGTCTTGACCCACTGGGTCATCTGTAGATGGAAGATGTATGTATGATGTAGATGTGTGGAAGTTCTGTCTTCTGGAATGTGTGCTTTTGCTCAAAGTGGCCATGATTCTCTTTCCACAGGAGCCAAAGTCATCTGCTCAGCTCCTGGAGGACTGGGGCATGGAGGATATTGATCATATCTTCACAGAGGAGGATTACCGCACTCTCACCAACTACAAAGCTTTCAGCCAGTTTGTCAGGTGAATTGCAAGTCTGTAGCATTTGGAAGGACTTTGAAGAAGGGAAAAAAAAAGAGGAGGACAAGAACTAGGTTTCTTGATTATTTTTTTTTGGAACCTCAAGACAAGTCAGGGACACTAGCTTCCCACCTGGAACAAAAACCTGAAGCAACAGTAAATAATTGATCCCCATATCTTGTTTTCAGCAATCAAGATGATGCAAGTCCTTGCTCTCAGTCTGTTTTCTTCCCTAATATGCTTAATTCCATTTTGCTTCACAAATTATGGAGCATTTGGGTCTGTGCTGTGTGAAGGATGGGAGTAGAGATTCATTGGCTGTTGAGATTGGAGACTAGAAAGGAATGTAGTTTGAAAGAGAAGGGATAGTGAAGGTGGGGGGAAAGGAAGAAAAGTGATCGAGGAACTTCAGGCTGTTTTGGTAATTCTTCTTTTCCTTAACTGTGTACAGGCCACTTATTGCAGCTAAGAACCCTAAAATAGCTGTGTCGAAGATGATGATGGTACTGGGAGCCAAATGGAGGGAGTTCAGCACAAATAACCCCTTCAAGGGGAGTTCAGGTGCATCCGTGGCAGCTGCTGCAGCTGCAGCTGTTGCAGTAGTGGAGAGTATGGTGACAAATGTGGATGCTGTGCTGCCGCAGCCCCCTGTAGATGTGCCGCTCAGGAAGGCCAAGACAAAGGAAGGCAAAGGTGAGATGAAAAATCTTGACAGGGTGTTAGTGTTGAGACGGTAGTCTTTCTGACTCACAGGCTTCTTTGTTCCCAGGACCCAATGCGCGGCGGAAGCCAAAGGGCAGTCCTCGTATTCCTGATATCAAGAAACCTAAAACAAAGAAAGTGGCACCTTTGAAAATCAAACTGGGAGGATTTGGTTCCAAGCGTAAAAGGTCATCGGTAAGTGACCCTCCTTCCTTGACATTCTGATGGCATTCTAGAAATGCTGGGATCTGTGCATCGTTGCTGTCCACAGCATGCATGCCTAAACAGCATAGCTTCCTTCTTACCTATCTCAGAGTGAAGACGATGACCTGGATGTGGAGTCAGACTTTGACGATGCCAGCATCAACAGCTACTCTGTTTCAGACGGATCTACAAGTCGCAGTAGCCGCAGTCGTAAAAAACTCAAAGCTGGAAAAAAGAAAAAGAAAGGTATTGCTCCACTGTCAGCTGGAGGCAGAATTGCAGTTAAGTGTGTAGAGAGATTAGAGGAATGTCTGTAGTATTTGGATGCTTAACAACATACTTGAGGGAGGAAGATTAATGGAGGAAGAACCTGATACTATTTCTAATAAGGAAAAGGTTCTCAGGAAGGCTTTCGTCGTCTTGGTAGAGGAACAGATACAATGCTGAGTTTTCCTGGCCTAAGCTACCTTTAATTTCATGAGTGGAAGGAGGCCCAAAGGGACCTCCCTGCCCTGTTTACTACATGAATGCACTTAGGGTTTTGAATTCTGGATCTTTGTAACTACACAGGCTGTTGGTGCTGAGGGAGTACCCTTCCTTGCTGTAGAAACCCTTTATCTCTGCCTTGTACTGCTCTAACTCCTCTTCACCCTCTGCAGGTGAGGAGGACTCCACAGTGGCTGTGGATGGCTATGAGACTGATCACCAGGACTACTGTGAGGTGTGCCAGCAGGGAGGAGAAATCATACTGTGTGACACCTGTCCTCGTGCCTACCACATGGTTTGCCTGGACCCAGACATGGAGAAAGCCCCAGAGGGCAAATGGAGCTGCCCGCACTGCGTGAGTACTGGATTATCCCAAACTGTGCAAGTGATTGTAAAGGAGGGAGGTCAAGTGACTTAATGCTGTTTTGTACAGATAAAGCCATGAATGTGTCAGTTTGACTTTTCTGATTTCTTGCTCCTGTAGGAAAAAGAGGGCATTCAGTGGGAAGCAAAGGAGGATAACTCTGAAGGTGAAGAGATCCTGGAAGATGTCGTAGGGGATGCTGAAGAGGAAGATGACCACCATATGGAGTTCTGTAGAGTCTGCAAGGATGGAGGAGAGCTGCTGTGCTGTGATGCATGTCCTTCATCCTATCACATCCACTGTCTGAATCCCCCACTGCCGGAGATTCCCAATGGGGAGTGGCTGTGTCCTCGCTGCACTGTAAGTTTCTGCTAGTACTGTCCTCCTGTTGCTGAAAGAAAGGATGGATATAATTCTATTTGATCATTGCATTTTTCTGGAAATGTTAAGTCCTTAGAGAAGACTATTGCATTTTTTGTTATAGTTTACTGAGGCCTGGTTGTCTGTGGTTGGATTGTACCTTGCAGCTTGGTTGCTTTTTCTTTTTGCTGGAAAGCAGGAAGAATGGGCTTATAACCATGCTAAAGCTCAATTTTCTTGGACTGTATTTGTATGTAGAAGCAGCGGTATGAATGCAAGAAAACTCAGCACTTAAAAATATTTTTAAACCAATGAGCCAAATGGCTTTTGTGCTGCAATCTCTGTAATGCCAAGCCCTTTCTTAGTTGATGGTTGGGGGAAATTTCATGCTTACAAGATGTTATTGAAATGAGGCATTGTAAATTGTGTTAGATGCGTTCATTAGTGATAAGGACTTCTAAGGTAATGAAAAAAATGCAGTCTGCTTTAGGGCATATCCCTGTGCTGGACCGATAATTTTACAGGAAAACATTTTCTGTAGGAACATTCATTGGAGTTCTGGTTGGGTGGACTGAATTTTTGGGACCCTGGAGAGAAAACTAAATTTAGAGACTGAATTCAGCTCAGTATTTGCCAGTCCTGGAAAAAAGACAAACTGGAAAAAGCTCAAAAGTGCTAGAAATAAGAGAATGAATGTTTCCAAGCCCAAAGAGCAAATCCCACCTGTGTAGTAAAGCTTCTAACTAAAGAAGAGAACTGTGACTCTTTGTAGAGTCTCTGCTCCTTAGCACTTGAGGTTAGAATACTTGCAATCTGATGTGACAAGCTCTCTACTTTTTCAGTGCCCAGCTCTGAAAGGGAAGGTTCAGAAGATCTTGATTTGGAAATGGGGTCAACCCCCAGTTGGCCCTGCACCACCACGTCCGCCTGATGCAGATCCTAATGCTCCTCCCCCTAAGCCTCTGGAGGGTAGACCTGAAAGGCAATTCTTTGTCAAATGGCAGGGCATGTCCTACTGGCACTGCTCTTGGGTGTCAGAGTTGCAGGTGAGTTTAAGGCTCTTAACCATCATAAGGGTGGTTAAGTATTCCTGTGGATAGCTGGGGAGAGATTCTTGCAATCTAACTTTCTGTCCCAACTCCAGCTGGAGCTGCACTGTCAGGTCATGTTTCGAAATTACCAACGCAAGAATGATATGGATGAGCCACCTTCAGGGGACTTTGGAGGGGAAGAGGAGAAAAGTCGTAAGAGAAAAAACAAGGACCCCAAATATGCTGAAATGGAGGAGCGCTTCTATCGATATGGGATCAAACCAGAGTGGATGATGATCCATAGAATCCTTAATCATAGGTAGGGGAAGAAGCAAAGATGGTTTTGTTATGTTTCTGTCATCAAAATATGTGTCCCAGTGGAAGAGTAGGAGAGTTTTTAACAATAGCTATAGACAGGACTGAGAGAGTTGATGAACTGAAGTGTATTATAACTGAGGGGAAAAAGTGGGAGTTCTTCTGTTTATATGACAAATGTTGTTGTTTCTGTTGCATCTTTAAGGGTTCCTTTTCTCCTTTCCCATTTGAATGGAATGAGTAAATGCTATCTTTTCACTATGCTTAAGACTTACTGTTTTTTTCCCCTCAGTGTGGATAAGAAGGGGAACGTCCACTATTTGATTAAATGGAGAGACCTACCCTATGACCAGGCATCATGGGAAAGTGAGGATGTGGATATCCAAGATTACGACCTTTACAAGCAAGCCTACTGGAATCACAGGTAGGGGAAATATTGAGGTAGTGTTCTTTTCCCTTGAGAAGAAAGTATTTGAGTATATCAGTACCTAGCTGGATGTATGGAGATAGCAAAGAAACATCTTCTTGTTGCTGACTCCTTATTCCTTTGGTCAGAGACCTTATGCCTCTCCATCAGTTCATGGAATTTCTAGCTCTGTTCTCTTGAGCGTATTTGAATTGCCTGGTTTCCCCACTGTTCTTTGCAATAGTTTTCCCTTGGTCTGCTACAAAAGCTGTTCCATTTTTGTATTCATGGGGCTGTCTCCCTGCAGGGAGCTGATGAGGGGTGAAGAAGGAAGGCCTGGTAAGAAGCTAAAGAAAGTGAAGATGCGGAAACTGGAAAGGCCGCCTGAAACTCCCACAGTAGATGTAAGTTGCTGTTTACTGCTTAGGCACCATCTAAATACTGCTGGTTATTTTGAGTGGGGTTGGGGCTTGTGGGGTAAATAGAGAACTGAAGGGTGAGGAGCACACGGCTTACCATGTCTTCCTGGCCCAAAAAGTGGATGGGTTATAGAACCTTCAGATTAAGACCCACCTTGTCCATTGGGAAGAGGCTGGCTGGCTCTTGGTGGAAGGTTTGGACACCTTTTGACCTGTTAGGGATTTGGCACTAGGATTAATCTGATTTCTGTGGAATGTCATCTACAGTAGGGAATGAGTGATTGGGGAAGGAGTCTTGGTGGTTCCATAGCTAAGGTAAATGATCTCAACTTTTTCTTCTTTCCACTGTAGCCAACAGTGAAGTATGACCGGCAGCCGGAGTACCTTGATGTAACAGGGGGAACCTTGCATCCTTACCAACTGGAAGGACTGAACTGGCTGCGATTCTCTTGGGCCCAGGGCACAGATACAATCTTAGCTGATGAAATGGGTCTAGGGAAGACTGTGCAGACAGCTGTGTTCCTGTATTCCTTATACAAAGAGGTGAGAGGCAAAATGTTGCTAGGAGAATGCTACTCAGGGAGATTAATGCATCTGCTCACTCAGGCAGCATCTAATGCTCTTACTGATTCTGTTCATAGGGCCACTCAAAGGGACCCTTCTTGGTGAGTGCCCCCCTCTCCACGATCATCAACTGGGAAAGAGAATTTGAGATGTGGGCACCAGATATGTATGTAGTGACCTATGTTGGGGACAAAGACAGTCGAGCAATCATCCGTGAGAATGAGTTCACTTTTGAGGATAATGCCATACGTGGAGGCAAAAAAGCATCCAGAATGAAGGTACAGAACTCTGTTGTAATGCAAGCCTGAACTGGAAGAAGAGATGCACTAGAATGGCTTTCAGCAGCCAAGATTCAAGTGCTCTGGAGTCTGTGGGAGCTGATAATACTTCTGTTTCCAAGGGGAAATAACTGCAAATAGATGACTAGTGGGTATTTTGTTAGGCTCCTACTGTAGACTGCTTTAAACATTCCTGGCTGTCTAAACTGTTACAGTACTGGAGAAAAAGGGGATCAACTAAGGGAATACTGACGGTAGGCAGGTCCTTCTGTTTTTCTGCTTCATATGTCAAGTTGTGCATCGTACTTCCTGCAGAATTGACAGCTTACATAAATTTGACTCCCCTTTATTTTTCTGTGAGGAACTGGCTGATAATGAGACCATATCTAGACATCTGAGAAGCTACATTCTGTGCCCAAATAGGAATGATATAGACCAGATGTAGGTATTTTTAATAGAACTTCAGTCTTCCTAGTAAAAAAAAAAAAAAAAGGCAGGAACTAAAATTTTCTCAGTAGGGTTAAATACAACTGCTTGTTTTCCCTTAATTTAACTGCAGGAACTACTGATAGTAACTTATTTGTTCTTTGATAAACTATTTATCCTCTAAGAATTAGCTTTTTGATAAGACACTATTCCTGGTCTCTTTCCATAGCATGCCTCTGTTTGCTGCTTAATTTTGTTATGAGATCTGGCAACTATGCTGAAGTAGCATGGGGTTGAAGAGACTTACATGTGTAAAACAATTAATAAGAGATTGAAAAACTAGAACGTGTTGGGTAGAATTTTGAATCTTGTGACAGGAAACTATGGGTATGAAAAACTGTTTTGATGTGCTGTTTGGCTGTGGCTTGTTGGGACAGCTTAACAGAGAGACTCTATATCTCTTTTGTCCTGTGACATTCCCTTATGTCATTACTGTGTTTTCTTCTTCCTTTGCAGAAGGAGGCTGCTGTGAAGTTCCATGTCCTTCTCACTTCTTATGAGTTGATCACAATTGATATGGCCATATTGGGATCTATTGACTGGGCATGTCTCATTGTAGATGAAGCTCATCGACTGAAGAACAATCAGTCTAAGGTACAGGAAAGCATAGGTAATAAGGTCTATAAGCGTTACATATGTTGCAGACAGTGTTCAGAAGATTAGATAGCTGGTCCTGAACAAGTAAGTTTGTCTGCCAGCTCTTAGTCATGTGTAGCAAATTTTATGCATTTTGGGAGGCGCTGGACGGGAACAACCCTCATTATTTTAAACAGAAGAGAAAAACCTTTCATTTGAGTATCGATTACCATTGGTAACAGCTTCACTACTATGTCTCATTAGTAAAAACAACTTCCTCTCTGGGTGAATAGACAGTTGGCGTATACTAGAAAACAGAAAAAGCTGGGTGTTACCATTCTTAGAAACAGGCTTCTCTGGAAGTAGAACGTACTTCTGGATCACTTCTGTTCTGGAAGGGTTTATCATATTGAGTATAAGAAAGCTGCATGGGTTGCAATTATTCTGCTTCCAGGGCAGTCTTGTCCTCAGCAATCATCTAGCTCTGTAGCAAAGCTAATTAGATGTTATAGAAATGGGAGAAGTGGGCAGGAGTATTCAACAATGCCTGGGTAAATGCTGAAAGCCATACAGCTGCTTTCGTATGAGGTTGCACCTTAACAGGCTTGTTTTTATTCAGTAGAATTGACTGTACTTTCTTAATCCAACCCCTCCCTAAGCTCTTGTGCTTTAAATCTGTATTGATTTGTCTGTCTTCAGCTAGGTTCTAAGGCTTAGTACACTAAAAGCAACTGTTAATGGAAATCTGGTTTTGTAGTTTCTTGCAGATTGTAAGACTAAGTTGCCCCTTTGTGTAGGGAAGGAGAGGGGTGGGGAAGAGGAAACATAGATTTAGCTCTTCAGATCTGAGTGTGATCTTGTGATATCTCTATCAGCTGTTCTTGCAGTCCAGTTCAGAGAGAGACACTAAGATTGGATGCTGTTCTGTGCTTAGAATTGGAATTGTTGAAAACAGTAATGGATGCTTACTATTCATATTTGTATTCATGAACTGAAGGAGGATATGAAGGCTCAATGTTACACTAAGTAACAATTGGTTATCCACCAAGACTGTTAAATTTACCTTTTTTTAGAGGAGTTCTGTATCCCTTAAGGACAGCTTTAGGTATTTGTATGCAAGACAGGTCTTGACAGACAGTGTTGGTTACCTGCCAAGGTGTTTTTTACAGTTACAATGAGTAATATTTTATTCCAAGATGAGAATGTTGTTGGCTATAACTACATAGAGCAATCCTAATGGAAGGCACTAGAAGAAATTCTTCTGGTATGATAACCAAAATAAGTGGTGATATATTTCTTTTAATTGTTTGTCATCTAGTACAAGAGCTGCTTCAAAAGCAGTGCCTCATATTTTATTGTGTTGGCCCACAGCACCGGAGGTGGACCTTGGTGATATGACAGGGATTGAATCTTCTACCAGTATTGTTAGGTTTTATTGCTGTGTGACAGATGAAAGCAGAGGAGCAGTCTGACAAAATGGCACCTGACATGAAAGTGCATATGAGGCAATGATGTTGCTGAATTCCGCCATGTGGACAAAATGGCACCCATTGACATCCATTGATGTTTGCTGAATGTTTATGCAGGCCAGACAGTGGAAATAAGCACAGTCAGTGAGGCAGTGAGTGGCATGTTTCAGCAATGGTGACAGTGATGTTGAAGACAAGCCACGTTTCAGACAGCCATATACAGCTGGTGCAGATTTTTGAGTGTGGAATGCAGGCTCTTGTTCACTGCTGGTGAAAATGCATAGCTGATGGTGGTGCCTAAGTTGAAAAATAGTGTTTTCTAGCTGAGAATTCACTCTGTAAAATAATGTTGTGCTCTTTGTATATGTTGTAGTTTCCATGGAAATAGTTAGGAGGCATTACTTCTGGAGCAACCTACATGCAAGCTATTCTCATTCAATTTGACATTGTATCATGTTGAGCATAAAATAAGTCTGTAAATTACTACTTTATTGTCGCTCTGTGCTAGTGAACATGGTATACTTGTGCTTTTCAGTTCAGTACCTTAACTGCTCACTAGCTCTGTCTAGAATTACTTCATGGCTGTGAAAACTAGCACAAATTACTTTAAAGATATATTGGCAAACCCTTGGCTCTTTCTCCTCTGCTTGTTCAGAACTCTGGAATGCTGCCAGGATTGATATGAATAGGAAGAGTGACTTAGTTATTTCTAGAAGTCTTGAGGCAGGGAAGTAAAAATGTAGAATGCCAATTTAGGAGGAAAAAGTACATAGTATAGCAATCTGGAAATGATTGGTGGTTTGAAAGCTTGTAACTTAAAAAAGCAAAGGAAACCTTTTAGCACCTGATGACTTGTAGGACTTGTCACAGTCATGTTTCAATTATGCAGAACAGTGATCCGAATGAGATCAGTCTAGTGATGCTGATTGGAATGGCAACTACTAGGAGCACTTGTCCAAACAGCTGATGGGAATCTAAATCAAACTGTAGCTTGCTGTTCAATTTTTTTAAGAGTTTTTTTTTTAGTAGGACTATGATTGACTTCTAAGCCTCTGTTTTTTCCTTCCCATTCTTTCCCTACTCTCTACTTTCCAGTTCTTTCGTGTGCTGAATGGTTATTCCCTCCAGCATAAGCTGCTGCTTACAGGAACTCCACTGCAGAACAACCTGGAAGAACTGTTCCACCTGCTGAACTTCCTGACACCAGAGAGATTCCAGTAAGTCTTGCAGTGCAAATCCAGGCCAGACTTGCCTGTCTTGTCACTCCTATTCCCTTGGTTGTTTTTTTTTTGTTACTTTAGTGGCTTTTGCTTAGTGCCTGTTTCTCCACAGTAACTTGGAGGGCTTCTTAGAAGAGTTTGCAGACATTGCCAAGGAAGATCAGATCAAGAAGTTGCATGACATGCTGGGCCCGCACATGCTGAGACGCCTCAAAGCTGATGTTTTCAAGAACATGCCATCTAAGACTGAGCTTATTGTCAGAGTGGAGTTGAGCCCCATGCAGAAGTGAGTGTGAGGATGGGGGGATCACCAGCTGTTGAACTGCTGTTGTTTTGTTCTGCAGTTCCAAAGAGGATGTTGAAGTAGACTCGTCCTCACTGTAGGGCTTTCTTCATAGTGGATAGGAGGAAGATTTTGTGTTGCCACAGGGGAGGAGTAATCCTGTGCTCTGATATAGAGGGATGAAAGGGATAGTAACTGCCACTGGCAGAGCAGTCTAGGTAGCTGACAGGTAATGCTGGAGACTGTTCAGACATTAGCAAGTGTGTGTTAGTCATTCTTACGAGTTACGGTTTTTGTTTTCTTCATTATTTTCAGGAAATACTATAAATATATTTTGACAAGGAACTTCGAGGCACTGAATGCACGTGGTGGTGGTAACCAAGTTTCCTTACTCAATGTTGTTATGGATCTCAAGAAGTGCTGTAACCACCCCTACCTCTTTCCTGTGGCTGCTATGGTATGTCCTGTTGCTGAGTTGTTCTTACATAAACAAATTCCCGGCTGGCTGCTACTGGGGAGCCATTGAGCTCCCAGTGAAGTTTGGAGGGATTCCCTTTTCTCTTCTTACGCTTCTGTCTGTTTTTCTGTTTTTCTTTGTTAACCTTGTAAACTGGAAGTCCTCATTTTCCAGTAGCTTTTTATTTTTTGACAAGTTGGAGTTACCTTGCAATCCATGCAGAATGGTGGAGGCGGAGTATAGGGACTGAATTAGGAAGAGGAGATCTAGGAGACAAACAGAGAGAAAATGCATGCGGTAGCACTGTTTTGTATGAGCAGTGCTATGCATTGTGTCCAGTTGACTTGAGTGAGTCAGCTTCTGATGAATACAGCAAAGAAATAATGTCAAGCTATATATTTTCAAACAGTTTTCTTTCCCACCCCTCACTCTCTTTTCAGGAAGCTCCAAAAATGCCAAACGGCATGTATGATGGTAGTGCTCTTATTCGAGCATCTGGAAAGTTGTTGCTGCTCCAGAAGATGTTAAAGAATCTCAAGGAAGGAGGTCACAGAGTGCTCATATTCTCTCAGGTACATGGGAAGTTCTGTCCCTGAGGAAGGGAGACTGTTGATCTGGTGTTTCCTTGTCCCTCACTTTTTTTTGTGGTGATTTTTGGTATGCAGATGACTAAAATGCTAGACCTTCTGGAAGACTTTCTGGAACATGAAGGGTACAAATATGAGCGGATTGATGGAGGAATCACAGGAAACATGCGTCAAGAGGCTATCGATCGTTTTAATGGTAAGGATTCTCCTACTTCACGTACAAAATGAAAATGGTTGTCTTGTATGTGCTTTTAGTGGTCAATATAGGATTGAATGTAGCCTGTCTTCCATTGCTATCCTGGAGTCTTAAATTAGTAGTGATTCTCCTGAGATTATGTGGGTCAAGTAAAAAATCCTCATTTGAGTGATGCACTCTCCCTTGTTTACTTTTGTTATCTCCTTTTATCCAAGCTCCTGGTGCTCAGCAGTTCTGCTTTCTGCTTTCAACTCGAGCTGGGGGTCTTGGTATCAACTTGGCCACAGCAGATACTGTGATTATTTATGATTCAGATTGGAACCCGCACAATGATATCCAGGTGAGTTTGAGTGAGATCACTTGCTATGGAGCCCTCATGAGGAAGAGGGACGTGAACATGTCAGGAGTAGTGAAGGAATTTGTGACTTCCTTCTAGAAACATGCAAAATTAGAGCAGTGAGGATGGGTAGAAGTGGGAAGTAAAAGTGGAGTGTTCTTCCAAGGCTCATCTTAACTAATGTTAAGAGCAAATATGAAGGCAGCTGGGGAACTTCTGTGGAGGCAGGTGGGGTGTAGCAGGCTAGTGCTTGTGTAGCTCCAGACTGTTCTGAGCACATCTCTTTTCTAGGCCTTCAGCCGTGCACATAGAATTGGACAGAACAAGAAAGTAATGATATACCGCTTTGTGACGAGAGCCTCAGTGGAAGAGCGCATCACTCAGGTGGCCAAGAAGAAAATGATGCTAACTCATCTGGTAGTGAGACCAGGGTTGGGCTCCAAGACAGGCTC
>JANHGO010000072.1:1617953-1638900 GCA_024606505.1 Aquila spilogaster
AGCTTGTAACTTAAAAGAGCAAGGGAAACCTACCAGCACCTGATGGCTTGTAGGATTTGCTACAGTCATGTTTTAGGTATGCAGAACAATGATCCAAATGAGATCAGTCTAGTGACCCTGACTGGAATGTGAACTACTTGGAGCTCTTGTCTAAACAGCTGATGTGATCTAAATTGAGCCCTAGCTTGGTGTCAACTTTTTTTTTTCTAGGAGAAATTATTTTTTTGTAGGCCTGTGACTTAGTAAGCCTTAGACATGTTCGTGTGATCTGTTGTTTTGGTGTTTTTCCCCACCATTTCTTCCCTGCTCTCTACTTCCCAGTTCTTCCGTGTGCTGAATGGTTACTCGCTCCAGCACAAGCTGCTGCTTACAGGAACTCCCCTGCAGAACAACCTGGAAGAACTGTTCCACCTGCTGAACTTCCTGACGCCAGAGAGATTCCAGTATGTCTTGCAGTGCAAGTCAGCCTGCCTGTCTTGTCACTTCTATCCCCTTCCTCATTTTTTTGCTCTTTTTCCTTTGTCACTTTTGCTGAGTGTCTGTTTCTCTGCAGTAACTTGGAGGGCTTCCTAGAAGAGTTTGCAGATATTGCCAAGGAAGATCAGATCAAGAAGCTGCATGACATGCTGGGCCCACACATGCTGAGGCGTCTCAAAGCTGATGTTTTCAAGAATATGCCATCTAAGACTGAACTCATTGTCAGAGTGGAGTTGAGCCCCATGCAGAAGTGAGTGTGAGGATGAAGAGAGCACCTGCTGTTTAAACTACTGTTGCTCTGTTCTGCTACTGTTTCAAAGAGGATGCAGAAACAGCCTCATCCTCACTATAGGGCTTTCTACACAGTGGATAGGAAGAAGATTTCCTGCTGCTGCTATAGCAGAGGGAGGACTAATCCTGTGCTCTGATGTAAGGGATAAAGAGATACTGAATGCCACTGGCAGAGCCTAGGTAGCTGGCAGGTAATGCCAGGAGCTGTGCAGAGTTTAGCAAGAGAGTATGTTTGTCATTCTATGAGGGGTGTCTGACTTGGTTTTTGTTTTGTTTTCTTTTCAGGAAATATTACAAATACATTTTGACAAGAAACTTTGAGGCACTGAATGCACGGGGTGGTGGTAACCAGGTCTCCTTGCTCAATGTTGTTATGGATTTGAAGAAGTGCTGTAACCACCCCTACCTCTTTCCTGTGGCTGCTATGGTATGTCCAGTCACTTATTCTGTATAAGCAAATTCCCTGCTGGCTGTTTCTGGGGATCCAGTTAGCTCCCTAGCAAAGCATGGAGGGGTTCCCCTTCCTCTCTTTCTGCTTCTGTGTTTTTTCATCCTGTCTTTATTGTAGACCCAACATTCTGGAAGGCCTTTCCTTTTCCAGTATCTTTGTATGACAGGTAGGAGCTACCTTGTGACTCATGCAAGATGGTGAAGATGCTAAGAGTCGAGACTAAGTCAGTAAGGAAGAGGAGGGCATCTAGGAGTCAAATTGCAAGAGAAGGAGGCACAGGGTAGCACTGGTGTTCCACGCGGTACACATTGTGGTTGTGCCAAGCTAAATAACCAGATGTGAGTCAGCATCTGATGAACACAGCTAGGGACCAAGACCAAGTTACATCCCTTCAAGCTTTTTTCTTCCTCCACCCCTTACTCCTTTTCTCTCTTTCTTCTCAGGAAGCTCCAAAAATGCCAAATGGCATGTATGATGGGAGCGCTCTTATTCGAGCCTCTGGAAAGCTGTTGCTGCTCCAGAAGATGTTAAAGAACCTGAAGGAAGGAGGTCACAGGGTGCTCATATTCTCTCAGGTATATGGGGGAAAACCTTAAGGCTGGGAACTCTTTTTCTGATAAAGGAGCCTGTTGATCTGGTATCACCTTGTCCCTCACACTTTTGTGGTGGTGTTTTTGTTACGCAGATGACTAAAATGTTGGACCTTCTAGAAGACTTTTTGGAACATGAAGGGTACAAATATGAGCGCATTGATGGAGGAATCACAGGAAACATGCGTCAGGAAGCTATTGATCGCTTTAATGGTATGGATCCTCCTACTTTCTTTGCAAAATGAAAACTGTTGCCTTGTATGTGCTTAGTGGTCAATGTGGGGTTGTTGTGGCCCAAGTCTTCCATTGCTCTCCTGGAATCTTAAATTAGTAGCGATTCCCCCTCAGATGATGTGGGTCAGATACAAATCCTTGTTTGAGTAATGCACTCTCCCTTGATTACTTTTGTTCTCTCTTTTTATCTAAGCTCCTGGTGCTCAGCAGTTCTGCTTTCTGCTTTCAACTCGAGCTGGGGGTCTTGGTATTAACTTGGCCACAGCAGATACTGTGATTATCTATGATTCAGACTGGAACCCCCACAATGATATCCAGGTGAGTCTGAATGAGACCACTCACTGTGGAGTAACCCTGAGGAAGAGGGGAAGTGAACTCATCAGGAGGAGTGAAGGAATGTGAGAGTTCCCCGTTAGAAATGATGCAAAATTAGAGCAGTGAGGATGGGAAGTGAAATAGTGGAGGGTTCTTCTAGGGCCCAGCCTTCACTAACGTTAAGAGCCACCATGAAGGCAACTGGGAAACTTGTGGAGGTAGGCGGGGTGTATCAGACTACTACTTGTGTAGCTCTAGACTGTTCTGAGCGCATCTCTTTTCTAGGCCTTCAGTCGTGCACACAGAATTGGACAGAACAAGAAAGTGATGATATACCGCTTTGTGACAAGGGCCTCAGTGGAGGAGCGTATCACTCAGGTGGCCAAGAAGAAAATGATGCTAACTCATCTGGTAGTGAGACCAGGGTTGGGCTCCAAGACAGGCTCCATGTCCAAACAGGAACTTGATGACATTCTCAAATTTGGCACTGAAGAGCTCTTCAAGGATGAGGCTACTGAGGGGGGTGAGTGCCTGGGAGTAGAACTGAAGGAGGTTGGGGAGGTCTGGCTCCTTACCTAGCGAGCGACTGTAGGCACAGTGCTGATTATAGCTCTACAGAGAGGTCTAGGGTGGCAGTCCCTTTCCTAGTCCCTTGAGAGCCACAGAGCAACTGTGTCTGTGCTCTTGCCTCAGGGGATAACAAAGAAGGCGAGGACAGCAGTGTCATCCACTATGATGATAAAGCAATTGAGCGTCTGTTGGATCGGAACCAGGATGAAACAGAAGATACAGAACTTCAGGGCATGAATGAGTATCTCAGCTCCTTCAAGGTGGCCCAGTATGTGGTTCGTGAAGAGGAGATGGGGGTGAGTATGAGGTGGATGTCAGCTAGTATATTCTGCTGAATGATGGAAGATCATTTAAGCAGACTGAGGTCTGATGCTTTTAAGGGCAAGCAGACATACATCTGCTCAGACAGGTTGGGATCTGGAGCATAGGGATCTAAATTTGTTACTTCTCTGTGGCAGGAGGAAGAGGAGGTTGAACGGGAGATCATTAAGCAGGAGGAGTCAGTGGATCCTGATTACTGGGAGAAGCTGCTGCGTCACCATTATGAACAGCAACAGGAGGATCTGGCCAGGAATCTGGGCAAGGGCAAACGTATTCGCAAGCAAGTTAACTACAATGATGGCTCACAGGAGGATAGAGGTACAAATCCACAGGAACCTGAGGGAAAAATGGGTGTAAGTATATGTTGCTGGGAAGTAACGGAGTAGCGTCTCAGGCTCACGTGCTGTTTTTCTTTCAGACTGGCAGGATGACCAGTCAGATAATCAGTCAGACTATTCAGTTGCTTCTGAAGAAGGAGATGAGGACTTTGATGAGAGGTCTGAAGGTAAGTTCTGGTGAAGCCAGAGTTCCTGGGTCACTTTCTCTGAGTGTGGAAACAGCTGGGACTTGATTTGGGTGATTTATACACTTTGTGGTGCTGTTCTGCAAGGGAAATATTCACACAACAATGTGCTGTGCATTGTCTCTCCTCCTTAGCTGCATTTCTCTCTTCAGCAGCTCGTCGGCCTAGCCGCAAAGGCCTGAGAAATGATAAGGATAAGCCTCTGCCTCCTTTACTTGCCCGTGTGGGAGGGAACATTGAGGTAAGTAGTACCAGGGTAGGCATTTGCATCCTAGCTGCTTCTGTATGGCTCTTGCTGTATCTGTCTGTCTTCTCCTCCATTCTAGGTCTTGGGTTTCAATGCCCGCCAGCGGAAAGCCTTCCTCAATGCTATCATGCGCTATGGAATGCCACCTCAGGATGCCTTCACCACTCAGTGGCTTGTTCGGGACCTCCGTGGCAAGTCAGAGAAAGAGTTCAAGTGAGTCTGCATTAGGCAGGGATGGAAGACTGGCAACATCTAGACCCTTTGGGGAAGAATGAGAATTGGGCCTTTTGGGCCTTTCCTTAGAGACTACATTTCCTTGACGTATTAGCTGATTTTATGTGGGGGAATGAAGTATAAGCTGGAAGAGACTAGGGGCTTGTGCCTAGTTCTCTTCCTTGGACTCATCAGTCATCAAAAGCAAATGCTTTTAGAGGAGTAGCATGGCCATGCAAGCATGTAACGAATACTCTCCCTGAGTCCTATTTGGGCTTATGGTTGTTTCTGGCTCAAGACTCTGAGTCAGCTGTGTGTCCTTTATCTATGTAGTAATTCTTGTCAGGAACTTCTCCCTTAAAGGAGCCTGAAAGCCAATGCCAGAACTTGTGTTACTCTGGGTTAGGAGTCTTGCAGTGGTTTCCCTTATGTTTTGGAAGGGGTCTGACAATGCATGTCTGCAGCTAACCTGGTTTATAGTCTAACTGCTTGTCTCTTAACTGCTCCAGGGCCTACGTCTCACTGTTCATGCGCCATTTATGTGAACCTGGTGCTGATGGTGCAGAGACCTTTGCTGATGGGGTCCCACGGGAAGGTCTTTCTCGACAGCATGTCCTTACTCGCATTGGGGTTATGTCACTTATACGCAAAAAGGTAAGGTGCCTAGCAGAGCAATGTAGCCTTTGCTTTTCATGCCACTTGTAGTCACTGGGGTCCTGAGCTCCTTTCACACCTATTTTTGTTGTGTGCTGAGCGGTCTGTCTCTTGTGGTTTGAGGACAAGGTTTGTGTGACTCCTCTGATGATAATGTCTTTCTCTCCTTCTCATGCAGGTGCAGGAGTTTGAGCATGTGAATGGCCGTTGGAGTATGCCAGAACTGGCAGAGATAGAGGAGAACAAGAAACTTTCGCAGCCAAGCTCGCCCTCTCCCAAAACTCCAACGCCTTCGACACCAGGCGATACGCAGCCAAATACGCCTGCCCCTGTCCCTCCACCCGGTGAGAGCTCCCCTCTTGTACAGTCCTGCGTCCTGACCTCATCCTGGCTGTTCCCCTCACCGGAGCTGTGGTGGTGGGGTCTGGGGGTGGACGCAGATCAACTTACCTCTCATGTTAGGAGGACTGCCAAAGACATGTGCAAGCCCTTAAAGGCAAGAGAGGACACTAGCTTTCCATGGATGAGCTGACATCAGGGAGAAGCCCAGCATTTGTAGTGGGCTGGAAAGGGCGGGTCATCTTGAGTGGTGTTGGTCCCATTTTGATGGGCCTAGTCTCTGGGAGCAAAGGAGATGTGTGCTTGGCAACAGTGAGGGAAAGACCCTACTGGTGACTTCTCTTCTTCTTTTGTCTGCTGTGCTGCTCTGGGGTGTGGAACACACAGAAGAAGGAGTAAAAGTAGAAGAAGGAGCCAGTGCTAAGGAGCAAGGAGAGTCATCTGAACCAGAGAAAGAGCTTAGTGCTGCTGCTACTGAAACAGAGGTCCCTATGGAGGTGAGTGTTGGGTTGCTTGTTTGCCTCATGCAATTGGAAATGTCTCTACTTCTGCCCCTTCTTCTGTGTCACTCAGCTGCTGAGACAGAGGTGAGCTCTTGGAATGATATTTAAGGATAATTCTCAGGTCCTCAGAATTGGCCTGACAGTTTTGTGTGTCTTTGCTTTCCAGACTGCTGTGACTGTCTTCTGTTGCCATGCACTGCTTTACCTCGCTTCTCATTGATTTCTGTCCTCAGCAGTGTGCCCAGCCTGTGGAGACGCCACCACAGGAAGCAAAATCTCCAGTGAACCCCACAGAAGCAGATGAAAAAAAAGCAGAGGAACCGGAGATGAAGGAGAGACCAGATGAGCCAATGGAAGTAGAAAGCAAAGGTATCTCTAGGGAGGTTGTTTAATACCTTGAACAGCAATAACTCCCCCTGCGCCTCAAATACTATTTTCCTAAAGCTGTATCTTCTTTGCTTCAGCACTTCAATGTAAAGAAACAGGTGTAAATGTAGACAATCAGTGGGGCTATTCCAGGAACTTTGAACAGGGAGTTAGGGAACAGTATTAGGTTTCACAGGCTGAAGAACAAAACCTTGGACTTGCCATGTTCTCTTACATCTCATGTTCCCCTTCTCGCCTGCAGCTGATGTGGAGAAAGTGGAAGACAGAGCACCTATTGAGAATCCCCCTGAACCTCCTATCATCACTCTGGATGAGAAAGGTGAGTCATGGCAATTCCATTCTCTTCCTTAACTCCTCTCTTGCAAGAATCCCTTGTGGGTCCAGCTTGCTGTGGTATCTGCCATGTTCTTCCTAATAATTTCCTGTGTGTACAGATGAGAAAAAGGATGATGATAAGAGGGATGTGGTGATGCTGCAGAATGGAGAGATGCTGAAAGAGTCAGTAGATGAAAGGCACAAGAAGGCAGTAAAGCAGCGCTTCATGTTCAACATAGCAGATGGTGGCTTCACTGGTACGAGAAGTCTTCATATGCTTGAACTTGTTTATGTGTCCCTGCTTGTGTTTGTGAAATAACTTTCAACTGTTCTGGTGTCTCTCGCCTTCCCAGAACTACACTCCCTATGGCAGAATGAAGAGCGGGCTGCAACTGTCACAAAGAAGACCTACGAGATCTGGCATCGGCGTCATGACTACTGGCTCCTTGCTGGGATTATCAAGTATCCTTGCCCTGACAGACCAGTTCTCTCCCCTTGTACATGAACTATCACGGTGAAGGTGACCGTCTGGGGGTCTGACTGGAGTACATTAAGTGAGAGAATGCTTTACCTTCTTTCACAAGAGTGAAAGTGATGGTGGGAGGAGGAGTTTCCTGCCAGCATAGTTAAGACTTAGCAGGACATAGTTCTCATTCCTTTTCCTTGGCTCCCGTTCCTCCCCTCTCTGCACCCCCCCTTTCCCCACCCCCTCTTGAGAACTGTATCTGCCTGGGCTGTGTATTCCCTTGTTCTCACTGCCTTTGTTTGCCTGAGCTCATCCCATCTCAGTCATGGCTATGCCCGTTGGCAGGATATTCAGAATGATCCACGTTACGCCATCCTCAATGAACCCTTCAAGGGTGAGATGAACAGGGGTAACTTCCTGGAAATAAAGAATAAGTTCTTGGCAAGGAGATTTAAGGTAAGGATTTCTCTTCAGTGTGGTAAGTGCCTTTCAGCCAGCTGAACCTTTAAGAACAAGAGCTTGCTGTTGTGAGTTTCTGCTAAGAAAGTGAAGGCTTCTGCAGTGCCTTTCATTTTAGGGGGAAAAAGATCAGCAGTATCTCTCAGGATCATGCAGTAGCTCCATGATAGGAGCTCCCTTTACTCTAGAAACAGTATTGGGGAGCTGGGTTCAGCATGGTCTCTCCAAATGTTTATTCAACAACTGGTATGCGGGATGCTTAAGGTTCAAGTGGCTGTTTGCATCACAGCTTCTGCCTGGTGTGCTACAACCCACTCGGAGTGCCTAAGCAGAACTTAGAAACACTGTATGGATTGGTGAAAGGGTTGCCTTCAGTCTCTGCCTCAACCTGTTTGGGAGTGACTGTAGCTTAGTTCTGGGAGTGATTTAAGACCAACCCAAATAAAGGCCATGTAGTTCTCAGTCGTGGGGCAAAACATGAATTCAGTGTAGTCTGGCTGATCAGTTCTGCACTAACAGGATTCAGACTGATTTCTCCAAATGCCCCTGAAATGCTTAATGGTTTTTGGACTCCCCACAAGTAGTGTGGGATACTTCTCACTTGGATTCAAAGAGAAAGCTCCATCCACTTTGCTCCATAAAGAAAGAGTAAAATGGCAAACAACTTGGTCTTTAAAAAGAATCTGAGAAGGAATGAGAATCCTAGAGGATTTATGGTAGTCTTGTGTTAAACTAAATGTAGCCTCCTTTTCTTATATACCTGGCTTAGCTTAATGGAGTCCTTAATTGTTTTGGGCTCTTAATATAGAGTAAAGCCTAAACAAGCTGGTGAAAGGAAGTTCAGTTGCAGAATCTCGCAGCCTGAGGTAGTGGAGAACTGGATCAGGAGAGACTGGGGGTGCAAATGGGCTGCTTTGCAGGCAACTGCTGAGAAGAAGCTTTTTCTCATTACTGCCCCATCTTGCAGCTCCTGGAGCAAGCGCTGGTGATCGAGGAGCAGCTGCGGCGAGCCGCCTATCTGAACATGTCCGAGGACCCATCTCATCCATCTATGGCTCTGAACACACGTTTCGCAGAGGTGGAATGCCTGGCTGAGAGCCACCAGCACCTATCCAAGGAATCAATGGCCGGGAATAAACCGGCCAACGCTGTGCTGCACAAAGGTAATTGGGAGAGGTGTTTTTGCATCGCTGTCCCCTTCTGGTCTTTTTCCCTGTGGGGTGTCCCCTTCCCCTCTGAACAGATACCCCTTTCTCTTCCAGTTCTGAAGCAGCTGGAGGAGCTTTTGAGTGACATGAAGGCCGATGTGACTCGTTTGCCTGCCACCATCGCCCGTATCCCACCTGTGGCAGTACGCCTCCAGATGTCCGAGCGCAACATCCTCAGCCGGCTGGCCAACCGCAGCAGCGAGCCCCCTCCGCCGCCACCTCCCCAACAAGTACGTACCCTCCCTGGTCAGTATAAGCGGAGCTACCTGGGGGGGCATGGGGGGCTCCGTGGGGAAAGCCGGGGTCCGCTGACCAGCCCTGGAGTCTCAGCTCGCCTTCTCTCGCCCTACAGGTGGCCCAGCAGCAGTGAGTCCCTGGCCCAGTGCTGTTGACCTTTCGGCCAAGCTGAAGTGACCCCCCCGCCCCACCCCTTCACACTCTACCCCTCTGCCTGACATTCCTGACTGGGTGCTGTTTCCCTCCATGGAAGCTGCTGCCGCAGGTCTCCGGGGAGGAGGAGGAGGAGAAACTCCTTCCCCTGCAGCCAGCCCGTTGGAGCAAGGAGTGTGCTTAGGAGAGAGGGGGATGTATGATGGACTCTGTACATAGTGACTGGAGGCCACAGCGCCATGTCTGTTACACGGAGAACCTGGCTGTGTTGCTCGCTGCCTCCGCCTGGAATTCCAGTTTTCCTTTTTAATTTTATTTTGAGTTTGTTTACTGAGATGAGTGCGCAGGCAAGACCAAGCAAAAGCCAGGACAGAGACAAAGCTACCTCCATCAAGATCCTTTTTAATACAAAAACTGACCGGACTTGTCCACTAATAAGCAGCTTGAAGACAAAAAGCAACTGTACAAAAAAAAAAAAAAAGTCAAAAAAACAGAGCAAAACCTTGGTAAAACTGAAAAATAAAGTTTCCTTGTATTTTATTCCGTTGCCTCTCTTGAACAGAAGCGGGAGAGGGATCCCTTACCCCTCCCTGTGCTATTCCCGGGTTCGGGGCTTCCCTTTCTCCCGGAATTCCGCCTTCCTCGTCCCGTTGCCCCCCGCCCGCCGGAGCGCGGACCGGGCGCCTTCCCCGCTCCCCCTGACGCGACGCCCCGCCCCGTCCCTCCGACGTCACCGCCCGAGCCACTCAGCCAGCAGCAGCGGGTGGCGTTAGCCAATGGGTGGGGGGGAGGGAGGCGGGACCGAGGCCCCGCGCATGCGCCGGTGCGTGGGTCGCTCCGCACGTGCGGCGGCCGTCCCGGTAGCCCGGCGCCATGGGGCGGAAGCTGGACCCCGCCAGGAAGGAGAAGCGCGGCCCCGGGCGCAAGGCCCGTAAGCAGCGGGGGGCCGAGGTGGAGCTGGCCCGCTTTCTGCCGCCAGGTAAGTCCGGTCTGAGCCGGCCCGGAGGCTCTCCCGCTTTCTGCCGCCGGTGCGGGGCTGCCGCCTGACCCACCGCGTGTCTTTCCTCAGAACCGGAGACCGGTAGGAAGAAGCTTTCCAGTCACGGGAGGAAGAGGTGAGGGTGGCGGGGACGGGGCGGGGGGGGGGGGTGACCGGGCCGGGCTGGGGCTGACCGCCGCATCTCCTCCCCATCTAGGGCTGCGAAGAGGCGGCTGGGAGCGGGGAGGAGGCTGCTCGGAGGAGGAGGAGGAGGAGGAAGAGCAAGAGGAGGAGGAGGAGGGCCAGGAGGGCCGGAGCCGGCAGGTGAGTGCCAGGCGGGGGCCGGCAGCCACCCTGTTCTGCTGCCCACCCCCCCGCCCCAGCTCCGGTATGGGACAAGCGGTATGTCATTATTTCAAACGGATTTTTCCTGATTTCTGGTCGCTGCGGTGCTGTCAGAAGAACAGACCCGTAAAAGGTTTCTTTTCCACATGTTAAAGCCGCTTCTGATTTACCCCAGCGAGGTGGGGTCGCTGAGGATTTCTACACTCCCCGCGTTAACGTCCCGCCTAGCCTGGGAAGCTGTCGCGGTAGGAAAAAGGAAGGATAGACAAAGATTTGGGAATGAGGGTGCCGTAATACGTCAGAGCAGATGCCATAAGAATTTTGTAGCTGCGTTTTTCTTTGGTAATTCTAGTTAGATCTCTTTAAAGTTTCCTCAGAGGAGAGGTGAGAATACGTTCTTGTTTGTGATTAAGAAAACTGATGAGAGCCAGCAGTCCCTTCTCTTGGACAGGCAGCTCAGGACTAGGATGAAGGCCTGTGTTGTATAACGACGAAAAAAACAGGGCAGCTGCTTTTGAGAATAATGCCTAACTTTTAACCATTTCTTCTGCCTGTAGATAAAGAGCAGGTATCCTCACAGAAGGAGAAACATGCCCTCAAGGCAGCAGGACAACCCCCCCGTGGCCGGTCTGGCTTCAGTGATGACAATTCAAAATTGCTGGCTCCGGCCAAAGCCAAGAAAATCCGCTCTAAAGGAAACAACGTGGAGTTATCTAGTGATGGTGAGGTGGAAGAGGGCAGCTGGGAGATGGAGGAGGAGGAGGAGGATGGGAGCAGCGACGAGATGGTGGATGATTATGGTGCCTCATCATCAGAGGAAGAAGAGGTAGGAGCTTTTTGCCCTTAATTGCGCAAGGAATACTTGACTTTGCTGGCTGAAAGGACCCATCAGGCCTGGGGAAAAAAGGGTGACTTTAGTGGGGGGGTGGATGGTGAGGTGGCAGAAAGCTTTCCCCTTCTTTCCTTCACAAGAACAATTTCAAGTTTAGCAATTGATCCCAGTGTAACATTTGGTGCTTTTGTTTGTTGTCCTTTTTAAACAGAGCAGATAAATTTCACCGATGGTGGGAAGTAAGGGGGAACCTGGGGATATTGTTTCATTAATCTTTTGTCTCTGTTTAGTTGCTGCCTATTGAAAAAGCTGCCCTGAAGCAGAAGTCTGACAGGTGAGGATTCGAGAACGTCGCCAGTCCGCAGAGTCTTTCCTGGTCAGATGAGGAGCCTGTGTTCATTATTCTGTCCTCTCTGCTATCTAAGAAACAGTAATTGTGAAGTGCCTGTGTGATACTGTTCTTGCGTAAAACATCCGTCCTGTTCTTTGTCCTTAGGGGAGGCCTCAGTGAAGATGACAGTGAAGAGGAGGAGGAGGAGGAAGAGGAGGCAGCAGTAGAGGAGGCAAGCAGGCAGAAAATGGGACAGAAGGAGGAAGAGAGCACAGATCTGCAGCTCAACCTGGATATAGACGAACAATTTAAACTGCCAACTGATGAACAGATTGAGAGAGAGGATATCCTTTTTATCTGCGACACCCGTAAGCCATATGCATGCAGCAGCACGGGGCCTAGATACAACCAAAGAGCTTAATTTGGACTTTATCATGAGTTTTGCTTAGCGAGAGTGTTTTGTGCATGACAAGGTATTTTTAGATGAGCTGCCCTAATAGATAGCATACGACGCTGCACTTCTGTACAGCACAGTTAGGAAATCTGTTATGCCCTGTATGGAGCTTGGAGCCTGCCCCATTTTCCTTTCTGGTCCTAAATGCGCATGGATATCTTATCATGTAGTTCGTTCCTCTCTACCCTGATTTTCCTGGCAGGTGTTTGTCTAACCCGTTCCTAGAGCCTCTGATAACAGCAACTCCAGCATCCAAAGTGTTTGCTATTGGGCTTTGGTGATTTTTAATTTCCTGCCCCCCAGTACAATTTAATCCTGCCTCTTCTCGTTCTCCTCTGTACCTCTTAGTTGCCCTTGGAGAACTTGTAGTCTCCTTTCTGCTATAAGTAATGCTTTCAGTATTAAAAGACTTATTTTGTTGTCTTCTCTTTCCTATTTTTTTCTGTTTATCTAAAGTAACTAACCAGATTCTTCTAAGTACCTTGTAGCTCCTGCCTTGTGAACTTTTTTGTCCGGTTCCACCTTTTGAATCCCCCCTCTGCTGAGCCCTGATGAAAGCATATTCCAACAAGGCCTTTCTGTTGCGGGTGCGGTTGTGATGCAGGAGTCCTGCATGACTGATTGTGCTTGTAAAGAGCCTGTGTGCGAGCGTCTTGGCTGTTGATGATTCCTTAATGGTCTTTCTACCTGCTGAGCCGCCTGACCTGCACATCATTCACCAGCGCATCAAGGGCAACATGGAGGTGCTGCAGGACTTTGTGGTGAAGCGGGAGGAAGGACGCACGCGACAGGAGTACCTCGCGTTGTTGCGCCGGGACATGGCTGCCTACTATTCCTACAGTGACTTCTTGCTCATGAAGCTCATGGACATCTTCCCGCTCCCTGAGGTAGGATCCTGCCCTGCTCGTGTCTTTGCTGACTGACGAGGATTTGGCTGCCTCCCCGGTCTTAATTTTTATCTCTATTCTCTGTCCCTTCTTTCATCCAGCTGATAAACTTTCTGGAAGCCAATGAGGTTCCCCGCCCTGTGACCATTCGCACCAACACACTGAAGACGCGGCGACGGGACCTGGCGCAGGTGAGCAGGAACCCGTGGTTATCTCCTGCGCCGCCTGTCACACGGGGCGGCATCTCAGTCCCATCTCCTTGTCTTGCAGGCTCTAATCAACCGTGGCGTGAATCTCGACCCCTTGGGGAAGTGGTCAAAAACGGGACTTGTTATTTATGACTCCTCTGTGCCCATCGGTGAGATCACCCTTCCTGTCGTAGGGCTGAGCTGACCCGCTCTTGGCTCCCGTTCTTTCATGTGTCATCTTCTTTTGTTCTGCCTTCCCTGCCCAGGTGCCACCCCTGAGTACCTGGCTGGGCACTACATGCTGCAAGGAGCCTCCAGTCTCCTCCCTGTCATGGCTCTGGCTCCACAGGAAAACGAACGCATCCTGGATATGTGTTGTGCCCCGGGAGGAAAGACCAGCTACATAGGTACCACCCTGAAGCCTTGGGAGGGACGGATGTTCTGTGAAGTGATGGGTTTCCACTGGTCTATACAGAAAGGGGGAACAGAGGGGGACTGAGCTCAGGGAAAGGAGGGGGGTGGCTGTCCCTACGGGCAAAAGCGCAGGAGGTTTTCAGCCCCTTGCTGATGTGTTTTGCTCTCCGGCAGCTCAGCTTATGAAGAACACAGGTATGATCTTGGCCAACGACAGCAATGCTGAGCGGCTACGTAGCGTGGTAGGGAACTTGCATCGGCTGGGAGTCACCAATGCTGTAGTGAGTAACTGCGATGGACGCCAGTTCCCCAAGGTATGTTCCTGCCTGCTTTGGGGTGTCCTTACCGTGCTTACCTAGAGCTGCTGTGCTGTCCCTTTAGTGAAGCTGTGTTCTCCAAAGCCATTTGTCACAGGAGGATGAGCAGAGCTGCTGGGGAGTGTATTTGTTATTTGATATGGAGACAGGAAGGTGGACAGGGAGGAGTGAGAGATCTTTCCTGCCTTCCTGGTCTTCTGGTTCCCCTTCTAGTTTTGGTCTTGTTCTGAGTTCCCACCTGTGAGCATAATTCCAAATGTACATCTGCCTGTAGGTGCTTGGAGGGTTTGACCGTGTCTTGCTTGATGCTCCTTGTAGTGGAACAGGTGTCATTTCCAAGGATCCTGCTGTCAAAACCAACAAGGTAAGTGACCAGTGGGGAACAAGATGGGGACTCAAGTATATGTCATGAGAGGAAGAACTTCAGGGCAGCTTTGTTCTTGAGAGATGCCTGCAAGAGACACACACTTTTTTTCTTTCTCTTTTTTTATTTTGCATGTTGTACCAGGGCTAGGTTTTTTAAGGTTAGCTCTGCAGAAGACTCCAGAACCTTGTATATCATATGTGCTTTGCTCTCCTGTCATTCCCCCATCCACAACAGAGGTCTGGGGTGCTTCCCTGTGCCTCTGGCATCCTAACCTATCTTTCTCTTTCAGGATGAGAAAGACATCCTGCGCTGTGCTCACCTGCAGAAGGAGCTGATTCTTAGCGCTATTGATTCGGTCAATGCTGCCTCAGAGACGGGGGGCTACATTGTCTACTGCACTTGCTCCATCATGGTAAGTCCCCTCAACGCTCCGCTGCGATCATCTGCTACTCAGGGGACTGGTGAGCTTTGGATCCTAATGCTTAGTCTCTGGCAGGTGGAGGAGAACGAGTGGGTTGTGGATTATGCCCTGAAGAAACGCAACGTTCGTTTGGTGGCCACAGGCCTGGACTTTGGCAAGGAAGGCTTCACCAGGTGCGTGCCAGGTCACACCTGCACAGGTGACTGTTCCTTTAGTGGCCAGGTTTGAGCAAAGGCGTTCTGTCACTTCTCACCCCACTTCCTCCTCCAGGTTCAAGGACCGTCGCTTCCACCCCTCCCTCAAGTCTACGCGGCGTTTCTATCCCCACACGCACAATATGGATGGGTTCTTCATTGCCAAGTTCAAGAAATTCTCTAATGCCATCCCCCAGGCACAAAAAGGTAACCTAGTGCTGGCGCTCAGCCGAGCTGCCTGGGCCTGCTCTCACAGGCTGCTTCCCCTGCAGAAGCCATGCAAGTTCTTCTTACAGCACCTTTCTCTCTCGTTTCAGATGAAGAACCTGCTGTGAAAGCAGCAACTCCGTCTGCTGTCCCTGATACCACCGTCAGGGAGCCTCAGACAAAAAAGAGGAAACTTGAGGGATCAAAAGTTGACAAAGAGCAGAAGCCGCCACAGCCTGCTTTGAAGAAGAGATGTTCATTGCAGGCACAGAGGAGACCATTGAAGGCTGGCCGTCCTTCTCCCAAAATGATGCGTCCTCAAGTCCCTACCAAGAAGAAGCATAGAGTGAAGCTGAACGGACAGTGAGAGGAACTGCTTTTCCGGGTGTTGGTCCCCTCGGAGAGCAAAGGCAGGAGGCTGCTGCAGCTATGCATCTACCACCTTGTCTTTCCTGCTCTGTGCGGATAATCTCTGCAGCACTGAGCGCCTGGGACAGCTATAGCCCCATTTGCTCCTTTCCTTCTGCATCAAGGACTGACGCACAGACCCATTAAAAGTTTTATACTCTCGCTCAGGTCTTGTCCTCTTCCCTTGAACACAGAATACAGAATTCTGCCATGTCCCCTTACTCCTCCGCAACAGAAACCCCGTCCGTTCCCGTCCGATGCTCTGGCATTTCTGGTGTCTGTTCTTACGCTCTGCAACACGGATGTTTGTGAAGAAGCAGCGGGAGCTGAAATCCTAGCTGCCTGGATGAAGGGCGTATTGTGTGGTGCCTGTCAGCAGAGTGCTTCGTCAGGGCAGGGCTGGAGCTCATAGGCCAGCGGTCCCATGCTGGTCCCTAGTTCCCTGTTGTCACTGCGTGCTAATCCAGGTCACTGTTGCGATCGTCCCCGTTTCACCCTTGTGCTGGTCCCCAGCAGCCTCTTGGTTCTTGGCCGCCCGGGCTGCAGCAGGGATTGCGGCTGGTCCTGGAGCTGTACAATCACGTTCTTTCTTTTTGCCTTTTTGTTCACCTAGATGTGGTTGCTTCTCCTTGAGACTTAACAAGCAGTGGTCTGGGCTGTTTCTGTTTAAATGTCAGCCCAGGTCCTTTTCCCTTGTCAGAGTGAGTTGATAGTCTCTTCTTTGGTTCTGCTCTCCAGTGAATAAATCTTTTTCTAGAGACCGTTCATTAATAAGCTTTCTACTAAGTGTGCTCTCCAGCTTCTGTTCCACCACAGCGTGCGTGGAGTTTGGTGTGTAACAGACCTGAGCCATAACTCTTGTTTCTGTAGTTGTCTCGCTGGCCCAGCTGACGTGAGGCTTTGCCTTGATTTTTTTTCCTCGCCAAGCTTTGGGTTCATGGGAGAGCTTGATGCGCTATTCCAGTGTTTGGTGTTAAGGACAGCTGAGCGCAGCGGACTGTAGGATCCGGGGAATCCTTTCTGTCCCGGTCTGCTACGTGTGAGGCTGCTGCTTTCCCGTGTTTCCAGGTTCAGCAAGTGGCGAGGCTGAGTGCGAACTCCAGCGACTCCCTCAGACACATGCATGCATACTATAGATGCAGCCAGCCGCAGACTGATTAGCAGAATCCGAAGAAAAGTGCTGTGGCGGGTGCCCAGGAAAACACAAACGGCACTCGCAAAACGTGAATGGCAAAAAAGGCCTAATCCTGTTCTTACTGCCCGGCCCATCGAACCTAGAGCATGCTAGCGGATCGTGCGCACGCGCTTTCGTGGATCGCTGGTAGCTGGTCCTCAGACTTGTGGTCTGTCCGGTATCTGGCTCGCGGACCTCTTATCCTATTTCTGGGCTAGTCCAGCTCACCGTTTGCTAGCAAATCACAAATGCGTGTGCCTGGAGAGGAAACGGCTAGGATTAGTTTAATACGAGGCCAGGCCAGGTGGTGGTAATGGGGTGCGGGGCTTAGCCAGACAGGCACACGGACCACCAGCCGGTCTCTGTGTGACTGGCCCCTTCTATTCCTCCTCTCCATTTCCCATGCTCGCTTCTCCCTGATCTAGCTTCATGCCTCCCTTTCCCCTCCTTCCATCCTTCCCCTAAACATCCCATAGTAAGTTTTGCTCCCATAATCTTCCCTGAAACATTGCATGATGAACTTTACGCAGTCCCACAATTCCCCTCAAACATCCCATAATAAATTTGCTCTTTCCCATGAAGCCCACGATAATTTTGCTTTCTTATCAGTTGTGAAGCTTCTGGCTGAAGCTCTTCAGGGTTGCGCTTGAGTGGTTTCTGTAATGGTTCAATCTGTCAGTGTCTCAGGAGTCCTGGTCTTTGTTACAGCCCGTGTTATCTTCCGCTTTTTAGGGCTTATGTATCTGTGTGTTTAATTTATTATGACTCTGGTTTTGGGGGGGGTTGACTTTGTCTTTTTGTGTTGAATAGCCATTAACCAAGTATCCTTGTAGTTGAAAATTACTTTTTCCCCATGCTTCCCAGTGAATTAGGGCAGGGAGGAGCCTCTGAACGCGACCGTCTCACTCCAGGCTTGTGTGGTGAGGGCTCTGGATTGCCTGGACCCAAGGGAAGTTTTCCAGGGTCTTTCAGAAAATTAAATAAATGCTAGGTGCTATTAGGAAAGGAATTATTAGATAGCAAAATGGAGAAAATGATTGCCTCCCTGTATAAAATTACCTCCCTGCGTGTGCACTTCAATACTGGGTTTCTAGTGCCCTCCATCTGAGGAGGGATTGTAAAACTGGGAAATGTTCAGGGAGGACAAATACATCCTGAGCTATGGGATGGTTTCTGTGAGGGGAACAGCTGGAATCTAGGCCTCTCTAAGATTGGAAAAAGTGACCATGGGGAAAGAAGTGATATAACAATGTGTAAAATTGTTAGTGGCGTGGAGAAGATGAATGAGGAACAACTGCTTGTTCTTTTCCAGTGAACACAAAAACCCAAAACCATAGGACCCACCAAATGCACCAAAGGTGTAGGCAGCTGTGAAACTCCTTTCTGCAGGGTATGGTGGATGCTAGAAGCTTACGCAGCTTGAAAACCCAGCTGTATTTTATATATGTATATATATATCCTCCAGTCTTCTTTCTTTTCCAGTTCTAGCAGAGTTCCCCAGGAGTGATGAAAGACAGGATTTTAGCATACAACTCAAAACTGCAGCCGTACGGCAGTCTTCCAGCTGTAGGGTGACTTGTACCTAAAAGGGCTTTTACCTCTGGCAAGCCGTGAGCCTGCCCGTTCAGGAGCGATGCTAACCTGTCCCGCTTTGCTGCTGCTGCCTATTGAGGTTCCTACGCTAGCGCATAGTCTCGGCTTGAAAACCCGTTTATCTCGATAACCCCAGCGGCAGGGATAGAAAGTTCTTGGCTGGGATCCCAACGTAACCGTCTGGTTTCTAGTGGATCTCCAAATTACATCAGTCCCCTCCGAAAGGTGGGAATAGATGCTGCTTTAACCACGTCAATAAAACTACTCTCTCTTACCGAGCATCGTTCCACTCGCTTTGCTTGCCTGCAAACCTTGCGCTGCAGCTGGGGAGAGACAAAGGAAACTTTCAGCTCTCTTCGGCGGTTCGCTCCCCTTCTGCTCTTTATTTCGGCCATGGCAGTTACCGCTGCTCAGGGAGAGAGTGTTGAGCGTGACTTTGAAACGCTGCTGCCATCGAGCTTCGGAGGCAGTACTGGGGACGCAGCAGCTGGGGACGAAGGTTGGTGGCTTCCCGCGGCGTTCTGGTACGAGGCTGCTGGTCACACTAGCATTTGCAGCCGCCTTCTTACCCTGGGAATCTTTTTGTTAGCTGAAAGCTGAGATTTTTGGAAAACGTGACTACTGGATCATCTTTCAGCACCTTCCTTTAACGTATTTGAATATCTGAAAGCTGCCGATAACGTGGCTTGCGAGAGCTGAGGCAGAGCAAAGCAAGAACTGAGGCAAAGCAAGGGTTGAAGGCAGATCCAAGGAGTAAAAATGCAGTCGTAAATTAAAAGCTGGTTGAGAGAAGTCAGTGTAATGTGTCATGATATCCGTTCCAGCGTGCTGTGCGCAAATGCGACTGGGGTGGTATTTAATGTCTTGGAGGAAAAAAAAAAAGGTAAGCAATTCTGTGATAGAGCTGCCACGTGCTGTAAAGTTATTTAGGCCAAACAAGGCCAGAACGGTGCAAAACAAACGTGGTGCACAGAAGAGGTGAGGTCCTGCGTTAATGACGGCCAGCGCGGTGGGTTGTAAGATCCTGAATTCGGTGGGGATTCTGCAGACCCTTCTCCCCAAAACGGAGAGGAACGAGTCTACCAGAGGAGCCTTATCAGGGTACAATTAAGACGGCCAGCTGGGCGTTCCTGCCTGCCAGGCTCCGGGGCGCTGCCAGCTCACCTCTGCGAAGCGGGAGGGAGACGCCGGGCGCTGCGCTGCTGCACCCTTGGCGTGGTGGAGCAGGGAAACCGGAGACTTCTGGGGACAGCAGTGCGTAAAGGAAAGAGAAGAGACTCCAGCAGCAGTGCGGGTCGGTCGCTAATTCCAGTGATGTCATACGCTGTAACGTCTGTTCCGCGTCTCGTGTCAGGCTGTGTCTAGAGGAAGGGACTGAAATCCTGCACTGCACATTTCAGGGACTTGGGTATAAAATTCAGATCCTCGAGCACACGCTCTGTTGCACGTAACCCCATAGATATACACACTTTTGTAGGGGCTGAACCCACAAATGCCCAAGCTCACATCAGTAGGTTTTGCTCCCCCGAGCTGTCCATCCCTGCCAGGACGCGGAGAGCCCCCGAAGAGGATGTCTGCGAGTCCTGCCTGCCTGATGTACTCAACGGGGAATTGCTGAGAAGAGTAAGGTCAGTTAGGTCCCTGGCTTTTGGCTGTGCTACCTAGAACTGGCTTCACATGCAAGACCTGGCTTACAAAACTCCCTCCTGGACTGGCGTTTGGGGTTTTTTAAGAGAAAATCCCATTCCCTCCTTTGCTGTTAGGCAGGGACATTCCTGTGTGTGCGTTAGTGTGGTGATCGCCCAGCTTCTGTTGGCAGCTGCTCCTCTGTGCCAGTTTCTCCCCATTTGCACCCAAAACTAGGCAGCTAACTCTGGGCTGCCGGCTTTGCTAGGCAGCAAGGTGCCCAAAAGTTGCATATTCATTGCAGCACCTGCCTCTGGTTGGGGATAGAAGCAATTTTAGGGGTCAGCTTTAGTGAAGCATCCTGGAAGTTGGAATACCTGGAGAGTTTACGCTGAAATGTTCCAGCAGTGTGGTACAAGGGAGAAGGTAGCGCTGGGGTACTCGGAGCGAAGGAGAGCAGGGAGGTGGGGTTACTACTGTGACTTATGCTTTAAAAAAAGACCCTCGAGGAAAGCTGTGGAGCTAATTCGAACAGGTTTCACCTATGAAGCACCTTTGCAAGGAGGACGCGTTGGCTAGTAAGAGGTTCCGTGATCGGGGAGAGGGGGAGCATCTCAAACTGGCAATGGATGTTAAAGCCAGGCAAATTCAAATGAGAGGCAATGCCTGCGATTTTAATAGGTGGTTAGCCACCTGGGGAATCCACCTTGATTTGCCTATGAAGGATAATGGTAGAGGCTCAATCGCTTTTTCCCGTGCTGTCAGCAGCTAGAGACACAGTCCCACACGAGTACCTGACTTGAGCTACAGAAATTTGCACCGTGTGTTTTGCACGGGGTCAGAAAACGCAGTGCTGCTTTCTCGGCCTTAAAATCTGTGGAAGCAAGATAGATATCGGCACGTTTGCGAATAAGCGTCTTGGCTACGGGTACAATTGTAAGAGCTGCAGCTCTGGATGTCGGCAGGTGGGGTCCGGCAGCGCCACTGCTGAGCCCGAGCTGATAAACTCCGGGCAGGAGCTGTTGGAGGGTCTGGAGAAGTGCCAGGGGTTTTGGTGAACCAAGAAGGGAAGATGAGGAAGAGGAGGAGGAGGAGTTGTGCTGGGGTGAGGTGGAGGAGCGTTGTGGTCCCCTGGGTAGCAGGATTGTCTCTAGGCTCTGGGCTTCCTCAGGGGTAACTAGAAGAGGTTGGCCCTTTGCCCCAGCCATCTTCCGTCTCGGGAGGAATCCTTTATCCCAGCAAGTATCCCGAGGAAGG
>JANHGO010000072.1:1650403-1672308 GCA_024606505.1 Aquila spilogaster
CCCCGCCCAGCCGCCGCCCTTCGCGGCCGCCTCCCGCTTCGTGCCCGGCACCATCTGGTCCTTCTCGCAGGCCCGCCGGCTGGGCCCGGGGCCGGAGACCACGCTGGTGCAGGGGCCGGGGGTCTCGTGGATCCACCCGGACGGCGTGGGCGTGCAGATCGACACCATCACCCCCGAGATCCGCGCCCTCTACAACGTGCTGGCCAAGGTGAAGCGGGAGCGCGACGAGTACAAGCGCAGGTGAGCGGGGGAAGCGCTGGCGGCGAGCCACCCGGAGAGCATCCCTCTGCGTTTGGGTCTCCTCAGGTTCGCAGAGTGAGTGGTTGGGGTCGGGAGGGACCTCTGGCTCCAGCCGGGCCCTTGCTCGCCTTCTGCCGTTCCGGACCTCTTGGGATGCTGACCTTGTGCTTTCCGGCTTCTCAGCTGGCATGAGGATCGGGAATGCTTTTCAAAGCCGGGGCTCAGAGTGTGAAGAAATAGCAGGGTGCCAGGAGCCAGGGTTCTGAAGAGAGGGCATTTGGAAGGGAAGGAGGAGCAGCTGGCAAGTGGGTGAGGAAGGTGAGGGTGCAGCAGTGAGGAAGCAGAGCTGATCTGGGTGCCGGGAGGTCTCTGGGTGCATGCAGATATGCTGAGGAGCTGGGGGCACATAGGGGGCTGGCTCCCCGGGCCCTCTCCTTCTTCCCTCAGTTTTGCAACCCAGAAATTGCTGCCAGGGCTCTGCCATAAGTAGCAGAGGGCACAATAGCACCATGTTTTTCAGGGTTCTGCACCAACATAGGTGCAGCACAGCGTGTACCTGGAGCAGGGCACAGTGCAAGTGCGCTGATCTTGTGGCTGGGCATCCTCCCTCATGGGGGCTGGCTGCCGCTCCGTGCCATGCCTGAAGCACTCTGCACCAAGCCGGTGGTGAGACTGTCTGAAAAGCGGCACGCAGGACAGGACCAAGGCTTGGGGCAGTGCGGGTGGGTTGCTGGCTGCTCATCGACTTGGGATGAGGAGAGATCACTCTGTGATGCTGTAGGACACTTGTAAAGTACACTATTAAATATCCGAAGGAACAAAATGTTGCACGTGAAGCATACTGCTGCCCTGTGCCTTGGAGCTGTGAGATCTGGTGCCAAAGTCAGGGCTTGGAACCCAAGATGACAACACCTTGCATTTCTGGCTTGGTGAGGCTTTGGCTGGGCGGATGTTCCTGCCGTACAGCTGGTGCTCTGAAGCACCAAGTGAGGCATATGAGAAGGGAGTTGACATCTCGTTTTTTTCCTAATTGCTGCTGCTTTTCTGTGCACCTAAGGGCTTTTCACTGAGCCAGGGGTTGGGTTCCTTCTGCAGGGCAGGCAGCTCTTCTTTCTCAGTGTTTTTAGATCAGATAGCAGGGAGCTAGTGCCGTGTCAGGGCAACCTGAGCAGGGAGCGGGGCCACCTTTTGGGAGGGGAAAAGCAGAGAGCTCTGAAGAAGGTTGGGAGGCAGTGGTCAGATACCCAGCTGGGATGCCAGCACCTCCTGGGTTTGTGAGTGTGTGAGCTACGGGGCCTAGCGTGCCTGGCTGCAGTTTGCTGGCGCTGCTGAAGCCTGGGCAGAAGGGAGAGCGGGTCGTGGTGCAGCCTGCTAGCTGGGGACAGGCAATGAGGAAGGCCACGGGCCAATGTTATTGGGGGAGATCTATTTTTGGACAGTGTTACTAGGGGCAGGAGAAAGCAGACCCCACCCCCAGACCCCCTCCCACACTGGGTCCCAAATGGGGGACGACAGAGGAGGATCCCATTTCCGTGCTGTCCCCGCAACGTGGACCAGCCCTGACGTCTCCCTTGCTGTGTGGGAGCAGAGGTGCCTCTGGCAAAGGATCTTGTCACGTCCCCAGCTTTGGTGTCCTGAGGTCAGCAGGGGGGTAGCTGGCTCTGCCTGCTGCTGGGACGTGCTCTCTGCCCTCTCCCTCTAGGTAAACTGGTGGCATGGGAGGGATACACATCCCTGTGGTGACGGGGTAGGGTGGTGGCAAGCTGGGGCCAAACAACAAAGCTTTGGTCCAGGTGGCAGCAGCCTGGCAGACTGTTGGCTGCTCCAGGCCGGGTGCAGTGATGCAGCCGGGTTATAATTAGGAGTGGTGCATTGCAGGATGGAGCAGGGAAACGGAGCCAGGCAAGAGACGAGCCTGAGAGAGAGAGGTTCGTAAGGGATGGACATGCATATTTGTCACTTACAGAATGAATCCTTCTTACTTTCTGCCATTAAGTCAGCATTTATATGATCTCTACTGGTCTTCCATGGCATTTGTGTGGTATGAATTCTCCCAAAGCTTTGGCAGATTGGGCAGTGCAGAGGCCAGAGGAAGGTGGAGACCAATTGAGCAAGTAAGCGCCATGCTGAAAGACACTGACAATTTTTTTCAGTGGTGGAATGCGTCTTCTCCCCAGGGACAGAGGCCTTTTTTGAGTGGTTCCCATATAAGGAAAATCCCACCTTTTAACTTTCTCCTTCCCTCTCTTTGTCTTTTTCTTCCCACAGAGGGGTGCAAAACCCTTTTGCTTCCCCCTCTGAAGCTGTGGGATGAAACCCACAACACTAGGACCACACGCTTTCTCATTGTTTGAATAAGGAGAAGCACTGCCAGCTATAAGAGCTTAGAAATGACTGATTCAGGACTCTCCTAAATCATGGCATCATCTTCGTGCCCTAAGATGATGAGAGTGAGGGCTTTTCAGGAGCTCTCTGGTTTCCTAGTCCTTGGGATTTATTTTTCACACTTGTAAGCAAGAGAAGTTTTGCATGTCCTTGTGCAACGTTAAAAGCTGGGGTCAGTGGTGCTTGCAAACGTTAAGCAGAAATCAGAGATCCCAGCACAGGCAGGGTTTAGCTCTTGTTGCTTTTCCAGAGAAATTTTATTTTATCAGACAAATCCTGCTTTTCCAAGGAACCTGGAGCAGCACCACAGCAGCACTGCAGCGTCCTGCACTGTGTGGGACAGCCATGGGCGCGGGGCACATACCAGCCCATTTGCTCTCTGTGGTCGTCATTTAGCGAATGGCTGTGCAGCTGGTGGCCTCCCAGCCAAAGAGGGGCTGGGCCAGCACCGCAGCATAACCCAAGGTGATGAGCTCATGACTGAGAGATATGGTGTGGCCCACTGCGGGGTGACGTGTCTGGACAGCAGACACAGACAGACTAGCATGGGCTTGGTGCAGAGCTGCATAGCCTAATGCGACACCCACTACCCAGCCCAATCCATCTGTGGGCTAATGTGCTGCAAGCTGGCATACAAAGGCATGATCTGTCACTCTTCCTTGGACAAAACAATATTTTTTATTCCAACTTTCACGCTGAAGTACAGCACGGCCATGTAACATGATATTAGATAGAGCTCCGTGCTTCTGGGCAACCTGAACTGCGCAAATACAATGTAGATGGGTGCAGCTCTGCTGTATGCAGAGAAGCCCAAAGTCCATTCTCATATGTTGTAGCTGAACATAACCCAAGACCAAGGGGCTGTGGGTGGCCAAAGCAGCTGGTGGGCTGCAGGGTGTGCAGAGCAGCTGCTGTGCAGGACCTGTGTTGGTGTCCCCAGCTCCCCCTGCCACAAAGCAGGGAGCCACGGCCAGTCCCATGCGAGGTCGGTGGAGAGCATTGTGGGGCTGGGTTTGCGGCCAGGAGGGCTGATGGGTGTTTAGCAGTTGTGGCCAACTGGAAACAAATGGCAATATATTCCTGGGCACTGTCTGCAGTCTGCCCTGCTGCCATCCTTGCTCCCTCTGGGATCGCTGTGGGATGAGCAGCTGCCACTCTGATCTCTCCAGCAGCCTGTGGCATGAGATCTGAGCAGCACATTTCTCTCCCTAGATGGGAAGAGGAGTACACTGTTCGTGTCCAGCTTCAGGATCGAGTCACAGAGCTGCAGGAGGTGAGCACTCCTGTCCCCTTGCCCTGCTCTCTGCTGCCCCTTGCTGGGGCTAATGTGTGCCCCTCCCTCTGCCCCTGCGCAGGAAGCCCAGGAGGCTGAAGCATGCCAGGAAGAACTGGCCATGAAGGTGGAGCAACTCAAGGCAGAGCTTGTTGTCTTCAAGGGACTGATGAGCAATGTGAGTCCATAGCCCTGGGAGGCAGTTATTTTATCAAGGGAACATGGGGGCTCTGATGCCATGTGCCTTGTCTAATCCTCCTACTTTGTCCCCTTTCTGTGGTGCCATGCTGGTCACTGTGGGTTCAGAACATCACGGAGCTGGACACCAAGATCCAGGAGAAGGCCATGAAGGTGGACATGGACATCTGCCGGCGCATTGACATCACTGCCAAGCTATGTGACGTGGCGCAGCAGCGGAACTGCGAGGACATGATCAAGATGTTTCAGGTGAGATGCTCCCGTCCCAGGCTCAGCAGCCAGTTCTGGGGAGGAGAGTTCCCAAAGGAGATAGAAGAGGCAGCAACACAACCCCCTAGGAGAGGCAATTCATTACCTGCCCTGTGCTCCTTGTGGTCCCTTGCTCTCTGTCTCTCTTGGATGATGGACTTTGGGAGCATCAGTTGAAGGAGCACAGAGTGGAAAGCTTCTAGTGTTGCTTTGGGCATCAAGTCCCCTCAACCTCTTGCTGATGTGTAGTATTGGGCCCTGGGATGCCACAGCGATAGGGCAGCAGCTGCAGGAGGGAGACAGGTGGCTCCAGTGTCTGTCTCTAACTCCATCTCTCTCCTTCCCCTTCCCCTCTCCGTCATCTTCTCTGTCACGCTTCTCTGTCTCTGTCTTTGTCTCTTTCCTTTTTCTGGATGTTGCTGCATTACTGTCTTTCTTTATTTCCTACAGAAGCAACTGGTTAGTTTCATTCAGTTGAGAAACTGTACAAATTATAAACTTTCTATAAGGTTGGACTGTAAATATTGACATACTTCACTTTATTTAGACTGTCTTTTTTCCTGTCTCTCTGTTTTCCTCTGTCTCTGGTCTGGGGTGGTGGGTGATTTGAGTTCTTCTGCAATAAAATCACATTGTTTTTCTCATCAGATTCATAGACTCCATCTTTAGTTGCTTAGTTTTAATTTTAGAAAATGCTAAAACCATATTTTATCCATTGCACCATCTTTAACCTGATCATAATAAGCCTGTCTCTCTCTCTCTCGCTTTTCTTTCTTTCTTCCTTCCTTTCTTTCTTTCTCTCATTCCCCATCTGTCTGTCCCCCGCCATTCCTTCTCCCTCCATCTCCTCTCAACTGCCTACTCCTGACCTCGGACCCGGCCTCGTTTCTGTAGTCTCTGCACTTGTCTCCCGTTAAGGTCCCAGCCTCGATGGGGCGGAAGCGGGAGCGGAAGCAGGTCAGCGATGAAGACACTTCACTGTCAGAGAGCGATGCCCCCAGAAAGCCTGATGAGGAAGAAGAGGACGAGACCACAGCCATGAGTATCAATGAGGAAATGCAGAGGATGCTGAACCAGCTGTGAGTGTGGCCTGGCCTCACTCCAGCTGACCCCTTGCAGCTCCACACCACCTCAGGCAGCCCAGCGCAGTGCTGAGCCCCAGCTCTGCCACACAAGGGAATGCGTGGCCAGCCTGGCTGCAGGCTGTGGCTTTGTGCTGTTAGCAGTAAAACAATGCCACATCTGCAGGCCATGCTCCTGAGCAGGCCTTCTGATGGCGTGGGTCATTGTGGCTTTCTCTGCCCCACCAGGCACCATCCTCTTCCATGGCTGCCCTGGATGTGCAGGCTGGTGGATGGGGAGTAGGGGATGGGAGCAGCCTGCTGCTTTTCCTTTCTGGGCGATGCTGAGGTGGGAGCTCCTTCAGGGCTACTCTTTATGCCCTGTGCTCTGTGGCCGCACCAAGGAGCGACTGTCAGGACCTGAGCCCTCTGTGGCCATGGGGAGGATGTTGCTTTGGTGCTTGAGTACCATCTGTAGCCCTGCCCTCCTGTCCTGGGGTGTTCCCAACCCGCTCCCCACCTCACGGCCTCCCAAGGACAGCAAGGATGATGTATTTTCCCAGAGGGCTTGTTTCATTTCCACTGTGCCTTCACTTCCATGGTAATGCCCTGCCAGGTGGTATATGCTGCTGAGCAGCAGTGCTGAGCCATCTTCCCCCTGCCATGCCCCTCTTCTCACCACTGCTCCTAGATTCTGTGAGTCGCTACCTCAGTTTGGGGCTTCTGACCATAAAGCTGGCCCCTTCCCCATCAGCTGTTGGTTTGGGATATGCCTGAGCCTGATCCTGTCCAGGAACAGACATCTCAGAGCCAGGGCAAGGTTTTTGGCACTGCTGTGCCTGTCCTCATGGCAAGAGTTTTTCTGCACTGTGCTGACATGCCATCCCCTTGCCCCTAGGAGGGAATATGACTTTGAAGATGACTGTGACAGCCTCACATGGGAGGAGACAGAAGAGACGCTGCTGCTCTGGGAGGACTTCTCTGGATACGCCATTGCAGCTGCAGAGGTGCAGGGGGAGGTAACAGTGGAGCCATGCTCTCTCTGGTTTCAGCTGGGGGCTTGCACTTGCTATTTGGGGTGCTCAGTCCTGCTTGAGCCTTGGGAGGTGTTCATTCAGTGGCCGAGCTTCAGAATCCCTTCCTCCCTCATTGGCCAATCCTCATGTGTTGCATTCCCCAGACTTAGCTGGCTCCTCTGGCCACACTGGGCTCTGGTGGCCCTTGCCCACTGGTGGGGCAGCAACTCTGCCCAAAATAAGACTGCAAAGTCTGGCCAAAGGATCTGCTGTCTTCACCTTTGGGTTTCATTGGTCCTCTGGGGACATCCTGTGCTTTGACACAGTCTGTGTGCAGGATATTAGCTGTTCTCTCCAAAGTTAGTGGGTTTTGCTGGGATTTTTCTGTACTGAAGTGCTTACTGTCCAGTATGGCACATCTCAGATCTCTCTGCTCCATGTTTGCAGGGCTGACTCATGTCTATTGCACTGACCATACTGCTCATGAGGTTTTTCCTCTTTATTCAGTGCTGCCAGTTCTCTCTCTGATTTGTCTCTCTTCCCTCTGTCTCCACATGTCGGATACCTCTCTGCCTCTAAACATGCTGTCTGCTCTCCTCAGCAGCAGGATGACAGCCTGGAGAAGGTGATCAAAGACACAGAGTCATTGTTCAAGAGCCGTGAGAAGGAGTACCAGGAAACCATCGACCAAATAGAGGTGCAAGGAGGAAGAAGGGTGGGAAATGGAGGAGGAGGGAGAAACCAACTGCTGGTGCAGTTGGTTGGTTAGCAGTGGGATGACAGCCTCAGATCTGGCTGTGCCCCCTGCTCTACATTGCGTGGTGCTTTAGGCTCATCTCTGCATTGCTTTCCTTTGGCAGCTGGAGCTGGCCACAGCCAAGAATGACATGAACCGGCACCTGCACGAGTACATGGAGATGTGCAGCATGAAGCGAGGTCTGGATGTGCAGATGGAGACTTGCCGGCGGCTCATCACCCAGTCTGGGGACAGGTGAGCTGGAGGGCCAGGATACCTGTGTGCTGAGCAGGGACTGGAGCCAGCATGGTGGTGAGTGGGAGCTGAAGTGTGGACAGTACTCCCTGTCCTGGTGTGGTGTGGGGAGGAGACAGACCACACAGGGCGGGTATTTCAGCTTCTCTTCTCCTTGTCCATGCTCACCAGATGTGCTTGGTCCTTCCCCTCAGCAGTGCTGTGACCGCTGCCTTTATCCTTCTCTACAGGAAGTCTCCTGCCTTCACCCCAGCCTCCACCAGCGAGTCAGCCCCCAATGAGGAGAGTGAGGAGTCGGATCGTGACCCCCCCAGCGATGCTTCCATCAGATAATGAGGGGAGGCCCTGTTCCCTCAACCCCCCCACTCCTGGCTGAGAGGTGTCTGAGCTGCGGCTGGGAGAGACTGTCAGGGACGTGGAGCCATTGGTAAACACTTGTTGCCCAGGCCCACCCCCACCTCGAGGCATCTGGCAGGCCCCTTGCTACCAGGTGTCTTGCAAATGGCTAGGTAAACCTATCCGGGCTGCTCACCTCCAGCCCCTTCTCTGTTCCTCTCCCCTGCTTTGGTTTAACCGTGGTTCAGGCAGGATGGTCCCAAACTTGCCACAGCGGTGTTCTCCAGGGGCTGTCCGTAGGTACTCCAAACACACCTCCTCCAGCCTCTTTTCCTGGCATATCTGACTTGCCCCTGGCCCTCCTCACGCCATGCAGAAGCCAAACTCAAGCTGTACCTCCCTGCGAACTGGACCTGATTCTGGTGCCAACTGGACCGAGCCTGGGGCTCTTCCCATCCTTGCTGCTCTGCGGGCACTGGGGTGGCCCTGGAGCTGCACCACGCCCCACCACCGTCCCCTCCTTTGGAGCAGGGACCAAGTCCCGCTCACCATGCACTTTGCTTTGCTGCGTGTCAGCAGCACGTTTGTTACGGAGACCAGGAATCATTAAACGGGACAGTTGCCTTTTCTACAGCTCCTACGGGCGTGGGCTCTCACTGGGCTGCAGCAGGTGCTGGGCTATACTGCTGGAAGCAGGGCTCCTCTGCCCATCCCCACACCGGGCCCACTTCAGTGCGGCCTCCCCAGGGTGCTTCATCCCTCAGAAGGTGCTGGCAGCGAGATCCCTCTTCTGGCAGCTACAGGCCCTCAAAGGGCTGCATGTAATGCTGGTACTGCGTGGGCCAGGCTCCAGGCTAAAAATAAATGTGAACCCAATTGTTTTGTCTGCACTGACGCTACGGCACTTTCCTCCAATGTGTCTGCACCCCTTCACTGCAGGCCAGCATCCTCACTCCAGCTTTCTCCTGCTTTGCATTTAAAAATATCAAAACAACAACAAAACTGCACAAAAGCATTAGTTAACAGGCTGAGATTAGTTGATGGGAAAATGACTGAGCAGTGCTGAGATATTGGGACGGTTTCAGTTCCTATGGAGGAAACTAAGCTGACCATGGTTTGTGCCTAGCAGACCTTCCTGTCTAAGAGCTTGGTTTCTGCCACGTCAGCTTTTTGTGAAGGTGTTTGGAACATCTCCTTACCCATCCTCAGTTCTGTATCCGACCTAGGCATCACCACATTATCCCTGTCCTATCATCTCTTGTAGCATTTACCTGGGTGGGCCTTGCCCTTCCCCTTGTTATTGAGATCTTTGGGTCCAGTAGGGTGAGAGAGGTATCCTGCAGAGAGACTGTGTTTTGCAGGGCTGTCTGCAGACCAGCAGGCCTGGGCTGCACAGTGGAGGCAGGTGAAGCTCCAGAGAAAAAACACTTCTTGCAAAAGGTCCTGAAGGAGAGATAAAAGTAGATCACAGTAGAAATTTTTTGGATTGCTTGTAAGGTTAGGTAAGGTAGATAAAATGGGGGCTGTGGGATGTGACAATTTACCTTGCTAGATTGGTTTGTGTAATTAACTGCTGCTGTGCCACACGAGCAGAGCACTTGCACATTTGTGTGTTGTGATGCACAGGGTCAGCATTTAAGCAGGGTGAGGTCCTCTGTATGTGCTTGCAAGACCCATTGCAGCACATGTTGGTGCTCCAGTGTAGGTGAACTCTCTGGTTAGATACACCTTTCCTGGTTGTTTCCATTTCTTTTCCCTTTGAATTTTGCTTTCTAAAAGAACAAAAAATTGAGCAAATGTTTTCATCCGATATCTTTTTCTTTTGAGTGATGTTGCCTCACACACAGTAGCTCAGGGATCACTTTCTTTCCTGCCTGATAGCTCATTTGGTTTGTACAAATCCCCTTTCCTGTATGTTTCCTTGCAGCATTTTCTGCCCTTTCTCTGATGTGGAGATCTCTGCCTGGCTTGAGAAATCTGTCTCTCCCCATGCGTAATCCATGGCATGTGTATCTTGGCTTCTGATCTGTCCGCGCTGCTTAAGAAAACCACAGGACTGTAGAGTATGTATGGTGAAAGATTTCAAGCATGAAGTGCAGACGGACCAACATCTCTGCCTCTAGAAGTCATTGCTGACATGATCACCTGGTGCTGTTAGGCACCTGTGTGCTAGGACACATGGGGATCCCAGTCCCACACTGTTGATCAGAATTCCATTTGCTGTGAGCTGAGATCTCTATACGTTTCTGCAAGATGGTGAATTGTATTGCTGGTTGTTGGCTGTGATCCCCACCAGGATGAAAGCCCATGAGATCTTACTGGTGGCATGTGCAATGCTGATTCTTTGCCTCAGCCATTTCTCAGCGTGAGAATGACAGCCCAAAGTTTCCAGCGGTAGCTGGACCATATCCCCTGCACCTATCCCCCAGTGGTGACCCCATATATTTGATACTGGATATGAGGAGATGTGTACTTACTTCTATTTATTTAACTCTACTCTGTGGGCTCTTCTCTGTTCTTTGAGGAATATGTAGCCTGCTTTTCTTTAGCATGAGCTCTGCTGGGAACCATGGTGTCTAGGAACTGTTCAGCACCGTGCTGATTCTTGATGCCCCAACCTTATCCCTCTCCCAGGACACCTTGCAGCAGCACTGGCTCAGGAAGCAGTATCAGAAGAAACTGTCTGGTGGAGATCCAGCTCTGGGCTGGTTGGTCTTTGTGAATACCTGTAGTCAACTCCCAGGGAATGATCATGTATCCCATATACCCTCAGGCTACAACTCATTCAAAACCTTTAGTTGGCCTTATCTTTCTCAAAGTCTTTGTTTCAAGGGCATCTTGTTTTGGATGGAGGGGACTTTTTCCTATCCTGGACCTGGCAGATAAGTTGATGAAATGAATATTGGAGGAGCAGGTCAGTTGCTCTTTCCAGCTGACCTGGGAACATGTTGCTGCTGAGCCTAGTCTGGTTCTTACTGCACTACAGCAGACCTTGGAAAGCAGGGGACAAAGTCCTGTCGCAGCATCTATGCGTTAATGTGAATGTTTTTTGCCCAAGTGCAGTCCAAGCAGGATGTGTCTTGATGAATGCAGTCCCATGGCACAAGGTATCTGGCAGTCCCTCTGTCAGCATCCATCTCAGGACCCTGCAGGTGTAACTGCTGTCTGGTCTGCTATGTGACCGCCTGTTGAAGACTGTCCTTTCTGGAGTCATATCACTGAGCTTATGTTGAGGTCCTCCCTCTGAGTATGTAGGCAGGCTGGTTCAGCTTCCCTGCACTGCAGAACTCCATGTTGGAGCAGCCTAGGAACATGCTGTGGCTTCTCCATCTCCAACATTTGCACTACTATGTGTAGCTGAGCACAGGCACAACGTTTTTTTTATCATCTGTGGGATTGGCACAAAAGCCCTCCCTTGATGCAAGGGTTGGGACATACTAATTTGTCAGCATCTTGCCTCCATCAGGCACCAGGGGACACTGCCAGCCTTTGAGCTGGAGTGCAGTTCTCTGTCTTGGCTGCTGTACGTATGAGATCAGCCTCTTGGCGAGGGCCTTCAGCAGATGATGCCAGGCATTTTGCTGTAAGGCTGAAGTGAATGCCTCCTGCTGAAGGTGTTTCTGATCCTGTGGCGTGCAGAGCAGCCTCTCTTTCCCCTTTCCTGTTTTGTCTGAAAGGTGAATTCTCAAAGAATCCTGGCTGCCAAGGTGGGCCCACTGAGAGATCAGGGAGCATCACCCTCCTTGTGCCTCATTGCATGGATGTGGGATATTCTTACAGGCTCTAGAAAGGTTCAGCCACCCAACCACTACATAGCATGGGTAATTTTTCCTTCTGTTAAGCAGGACTGAGCTTTCTCTCTCCCTTTGCTTGTTCCCGAGTCCCATCCATTTTAGATCAATCTCAGAACAGAAAGAATCTGATTTTGTCTGCTCAGCTGCAGTCTCGAGCCTCCCCCTCCCCAACCCAGCATCACTCTGAAGGCTCTTTGTCCCTGCCCCACATGAGCTTTGTGTGAGTTAGCTTCTTGCTGCTTCAGGATTCCTTAGATAGACCTGAATGAGATGCTGACAACTGTCACTGGAGCAGCTTGTGATTCCCTGGTAACCTGTTCAGTAATCTATTTATCTTGTTTCTAAGCCAGGAGGGTGGGAGTGATGAAAGCTGTATAGAAGCTCACTCTTGTTTCTAGATTTGAACTGGGAGATTGGCTTTCCTGAGCTTTATACCTCTGCTACAAAAGCTTGATCTGTTCTCCAGAAGGCCAGTCTCTTTCTGTGTTTAGGTGGTGGTGGTGATCTTCTGAGGAAAGATCTGTGAGCCAGCACTGCAGAAGAGCAGAGAGTAAGTGGCAGGCCACCCTTCAATTCCTGCTGTGAGTTAGCCAGGGTGGAGCTAGACCAAATGCTGAGACTCCTCCACTGGAGCACTAGCTGCGTCAGTAGCTTTGTGATTTCCAGCTGCAGATTCGAGTCGCACCAAGAGCCGGCACAAAGTACTGCAGACTCATGCTGAGGTCTACATGAAGAGCTCCACTCTTATGTGAAGAGAGGTCAGAAATAACATAGAAAACAGTGGAGTGCCGTCTCCTTGGAAATGCATCTGTATGATGCATGGATGGGCTCATGAAGTCAGCTGGCAAACCTCTACTGGTGGGAATTAAAGCTGGCAACGATGGTAAGGCAGCAAGGAGGGCTGAATGGGCTGGAGGCAGCTTTAGGGGGGTCCAGTCACCTATGAAAACCTGAAGGATGTATGAGACTATGAGAAATGTTCCAGATGTGAATTTTCTGAACGGCGGAGACATTTTGTCTCAGAATGGTAATAAGGAGAAAATACTCTAGGTCCTCTGGCAGAGGAGGTATAGCTTTCATAGCTTGGAAGGCAGCCAAAAGAGCTGAGAGAATGCTAAGGTAACACTATGGAGAGGACTCCAAGCAGCCACTAAAAGTTGCAGTGACCAAACTGAACCAATGTCACAACAAATGAGAAGAAGCAGCAGTTTCAGCTTCTGCAGAAGATGGTGCATCTGGGCAATGCTTGAAAGGAAGTGGAAGCTCTCAGGACAGGAAGAAATGTGATTGGCTGGCATTCTTGAAGTTCACCATCACATCGTAGAACTCCCAGCTCACCAGTGTAACCCGTTGGTGAAGGAGGAATAGGCAAGTGTAAGCATGAATGGGGGTTGCAAGCTGTGCTAAAAATCACGTTCCCTCTAGAGCTAATAGCAAAACAGTATGATCTGACACACGTATTCATTAAGGCATTGAAGGGTCTTTTATTTAATCCTGAATCATGGAAGAAAACACAGTGATTTATTTCTTAAGTACCTCTGCTTCATGTGAAAAGGAAAATTATGCTGTCATGAGAGACTTTGGCTGGGATTACTGAGGAATATGCTATGCCATGGGGAGCCTCTCACTGAGTTACAAACGATGGCATGCCCAAGTAAGGCAAGGATTTTAGATGGCCTTATGATAGATGAAGATTAAGTTAGAATTGGTGGTTGCCTAAAGACAAGAGGTTGACAAACAAATCAAGCCATTGCCCAGGACAAAAATATTGTAATAGAGAAGTGCTTGATATTATATAGCCTATATAGCCTTATCTTAGGAATTCCCCTAAGGGAAGTATTAGAACAGATATTTAAATGGGAGACCCTTGGAAAGATGAGAGTTTTTCCAGTTATCCAAAAAGCTGTGATTTAGTATGCGTGAGAAGATAGCTTCCAGTAAAACATTTCCCTGAGTAACTGGCCATGTGACTGTAGTACATCGTAGAAAAAAATATTAATGAAAGTAATTTTTAGAAGACCTTAATAAAAATAAAGTAAACTTTGTAACAGCTGCAGTGACTGTGTGTGAAGGAAGAGGAACACAGGGATGACAAAATAATTGAAATAGATGTATAAAGAACAGTTACGTGAGTGGCTGATGGTCTCAAAAGTAAATGTCCATAGGTGGATCGCTAATGAGATTAACAAGTTGTTCGAGCTATATTTAAAGGAGAATCAATCCTAGCAGTAATATGAGCCTTTTACTTGACCGAGATTAAAAAAAAAGACCTAAATGAAGGGGAAAAAAAAAAAGAAGTACTCATCAGCAGTGTCTGTTCTGTATTTGGAAAGAGCAGAATGTAGTCACAGGGGAATGATGAAGCACTTTCCAGGCCATTAGCAATCAAGGAGGATCCTTGACGGGACTGTCTCGGGAGGAGCACTCTCCATTTCCAGGCATGGGTGTCCCGGAGCACCCTGCTGCTGTGAGCAGGCCACAGTGCCCGCGGATGCTTGGAGCAATGGAAGGAGTGATCCTGGGAAGAAGCACAGTGTTCTAGCTGCTCTGTTTGCAAATACTGTTTTACAAAGCACCCCGATCTTGGTGGTGGTGGAAAAGTGCTGGCTGCTGAAATCCATGGTTTGGCTTGTGTCCATTAGGTGAACTGGGGAAGAGTCCTTTAAAAAGGACAGAGTGAATAGGTGAATAAATGTCCCAAGTGATGAGCCTGGCAACCCATATATGGAAACCACAGAGAAACCAGTGGGGAGGAGGGAAAAATCGGGAAAGAAAGGACAGTCTGCACAGACATGGAAGGACGAGCAGCTGACAGCCAAGTCTTTTAGCGTTTCTTATAGGTAGGGATGACAGCCCGAGAGTCTAATACAGGGTAAATGCCTGAATCAAAATGCTGAGATGTATTGAAATATAATTTCATAATTTATTTATTTAAATCAAGTTTAAGCATCGGCTTTGTTTAAGCTATGCTACAAATCTAAGAGCAAGAAATAATAGTGTGTGACCGTATCTGGGACAACAGGATCTCTGGAAAGTCAGAGCAGTCTCGGTGAGTGCTCAGCCAGACACTGAAGTCAGTGAGATCTTTGCAAATCTTTATTTCTATGCAGCATTGGTATCTTTTGTCCTTGTTTGCATCAGATTTTGGAGCAGATGGAGCAAAGAGTCCTAACGCTGATTCCAGGCTGGAGAAAAATGCTTGGAGAGTGAAAAGTTTGGTCTGTTTTGTTCCTCAGAGCAGGTGAAGGAGAATTTTTGCCTATGAGGATGATGTAGATGGCTGTTTAACCAGGCTGAGAAAGGCATGGGGGGACAATGAGGAGATGGGGAGGCTGAAGGCTTTATGCATTCAGTGAGACTTTTGGGTGTGCTCGGGGTCCAGCAGCAGCACCCAGCCTGGTAACTAAAATCTGGAGACTGCAGACCGCCTTTGGGGGGTTTGGCCGGTCTGTTTTCCAAATCCAGTTGCTCTTCAACACACAGCTTACCCTTACTGGCAATCACATTGATGAATGCATCCAAGGGTGCAAGCAGATCTCGGAGGCATGATTTCTTGTCATGGAAGCAGCGCAGATCCTCGCCCACTGACTCATCGCCAACCAGGTGCTGACTGACTCCTTGTGCCGGCTTTCATCTCTCTGATACAGAGATCAAACCGTTATTTACTGTCGGTTTCTGAACTCCTTGGAGATTCTTTCTAAAATCTACGTCACATCTGTAAACTCCTATTCCTTGGTGTCGGGGCTGAGGTGTGTGATGAATTACAAGCGTCATCAACTCTCCATCCATTCTATGCCCAAGACCGTCTGAGACTGACACAAGGCACTGAGAGATTGCTGCTCCTCGTGGCATTGACTTGTCCACAAGTCCCAACATTCAGTCTGCCACGGTGTCTTTGCCTCACTTCTGCTGGGAAAAAAGTCTCCTATCTGGGAATACCCCTACTGATGACAAAAGCATTGTTTTTACTTTTCTACTGTGGCCTTCTTCATCTGCTCCCACTCCGTCTTCTGGCTCTTCGGTCTGAGATGTGTCTGAGATGCATTTGGAAAAGAGTTTAATAATACTTCTTTTTTTTTTGTCATACCGTGTCCTAAAAACCTGCCTTCTTTGGCTCTTCTAAATTTACTTTGCTACTGTTTGTGAATTCTTCCATTTTCATTTGACTGCAGCTACTGCTTTTTGAAGGCTGTCGTTCAAGTCTTATGCAGTCAAGTATAACGCATTACTTATTGTTTCTTCTAGGAGATGTACATATAATTGAAAATAATTCCCTCAAGAGGATGACACTGCTATAGTAAGATAACACACGGAGGTAAGTTAGCTGTTCTGCAGTAAGAGATCATATTCGGCTCACAGAGCAAGCAACAAACTGTTTGTTTCCGTGGTGTATATGCAGTAAGACTGCCAAAATGTGGGCAGGTCGGTTCTGCCAAAATGTCTGCTTTTGTGAGTGGCCGCGTGCACAGTGCTGTTTGCATACGGTGACTTTGGGTCGTGAAGCTGTGTTTTGTGAAAGGTATCTGTTACCATGAGTTTGGAACGCTGTCACTGGAGGTGTTTGTCTTGTACAAATGTCCAATACATGCCTGGCAGTCTTTTCTCTCTGAGCCCTGTATCTTCCTTGCACAGACCTTTTGGAGTGATGTGCTCAGCATCCGGTTCACTTTGCAAGTAGACAGTATGTGTGGGTGCCCAACACTTTTTTATTGTGCTTGTGGAGTGGCTGGTTTGTTCCCTTTTGGTGTGATGTTCAGTAGCATTAGTTAGTTTGCACGTCTGCTCAAGATGGTTTCCACTACGTAACGTTCTGCTTAAGGCCAAACTTTCATGCTGACATCTTGAGAAGGTCTGAGAGCAACCCCAGCCATTTCTTAGGAGGCAATGCATGTATGCTAAGGCGTGCAAATGTCGATGAGATTCTCCCTTGAAATTTGAAACTGCCAGAAAAGCAGTGCTTTTTTCTCTAAAAGCACTGCTAATCACCGTACCACAGCTTCCTTCTGAATTTTCTCTGTCTTCAAAAAGACAAAAAGGTGCGTCTCTAGACATAGTTGGCTGCCGGTCTGAGGCATGGCCCTCGTACTGTGCCAGCACCGCCCTGCGCAGCACTGAGCGCTGACTGCAGCTGCCCTCACAGCTGGTTTGGCCTGGCACCATTGCTTCCAGCTCCTGGGCCGTGCAGAGCCTCCTTATGTCTGGCCAAGAGCCTCCTCCCCGGTGATCTTTTCCGCAAGTTTTCCTTCAAAACCTGCAAAGAGCAAACCCAGAGCTTCTCTGCTGAGTCGAGAACTGCTGCAGGGAGGGAGAGACTCGGCTGCAACAGCAGTGCTCCCCTCTTCATCGCAATGGCAAGCTTTCAAAATGGCAGAATATATTTTTACTATGATTAGAGCAATTTTTAGAGCAGGGCTGCAGCTCCCGGGCAGGGCGGTACAGCAGCGGCGCAGCTCTGCTGCCTGTCTCCTTGCTGTGGTGCCATCTGCAGGCGCAGCGGCTGGCTGCAAACTCGTCGGGACTGACGGGAAGGTGCTGGGAGCCGATGGAGGGAGGGAGGGCACCGAGCCCCCAGCGGGTTGGGGCTGCGCAGTTTGCTTGGCCAAGCGCCCTACACCTGAGCCAGTGGCTCCCAGCTTGTTCTGCCTCGCTGCCCGTATCCTTACAGGAACATCCAGGGTGAACAGGTTGAAACGGTGTTTTAATGAAAACAGAATGAACTGTTACATCCAAAGCGTTCACAGCAATTGTTTCTCAGAACGACAGGTACTCTGCTTCCCCTCCCTGCCCCCCCGGGTTGTATTAGTTTGCCCCCACTCCCACAGCAATTCGATAGGGCTCTGTTGAACAGCGTGAGTTCGCTGCAGTTTTTCAGGCAGCCGTAGCCTGCTCAGGAAACGTCAGGCTTCTCAGATGAAAAAGGTGATTCTTTAAAATGTTCCTGCTCGCAGGCATCTGGTGTTTCTGCAGCCTCTCGGCTCTTCCCTATCATCACGCAAAGATCTCGCTGGCACACACACAGCTATGCGGGCAGCAGCACACAGGACAGCCATTCAAAGCACCAGGAACAGAAATTACAGCCAGGATGGGACCCACACAGGGCGCTTTGTTAGCCCGGCAGGGCTGTAGGCTGTCTGCTGCACTGCAGCATCCCACCTGCTCAGCAGGGCTACCCCTGGCCAGCCCCGGAACAGCTGAAAGCTGAAGAGCAGCTGCAGTTTCACTCCAGAGTTACCTAAAGCTCCTATCAGGACATTTAGGGGACAAGCCGGATATTGAGGCCATCCCAGAGCTAATGAGCTGCTCGCACTGTAAGTCCAGAGACAGGTTATGCAACCTATTTCCTCTAAGGAAAGCGACTCTGAGTCATCTCCCTCTAGCGCAGCGAACGTTTAGTTTTCACACAGCTCTACCATCAATCAGCTCCAGGAGACTGTGTCCCATGTTTCTCACATGTCTTGGTCGTGGGAGAGCCTCCAGCCTCAGCCCTCACCCCAGGTCAGGATGTAAAAGCAGCCATCTCTAGGCAGCAGCTCCAACCTGCCTCCCGCAGAGAGCAATGCAGCACCTCTGATGCAGCTCCCGGCCTCAGCAGCAATGGAAAAAAAGGGACGGCCCCACAGTTTTGGTGGTAGTGAACTGCTTATCTACCCTACCGCTCATCAGCCAGGGTAGGCTCCTGCCCTGCAGCGTTCAGTGCTTTCAGGGGGAGGGAATGCTGCTCCTGTTAGACAACTGATACTTGCAGATTTGCTGCTCAGGAGCTTGACTACAGCTGCCGCTGCTTCTGCAGTCAGGGCTGTGCTTAATTCTAGCTCCCAGCACAGGAACACAGGGCTCAGACACGGCAGGAATGGCCCCAGGCAGCCATTTCTTCCCAGGTAACTTGATTCATTTTCAGCTGCATAGTTGAAAAATTCTTTGTAGCACCTCCAGTAAAAAAGGGAGAAGAAACAGCCCTGGCTTTTGTGCCATTTTGCCAAGTCAAAATGCAAAATCGCTTCTCAGCACTTTATTCTGCACACTCATCAGACAAGAAAATCCAGTGAGCTGAAAGGTAGATGGACAACAGCTGCTTTCCATTCCACCATGCAGCAACCTTCCAGTCACAGCCCTGCACCACACCTATTGGCTCAAGGCCAAGAGTCCTTCCCTTGCTAGCAGGCTTGCCACAGCTCCATGCACAACAGCCTTGTGCTCAGTGGAGCTGGGCACTGGCTGTTCTTACAGATCATAGATCCAAGGACAGCTTCATGCCTCTGCATGACCAGAGCTGTCCAAACCAGCACCTGATGCCAGGGCTTGCAGCCTTAATGTGCTATCAGTTGAGCACCAGGCACCGAACACAGCAGAGCATTGCCAGAGTTGCTGGCCCAGCAGTTACAGCCAGGCTGGCTGGGCCACCTTAAAGCTTGAATTCCCTTTTGCTTCCTAATGACACACAAACAAGGCCTTTCAGATGGTGAACACTTTTATTGATGTAAGGTGGTACACAAACAGATCAGTTTCTATCAGCCTCTCCCACCTCCCCCAGGCTGAGGAAGAAATTGGAGGAGTGGGGGAGACAGAAGGGAACAGAACTGGCCTCTCACTGCAGGATGCAGAACTGAGCGGTGGTGAAGAGCAGGGGCTCCAACAAAGGGTCCTGCTTCCCTAGGCAGCAGGGGGGCTGTGTGCTTGGCTCACTCCTTGGATGCCATGTGGACCATCAAGTCCACAACACGGTTGCTGTATCCAAACTCATTGTCATACCTGAGGAGGGAACCAGAAGCGCTGTCAGCACTGACCTGCTCCTTGTATCCCTTTTCATGTTACTGCTCTTCCACTCAGCCCATACAACTGAATGGGAAGGCTTCCCACCCACTCCTTATAAAGAAGTAGGCAGCATCCCATCCGCCCTCCATTAAGGGAAGGCAGCTGCAGCCATTTCAGATATGAAGCCATCTTCACTAGAGACTGTCACACGCTGGAGCCACCTGAACTGAGTAGGGCTCTGTGTTGCCATGCATTGTCAGATGGTGCAGATGAAATGAAACAGCACGCAGAACTGTGCCAGAACTGCCACTCTCCACCTCCCGGTCTCCCCCACACCCCGAGGCTATACATACCAGGAAACAAGCTTGACGAAATGGTCATTCAGTGCAATGCCAGCACCCGCATCAAAGGTGGAAGAATGGCTGTCACCATTGAAGTCACAGGAGACAACCTGGAACAGAGAGGGCACTGTAAAGCACTGTTCCACCCAACAGATGCTAACAGCCTGAACCGTAAGTGTCAAAATCAGCATCCCTGCAAGGCTGCCACCATCAGAAAAATGAGGCAAGCACCACCTACATAGAAACTATTTACCTGGTCCTCTGTGTATCCTAGGATGCCCTTCAGGGGCCCATCAGCAGCAGCCTTCACTACCCTCTTGATGTCGTCATACTTGGCCTGAAAAAATGAAAAAGATGGTCAGATCCCATCTCAAAGTGTCAGCAGTGCAGGAGTGGAGAGTAAAAACAGCTACAGCCCAGACACCAGGAGCCACATAGCGCTAGCCATGCATATCAGGAGCTATTTTCAGCAAAAACTTTTTTTCTATTAAAGAGATGGATGCAGGAGGGGTAGTTCCAGGTACGAAGCATTTTAAGAGGCAAGCCTGAAGATCGCTCAGCCTTATCCACAACACTTACTGGTTTCTCCAGACGGCAGGTCAGGTCAACAACAGAGACGTTGGGGGTTGGCACACGGAAAGCCATTCCAGTAAGCTTCCTGTAAGAAATATGTCAGCAGAGAACAGCATGAGCATCCCTCTACCAGCAATCTGTTCTACTACAGAAACGTTGGAGCCAGCCAGGCACTGGCTCCTACCTCCTTGTGACACAGAAAGAAGGACCAACACTCACCCATTGAGCTCAGGGATGACTTTCCCCACAGCCTTAGCAGCCCCAGTGGATGCTGGGATGATGTTCTGGGCAGCACCTCTGCCATCCCTCCACAGCTTCCCAGAGGGGCCATCCACCGTCTTCTGTGTGGCTGTGATGGCATGGACAGTGGTCTGGGGAAAGAGAGTACCGACATAAGAACACGGTCACTGTTCTACAGAGAAAGCATCCTCAGCACCTCCTTTCAAGCCCAATGGAAGCAGTGCATACGGATGCTTTCCTTCAAACATGAAGGACCCGGGGGCAGTGCATCTTCCTGAGCATCAAGCTCCAGACCTACCATAAGACCCTCCACGATGCCAAAGTTGTCATGGATGACCTTGGCCAAGGGTGCCAGGCAGTTGGTGGTGCACGAAGCATTGCTGAGGAAGAATGAAGGCAAATCAACCAAATACAACACATGTATACAGGTACAATGAGACCTGATGAAAATTCAGGCCAGGAAGCATCCTTCTCCCTTACCTGACAATTTTCAGGGACTTGTCATATTTCTCATGGTTGACACCCATCACAAACATGGGAGCATCAGCTGAGGGAGCTGAGATGATAACACGCTTAGCACCACCCTTCAGGTGAGCCTGAAAAAAAGAAGAAAAAGGAAAGATTAAATAATCCAGAACGCCCCAACAGTTGAGAAGCAACACAATCCTCAGACAACCTCATCTCTTCCCCATCTCAAAGAACTCTGTAGATAAAGATGCGCCCCACAGAAATATGCACAAGCAATCCTCTTCCCACGGGTCACAGCGGCCTACTTACACCAGCCTTCTCCATGGTGGTGAAGACACCAGTGGACTCCACAACATACTCAGCACCTGCATCTGCCCACTTGATGTTGCTGGGGTCACGCCTGAGGAGGGACAAAACCATGGGAGTTACTCTGCAGGGCACTTACTTTCATCCTCTGGAGACACAAGAGGAGAAGGCTACTCACTCCTGGAAAATGGTGATGGCATGCCCATTAATCACGAGTTTCCCATTCTCAGCCTTGACAGTGCCCTTGAAGTGTCCATGTGTAGAATCATATTTGAACATGTAAACCTAGCAGGAAGAGAGGAGAAAAAGGTCAGGCATCCTAGATGCATGCAATCCTCCCATCACAATCTCAGCTCTCCACCTTCTCAGTAACCGTATCTAACTGCTGCTCTGTACTGTGCTCTACCCAGTCTCCCAGGTCTGCATCACTACGCTTTGTTTCTTAACCGCCTGCAGCCCCATGCCAGGTTTCCAAGGGGAGCAGAGCTGGGGGAGCCACTGGCCCCGCTGAACCATTCTAGGCAAGGTGCACGCGGTGCCCAGAGGGGGCACTGCAAGGCAACTCACCATGTAGTTCAGATCGATGAAGGGATCGTTGATGGCCACCACTTGGACATTGAGCCGTTGACCGCAACTCTTTGAGTGCAACCATCCAGCCATTTCCTTATCCAGTGAGTGGTCC
>JANHGO010000072.1:1672408-1686823 GCA_024606505.1 Aquila spilogaster
CCATTGCAAAGCCCTGCTCCAAATGCACCCATAGCAAAACCCTGATTCAAATGCATGCAAGCCCTTGCAAATGCGTCGCCCCCCTCCTCTCCCTCCGTCCAGGTACGCTTGACCTGCCCCCTGCCCTCCCTGCGCCACGCGGAGCCGAACGAGAGCCGTACCTCCCTGCAAACTGGACCTTACACTGGTGCCAACTGGACCGAGCCCGGGGCTCTCTCTATCCTTGCTGCTGGCCGGGTTGCTCCGGCCGGTCCCCGCGCCGGGCACCCCAAGTGTCGTGTCCCCCCCCCCAAAAAAAAACCACCTCTGCCTCGTCTGGGGCGGGGGCCAAGTCCCGCTCACCGTGCACTTTGCTTTGCCGCACGTTGTCGGTGCGCTCGCGTCTGTGTTACGGGGGCGAGGGCTCATTAAACGGGACGGTTTCCTTTTCTACAGCGTCGACGGGTGCGGGCTCTCCCTGTGCTGCCGCGCGGATTGAGGTCGGGGCGGGGGGGGGGGGTGTCCTCCGTCGGACCCCCAAGCTCACGTCAATGGGGGTCTCCCGTGGGATGCTGGCGTCCCTTGGGTGTGCCAGGGATGGGACAGCGGCAAGGTCGCTGTTCTGGGAGCCGCGGGCCCTCGACGGGCCGTGCGTAGCACCGGTGCCTTGCTCTTCACCTGGAGCATCCTCAGCGCTGAGGCCGAGGGGTTGGAAACGAAGCTGAACGTGACTTGTGGACCTTCCTCTCCCCACGCCTGGTCTCCTCTGCCACGCCAGGGCACCCCAGAGCATTTTCTCGCCTGCCCTCAGCCCCACGACCAGCCTCGACGTAACCGCGGTGGGGGGGTTCCCCTGTCCCCCCCCGTCTCTTGTAGCGTTTGCCTGGGTGGCCGTTGCACGCGATTCCCCGGTGATTAGGTAAGATTAGGTGAGGCAGATAAAATGGGGGCCGAGCGATGCAGCGGTTTATCTCCGTATCTGACGCCGCCGTGGGCTTGGGCTGCGAGCATCGGTGCATCCGCCCGGCGTTTGGGCAGGGTGAGGTCCTCTGCCTGCCCCCGCAGGACGCGGTAAGGCACGTGTTGGTGTTTCGGCGTGGGCTAAGCTGGCCGGTTGGAGCCGGCGGGGAGGCGAGGCCCTGGGCTTTTTCTTTCAAGGGATAGATGCCTCGTGTGCAGTAGATCAGGGATCGCTTTCTATCCTGCCCGCAGGCTCTTCTGGTTCATGCAAATCCCCTTTCCCGTATGTCTCTCTGCAGCATTTTCTGCTCTTTCTCTGCTGCGGAGATCTCTGTGAGTGGCTGGCTAAGTCTGGCTTCCCCCGTGCATAATCCATGACATGTGTACCTCGGCTTCTCAGTACTGCTTAAGAAACCCACAGGACTGTAGAGCACGTACCCTGAGAGATTTCAAGCATGAAGCACGCAAGGACCGACATCTCTGCCTCGAGCAGTCATTGCCCAGAGGAGCAGCTGGTGCTGCCAGACGTTGGTGTGCCAGGACACGTGGGGACCCCAGTCCCGCACCGCTTCTCAGGGCTTCATTTGCAGTGAAACCGAGATCTCCCCCACCCGCGTGTGCAAGATGCTCTTCTCTGGTGAATTGTGTCGCCAGCGATAGGCTCCGTTCGCCTACCGGTTTGACAGCCCCTGAGATCTCGCTGGCGGGACATGCAATGCTGATCCTTTGCCTCAGCAATTTCTCAGCATGGGAAGCACAGCCCTGACTCCAGTGTTAGCCGGACCATCTCCCCTGCATCTACCTGTCCATCAGTGGTGACCCTACATCTTTGATGCTGGATATGAGGAGGTATGGACCTCCCATCTATTTAACTCTTCTCTGTGGGCTCCTTTGGGGAATATCTAGCCTGCTTGTCTCCACCATGAGCCCTGCTGGGAGCCGTGGTACCTAGGAACTGCTCAGCGCTGTGTTGCTTCTCGTGTCCCTAACCTCATCCCTTTTCCAGGACACCTCTCGGCAGTGCCTGCTCAGGAAGAAGTATCAGAAGAAACTGTCTAGTGAAGACCCAGGTCTTGGCTGCTTGATCCTTCTGAACACTTGCTGGTCTGTATTCATCTCACAGGGAATAATTGTACCTCATTTACCCTTAGACCCCAGCCCATTCAAAAATCTTAGTTTGGCCTAAATTTTCTGAAAGACTTGGTTGCAGGGGCAGCTTGGCCATGGCCGGAGTGGGCTTTTTCCTACTCTTGACCAAGATGATGAACTGATGAAATGAACTTTGGAGGAGCAGGTTAGTTACTCTTTCCAGCTGACCGTGCTCATCCATGAGCGTGTTGCAGCTGAGTCTAGTACGGTCCTTAGTGCACTAGAGGAGACTTTGGCATGCAGGGGACAAAGTCCTGTCTCGGTGTCCATGCATTAATGTGAATGTTTATTGCCCAAGAACAGTCGGAGCACAGATGTGTCCTACTGAGTGGGTTCCATGGCAGGATGCATCCGGGCAGCCCCTCTGTCAGCATCCATCTCGGGACTGTGGCCGCTGTCTGGTGACCTCCACGAACATTTGTCCAAGACCATCCTTTTAGGATCATGTCTCTCTGGGTTGGCAGTGAGGTCCTCCCATTGAATATTTAGGCAGGCTGGTTCAGCTTCCTCACCTTACAGAAGTCCGTGTTGGCAGAGACTTACTCGGGCAGTCTGGAAACGTGCTAGCGATTGCTCTGGCTTCTCCCTCTCCGATGTTCGGACTGTTGTGTCTAGGTGAGGACAGGCACAACTTTCATATCGGCAGCGGGAGTGGCACAAAACCCCTCCCTTGAGGCAAGAGCTCTCCCCGGGCTGGGACAGACCCACTTGTGAGCATCCCGCTTCCACGAGGCGCTGAGGGACACGATCAGCCCTCGGGCTGGGGTGAGAGATGCAGTTCTCTGCCGCGGCTGCTGTGCACCACGCTCCCTGGGCTGAGATCAGCCTCTTGGCAAGGGACTTCAACGGACGGTGCCAGGCATTTTGCAGAAGTGAGCCCTGGCTCCCTGCCGAATGCGTTTCTGATCCTGTAGCGTGTAGAGAGTGGCCTCCCCAGCCCCTTCCCTAGTGAAGTTCCCTAGGACTCATCTGAAAGGTGAGCTCTCGTCCTCAGAGACCCTGCCTGGCAAGGTAGCTCTGAGACCAGGCTCACTGAGTTTGTTGATGAAGACTACCAGATTTTTCCTGCAGAGAGGATGGGGAGCATCGCCCTCCTTGCACCTCACCACACGGGTGTGGGATGTTCTTGCTGGCTCTAGAGAAGGTTCAGTCAACCTAAGCACTAAGTAGCCCAGTTCCTCTTCCTTGTGTTAAGCAAGCCTGCTCCCTCCCTTCACTCATTTCTGGATCCCATCTATTTTACGTCATATCTCAGAACTGAAAGAGTCTGACTTGTCCGTCCGTTCAGTTAAGGTCCCGTGTATTCCACCCAGCACCCTTCTGCTGAAGGCGCTTTGTCACCTGTCCCACACGACTTGGCTTTGTGCACATTAGCTTTTCCCTGTCTCAGGATTCCTTAGATGGACCTAAATGTGATGCTGACAGCCTTCACTGGAGCAACTTTTGATTCTCTGGTAACCTGTCTGTTATTCTGTTTATCTGGTTTCTTAGCCAAGAGGTAGGAGAGATCAAAGCTGCATAAAAAGTCGGTCTTGTTTGTAAATTTGAGCTGGGAGATTGGCTTTCCTAAGCCTTGTACCTCTGCTACAAAAGCTTTGCTTGTTCTCGAGAAGGCTATACTCTTTATATGGTTATGGTTGTTGCTATCTATCTCAGGTACCTGTGGCACAGTGTCCCAGAGTGTCCATACCTGCTGATCAAGTATGTCAAATAATACTCTGGTTACTGGTGAGAAACCTCCTTTCAAGAGGAGAGGTCAGAATTAATGCCGAACACAGTGGAGTGCTGTCTCCTTGGAGGTGCACCTGGATGATGCATGGACAGGCTCCTGAAAACATCTGGCAAGCCCCTGCCCTTGGTGATTAATGCTGGGAGCGATAGTGAGACAGCATGGAGACCTGGATGGGCTACAGACAGCTTTGAAAATCTTCCAGTGGATGTATGAGACTGCGAGAGGTGTTTTAGCTGTGAATTTTCTAAAAGCTTGGGCCACTTTCTCTTGGCATGGGAACAAGGAGGGGATGCTCTAGGTCTTCTGGCAGAGGGGGGTATAGATTTCATAGCTTGGAGAACAGCTGTAAGAGCTGGGAAGGTGCTAAGGTAACGCTATGGAAAAGGAGCTCCAGCGGCCACCAAAAGGCATCGTGATCAAACTGAACCAGTATCACAACAGATGGGAAGAAGTAGCATTTTCAGCTTCGATAGCAGACTGCATCTGGGCAAGGTGCAAGAGGAAATAGAAGCTCTCAGGGTAGGAAGAAATATGGTTAATTGATATTGTTCATGGCTGCATCGTAGAACTGCTAGCTCACCAGTCTAACCCGTTGGGTGAAGGTGGAATAGGCAAGAGCAATTGTGAATTGGGGTCGCAAGTTGTGCTAAAAATCATATTCACTCTAGAGCTAACAGCCAGACAACATGCTCTAACACGCAATTTCATCAAGGCATTGAAGGGTCTTTTATATGCTCCTGAATCCCCAAAACAAAACACGGTGATTTATTCTGTAAGTACCTCTCTGCTTTATGTGAAAAGGAAAATTACGTTGTCGTGGGGGACTTTGGCTGGGGATACCAAAGAATATGCTGTGCCGTGGAGAGTTTCTCATCAACTTACAGATGATGGCATGCCCAAGTAAGGCAATGATTTTAGATGTCCTTATGACAGATGAAGACTGGGTTAGGATTGGTGGTTGCCTAAAGACAAGGGATCAACTGAGAAACAAATCAAGACAACACCCAGGACAAAAATGCCATAACAGAGAACTGCATGGTGTTATGTAGCCTTTTCTTACAGTGAAATCTTTTAGGGGAAGTATTAAAAAAGTCTGATTAAGTGGGAGATCTTTGGAAAGAAGAGAGTTTTTTCCAGTTATTCAAAAAGCTGTGATTCAGTACGCATGAGAAGATAGCTTTCAGTAAACTACTTCCTTGAATAAGTGGCCATGTGACTATAGTACTTAGAAATGAGAATAACTAATAAAAATAATAATAAAGCCTGACCTTAATTAATGAAAATAAACCTTGTAACAACCACAGCAACTGTGGGTGGGGAAAAGGAATAGAGGGACAACAAAATAATTCAGCTGTATAAAAAAGGTCTTCAGCTACTCATATAAATAACAATAGCTGGATGTCTAAGGACACTAACAAGTTGTTCTGGTTATATTTAAAGAAAAATCAATCCTGGCAGTAATACAAACCTCTTTTCTTGGCTGAAATAAATTGTAAAAAAAAAAAAAAAAAAAAAAAAAAGAGCAAAAAAAGAGAAGTACTCACCAGATATATGTCTGTTCTCTATTTGGAAAAAGCAGAATGTGGTCAGAGGGGAATGATGAAGCACTTTCCAGGCCATTAGCAATTAAGGAGGATCCTTGACAGGATCTTCTCAGAATAAACACTTCTATATTTCCAGGCACAGATGACCTAGAGCACGCTAATACGGGGAGGTGCACAGAACAAGCCACCGCACAAAGCCTGAGGCTGCTTGGGGAGATGGAATAAGTGATGCTGTAAAAAAAAAAAAAAAGAAGGGACAGCGCTGTCGCTGCGTTCCTGCAAACGGTTTTGCAAAGCACTTCAACCTCAGTGGTGATGAAAAAGCGTTGGCTGCTGAAAGCCATGGTTTGCTGATGTCAATTTTTAAATGCACTGGGGGAGACATTTAAAAAAGACTGGGTGGATGGGTGAACAAATGACGTCAGTGATTAGTCTGACAGGCCATGTATGAAAACCAATGAGAAACCAGCGGAGAGGGGAGGAGGGTAGAAATCACGAAGGAATGGAAAAAATCTGCACAGATTTATGGAGGAACAGGGAATTGACAGACAAAACTGGTACCATTTTTGATACATAGAAACAATACAGACTTTCAAAAGGAGAAAATAGCTCAGTCAAAATGCCAAGAGACACTAAAATATATTTTTTTAATAGGGTCAAAACATAGGTTCTGTTGCCATACATATATAGCCAATTTTTAAGCTATGCCTAGATAGGTCTAAGAGCAAGAAATATTAGTGACTAACCATCCCCAGGACAACAGGAGGGCTGGAAAGCCTTAGGGAGCAGGGCTCACAAGCAGCTTCGTGAGAGCTCTCAGCCAGCCGCTGAAGCTGATGCCATCTTTAAACAGCTTTTAGCCCCATGTGACACCGGTGTGCTTTGTCCTGCTTTGCATCACAAGTTGGAGTAGCTGGAGCAAAGACTCCTAACCGTGATTCCAGGCTGGAGAAAAATGTTTTGCGAGTGAAAAGTTTAGTTATTTTGCTCCTGAAAAAAAAAAAAAAGGGCAAGTAAGTGAGCATTTTTTTCCCCAGTGCCTAAAGTCACTTGGTGATGATGGTCTAGATGGCAATTTAGTCAGGCTGAGAAAGGCGTACTAGGAGTCTGAGGAGATGGGGAAGCTGGAGGCCACGTGCATTCAGTGAGATTTCAGTGTCTGCCTGGGGTCCAGCACCTAAACTAGTACCCAACTTGGTAACTAAAAAGCTAGCGATTGTAGAGATTACAAACCACCTATTATTTTTTTCAGTCCCAGGACTCAGAGCAAGGCCAACAAAGGTTGCTTGCTTGTTTGGTGCAGAGTTGGGCAACATTACAGGAGGGCTTTGAGACCTGCAACGTCAGAGTCGTTCCCCCCCCCTCCCCCAACATGTATTATTTCTCATTTAGCAATTTGAATTTCACCCACCATTTTAATAACCCAGTGACTTGGTCACGAAATCCTTCTGCACCTTTCCACAGGCTGATTCAGTGTTGAGTGTCCCGCATCGTTTCGCACAACTAACAACCCTTGGCACCCGGTGCTCCAGACTTTTGTGAAGGTGTTGAATGGAAGTGACCCTGGGGCAGATGTCCTCAGACACTGGCCACTCGCACCTTCTCTCCGGTCACCACCAGTTTTCAGCTGGAGAGGGTGGTCTGCCCTGTCCTGGGGCAGTTCAGGGTCCTGGAAAGGTTTTGCCAGTCTGGTTTTCTTTCCTAAATCCAGTTGCTTTTCATCACGGGGGGGCTGACACAAGCAGTGAATTACTGCTTACAGCACGGTTACCTGCGCACCCGATTCACGCTGGAGACCGCCCGAGCCCGGCGCTGAGGGTTTGCTGCCCTTCACGCCCGGCACTTCGGTTTGCAACGGTGGCTTCGTGTCATCGCCGACGACGAAAAGCTCTTGTCTGGGAATACCCCAAAGCTCCTGTGATGGCAAAACACCCATTTTACTTTTCTGCCGTGGCCTTAGCTTCCCTAATCACTCCCACACCATCTTACTGCCTTTCGGCAGCTTGCTTTTCTCCAAGATGCATTTGAAAAAGGTTTTCATACTACTTTTTCTATTTGTCACATAGTCGCCTAAAAATCTGCCCCTTTTTAGGCTCTTAAGTTTAATTTGCTAGTAGTTATGAGTTTTTCTTCTATTTGCATTTGACTACAGCTTCAGCTTTTTGACAGCTGCCTTTTCAAATCTTACACAGTAAAGTATAACCCAGTACTACTGTTCCTTCTATGACCATTTAATTGAGAATAACTCCCCCGAGAAGATGACACTTCTATAGTAAGATAAAATATGGAGGTAAGTAAGTAAGTAAGTTAGCTGTCCTGTAGTAAGAAATTACATTCAGCTCAGAGAAGTAAGTAAAAAATTATTTGGTTTTGCAGTGTGTATATAGTACGATTGCCCAAAGGCAGGCAGCTTGGTTTTGATGAAACACCTGCTTTCTGTGAGTACTGCCGGTGCCCACGGGGTATTTGCGTACCCTGAGTTTAAGAAGTCGGTCATGAACCTGCTTTTTGTGAATGGCATCTATGACAAAGGAGTTTGGAACATTATCATTTAAGATGCTCGTCTTATACAACCATCCAATACATGCCTTGTGTCATAGTCTTTCCTATCAGAGACTTGTATCTCCTCTTCCTTGCACAGATCTTGGCAATTGCTTTGCTCAAAGACTCATTTACTTCAGAAGCAGACAGAGTTATGTTTTATATGTCCAAGACTTCTTTTACTGTGCTTATACAGTCACCATTTTGTTTGTTACATTTTGGTGTGATTTTTCAAGCAAGCTTAATTAGTTTCCACATCTGCTCAAGATGGTTTTACTATATAGCATCCTCCTCAACACTGAAGTTTCATGCTGGCATCTTGAGAAGGTGGCGGTCTGAGGACAACTAGCCATTTCTTGGGGGAGTAATGCATGTGTGGCAAGTGTGTACAAATGCCAATGAAGTATTAAATAATTTCTCTAAACATTCAGAGTTGCCATAAAAGGGAATTTTCCTGTAACAAACACCACTGCTAATTACCATACCGCAGCATCACTTGCATTTCCTCTGTCTTAAAAAAAGAAAACAAAAGGTGCAGCTTACCACCCCTAGAAATGGTTGGCTGCCCATCAGAGAAGTTGTCCCTTGGGTCGGCCGGAGAGCTTTGCGTCAGCACAGCCCTGCAAAGGAGCGAATCCGTACCTATCTATCTCGGGTGCATCCCTCTCTCGCGATGGCCCAGCACAGCGCGGAAGGCAGAATCAAACCTTTGGCCAGGATCGGTGTCTTTCTACACCTTCCCCTTGCAAAGCGTTCATAAAGCAGGGCGGATTCTGGTTTATCGCAGCTGCTCTTAGAGCCGGTTTGTCCCGGCAGAGTGGCACGATCGCTTTTGCTGAACAAGAGCCTCTTTATGTCTGTCTGAGCGCCTGCCTTCCCTCACCACGCATTTCTATCAGTTTTCCTTAGAAATACTTCAAGAGCAAACCTAGAGCTGCCCTACTTAAGAGAAAAACTCTTCTCCAGAGAGAAAAGCAGCTGCCACAGCAGATCTCCCATCTTTATCCCAATGCCATCCACAGTCGTATATGTCAATTTTTGAAAATGACAAAAAAAAAAAAGGAAGGTTTTAGGACAAGGTTGCAGTTCTTGGACAGGCTGGCCACTGAGCTAGCTTTTCCATCTGTCCGGAGGGGCCTTGCTGTGGTGCCATCTGCAGGCACAGTGTCTGGATATAAAAATGAGGATTTAGGAGAAGAGCTGTGCTTTTTCGGGAGCTTTTATGAGAGAGGAAACCAAGCCCTCCAGGCGGTCCAAAGGCTGCATGACTTGTTTGCCACACTTGCTCTCCCTGTTTTCTGTACAAGAGCAACCATGTTTTAAATTCTGTGATTCCTGGCTTGCCTCATCGCCTGCGTGCCATATCATTTTTCCAAGAATTTCAAGCCAGATTGTAAACTGGTTGAAATAGTATTTCAAAACACAGTGAACCTTTATCATCTGAGACATTCCCAGCAATTGTTGGTCTGAGAGCACATACTCTTCCTCCACCCCACCTCCCAGGTTGTATGAATTTGCTCATTCCCACAGCAATTTGATCTCAGGTTGGATAGGGCTCACTCTTGTTAAAGAACAAGAGCTCTTTGCTCTAGGTGAATTTTCAGGCAGCCTTATCTTGCTCAGGAAACTTAAGGCTTTTTAGAAAAAAAGGGTGACTCACCGAAATATTCCTACTTTAAACCCAGTTCAAAATATCTCTGTTTTACATGGGAAAAGAGGCATCCTCCCCCCCCAAACAAGGTGTTTCAGTAGCCTCTCTACACTTCCAGATTATCAAGGCGCTCGCTGGCACGTACATAAATACAGGACAGCCATTCAAAGCACCCAAGCACAGCAATCGAGGACAGGATGGGATCAGCCCAAGATTCATTTGTAAGCCTGACAGGCCTGCAGGCAACACCTCTCCCCAGCAGAAACCCAACTCCACAGGAGGGCTGCCTCCAGTTAGCTCCAGTATCAGGCAGCTCCCATTTAACTCCAGAGTTACCGAAAGCTCCCGCAGGGCCGTTTGTGGGGTAAGCCAGGTATTGCTGCTGTCCCAGGGCTAACAAGCTGCTCAGAGTCCCAGCTCCTATCCAGAAGCAGGTTATTCAACCTTTTTCTCTTTGCAAAGCAACTTTCAGTCATTGCCCTCTAGTCCAGTAAACATTTAATTTTTACGCAGCCCAACCGCTGGAGATAAGCGGCTCCAGGGAACTGTGTCCAACATACCTTGATCCTGTGAGCTTAAATCCTCCGGCTTAAGTCCTTGCTCCAGATCATGGTCTAAAGCAGTTGCGGTCCAGACGACAGCTCCAACCCTGCCTGCTAGGGAGAGAATGACAAAGCACCCAAGACAGTAAACGAGCTGCTAAAAATGGAGGGCTGGACAATTTTACGCAGTGCATCGCTTATCTACCCTCGGAAGGCTCAGCCCCTGCCCAGCAGCGTTTGTGCTTCCAGGAGGAGGTAACAGTCCCTGGCAGAGGGCTGACACTCACCTTGCAGAGATTTGCTGCTCAGGAGCTTAACTGCAACTGCCCCTCCTTCAGCATAGAATTAAGCCAGAATTAAGACTAGCTACCACCATGGTAACACTGGCCTCCGACACGTCCCTAGGCAGCCATTTCCTCTAGGGCAAGTTGATTTGTTTTCAGAGGTAAAAGCAAATGAAAAATTTTCCTTGTAGTATTTCTGCTAAGGTAGGAGGAATGAGAAGAAATAATTCCTGTTTCTTGCGCCCCTTTGCCAAACCAAATGCGAAAGAAGTCATCTGCTCAGCACTTTATTCTGCATACACCCACCAGACAAGCAAATCCAGAGCTAGACAGTGGACAGAGCAGCAGAGCCGCCTTCCATTCCACCACACAGCAGTCCTGCGAGCCTGCACCACACCTTATTTTGGCTTACGGGCAGGAGTCTTGCCTCTCGCAGCTGGCACAGACAGCTCACCAGTCCGCATACCACAGCTCCGCTCGCTCCAGCCTGGCGCTCAGTGGAGATGGGCGCTCGCTGCTCTTTGAAGCAAGTCTGGCATCCCAGGAGTCCGCCGTGCCCATGCACGACCCGCGCTGTCCAGAACGACTCTGCTGGCATTTCCCAGGGTTCACAGCCTCAACCCGGCGTCCACATAGCACTGCTTCGAAGAGCTGGCCCAGCAGTTGCAGCCAGGGCCCATCTTGAAGCAGGCACGTCCATTTGCTCGTTACACCCCCCTACTAGCTCCCATTTCCCACTGACAGACAGACAAGGCATTTCAGATGGTGATCACTTTTATTGATGTAAGGTGGTACACAAACAGATCAGTTTCTATCAGCCTCTCCACCTCCCCCAGGCTCGGGGAGAAGTTGGAGGAGTGGGGGAGACAAGGGAACAGAACTGGCCTCTCACTGCAGGATGCAGAGCTAAGCGGTGGTGAAGAAGGGCAGGGGCTCCAACGAAGGAGAGTCCTGCTTCCCTAGGCAGCAGGGGGGCTGGCTGTGTGCTCGGCTCACTCCTTGGATGCCATGTGGACCATCAAGTCCACAACACGGTTGCTGTATCCATACTCGTTATCATACCTGGGGAGAGAAACAGAAGCGGTCAGGACCGACCCATTTCTTGCACCCCTTCCTCCATGGTTTCTGCTCCTCTGCCCACACAGCTGAACCAGGCGGCTTCCCATCCACTTCCAGTAAAGAAAGCAGGAAGCATTCCATCCATCCTTCCAGTAAGGGAAGGCGGCTATAGCCCTTTCAGGCAAGAAGCAATCTCACTCCACAGAGATCATCACATGTTAGAGCCACCCTACTCAGCAGGGGCCTGCGTATCACCCTGCACTGCCAGCCGGCAGTGATGAACAGGACAGAAGTCTGTCACTTGTCTGTGCCAGCCCTGACCCCACAGTCGTCGTCCCCCACCACTCCCCAGGCTCTGCCTACCAGGAAACCAGCTTGACGAAATGGTCGTTCAGTGCAATGCCAGCACCCGCATCAAAGGTGGAGGAATGGCTGTCACCATTGAAGTCACAGGAGACAACCTGGAACAGAGGGGAAATTGTAACGCATACCATCACCCACAGCCTGAACCAGAAGTGCCCGAACTGGGATCCCAGCAAGAAATTTTTCTGCTACCATCAGAAAAATGAGCCAAGCGCCAATAACCACGGGCCAAGAGACTAGAAGTTACTTACCTGGTCCTCTGTGTATGCCAGGATGCCCTTCAGGGGCCCATCAGCAGCAGCCTTCACTACCCTCTTGATGTCGTCATACTTGGCCTGAGAACAGATAAATTTAAGATGGTCAGATCCCAACTCACACAAAATGTCCGCCGGGTGGAGGGGAGGGAGGAGAGACATGGGAGCACCACGGCAGGTGCTCTTTTCACAAAGATCAAGTCTTAGGGAAGAGAGCGATGCAGAGAGGGCAATCCCAGGTAGAAGATGGAGTTTAGAGGAACCGGGGGCAGGTTTGGAGGTTGGTAGGGCCTTGTTGTCCACAATACTTACTGGTTTTTCCAGACGGCAGGTCAGGTCCACAACGGAGACGTTGGGGGTTGGCACACGGAAAGCCATTCCAGTAAGTTTCCTGCGAGAGACATAGGTCAGCAGGGAACAGGACCCAGCATCCCTCTGCCAGCCCTCCGTTCTGCTAGGAACGGGTCAGAGCTGGCCAGGGACTGACTGCCTCCTCCTGACACCCAAGAAGGGACAACGCTCACCCATTGAGCTCAGGGATGACTTTTCCCACAGCCTTAGCAGCCCCAGTAGATGCTGGGATAATGTTCTGGGCAGCACCTCTGCCATCCCTCCACAGCTTCCCAGAGGGCCCATCCACTGTCTTCTGTGTGGCTGTGATGGCATGGACAGTGGTCTGGGAAAAGAGAGCACAGGAGTTCAAAACAGAGCAGATACTCTCCAGAAAAAGCATCCCAGGCACCTCTTCCCCATCCCAGGGGACACAGGGAGTACAGATGCTTTTCCTCTCGCACGAGGGGACCTGGGGATCGGGCACCCTTCTGAGCAGCAAGCTCCAGACCTACCATAAGACCCTCCACGATGCCAAAGTTGTCATGGATGACCTTGGCCAAGGGCGCCAGGCAGTTAGTAGTGCAAGAGGCATTGCTGGGGAAGAGAGAGAGAGGAAGGCTCATCAGCCAGGGGCAGCACATCTACAAAGGTGAGATGAGACCCCACGCAGCTGGTGAGAGCTCCAGGCCAGAGAGCATCGTCCTCTCTCCTTACCTGACAATTTTCAGGGACTTGTCATACTTGTCATGGTTGACACCCATCACAAACATGGGAGCATCAGCTGAGGGGGCAGAGATGATAACACGCTTAGCACCACCCTTCAGGTGAGCCTGGAAAAAGAGGAGATTAGATAGATTAGATAACCCAGAATCCTCCAACAGCTCACTTCTTCAGACCATCTCTTCTCCCTCCCAGCCCCATCTCTTCCTCATCTTGAGCAACTCTGTACACGGTGACGTGCCCCGCAGGCAGGAGCGGCGGTCCCTTCTCCCGTGTGCCACTGCAGCATACTCACCCCGGCCTTCTCCATGGTGGTGAAGACGCCAGTAGACTCCACAACGTACTCAGCACCAGCATCTGCCCACTTGATGTTGCTGGGGTCACGCCTGAGGAGGGACAAAACTGTAAGAGCTTCTCCACAAGACACCCGCTTTCATCCTCCAGAGGGGCGAGAGGGAGAGACATACTTACTCCTGGAAGATGGTGATAGCGTTCCCATTAATCACGAGTTTCCCATTCTCAGCCTTGACAGTGCCCCGGAAGTGACCGTGAGTCGAGTCATATTTGAACATGTAAACCTAGCAAGGAGAGGTGGGGGGGGTGGGGGGGTGGAAGGTCAGGCACCCCGGCTGCCATCTCCCCAACCCTCGCTCTGCCCACGCCGCAGTCTCAGCTCCCCACTTCCTCGGCGACCTTGTCTGACCGCCGCGCTGTACTCGGCTCTGCCGAACCTCCCAGCCCTGCCTAGCCCACACCCGGTTTTCCCGGGGAAGCTACTAGAACAGAGGAGAGGGAGCTCTACTCGGAGAAGCCCGGAGGGGGCACTGCAAGGCAACTCACCATGTAGTTCAGATCAATGAAGGGATCGTTGATGGCCACCACTTGGACTTTGCCAGAGAGGACGGCAGCCCGGGTGACCAGGCGGCCGATGCGGCCAAATCTGGGGAGAGACAGAGGCGGGTGAGGACGAGCAACAGGGAACGTGCCGGGCTGGGCACGGCCCGCCGCCTTCCCTCGGGATCATCCGCCTCTCCCTGCCCGGCGGGGCGGGAGGGAACCCGCCAGCCACATCCAAAGGCCGAGGGACTTCGGTTAAAGATTAAGACCGACCCCCGCACCGGAAAGGTCAAGCGCTAAATTTACTGATGGCCCCGGGGATCCGGTTACTCCTCGGCCCGGTGGGAGAAGGTCACATCGCCGGGGCCACCGACGACGACACACGATCCACCGGGCGACCTTTCGGTGAGGGAGGGGGTGTGTGTGTGTGTGGGGACCCCCGGGGTGGGGTGGGGGGGCACACACAG
>JANHGO010000072.1:1686996-1729951 GCA_024606505.1 Aquila spilogaster
GACTTTGACACCTTGTGCTTATACATTGTGGTAAGTTGAATATTTGCGGTATTTTTCTTGTTAATTATAACTTTCCTCCCCCCAAGGGCCACTCACCCGTTGACTCCGACTTTCACCATCTTCGCCTCTTCGGGATGTTCCTGAGGGGAGAAACCGCCGGTGAGTGCGGGGAAACGGCCACCCACCCCCCCACACACACACCCACCCCCGCGCCCGCACCGTTAACGTCTCACCCCCCGCCGGGGGCGGGAAGGAAGGGAAGGGGGGGGGGGCACACACACTCCACCCCCGCCGCCTCCATCTTGAGGCGAACCGCTCCGCACCGCCTTTGTGCCCGCCGCCACGCGGTCCGGCCCCGCTCCTTCCTCCTCCTCCTCCTCCCCTCAGCCCGGCCCTCCCCCCGGGTGGGTGATGGTGGTCGCCCGTGTGTGTCGTCCCCCCCCCCGCCGCCTTCCTCCTCCTCCTCCCGCCCCACGCCCGTTACCTGCTGCCTCCGTGCCGCCCCGGCGCGCAGTGAGAAGGTGGCGCAGCCCCGCTCCGCCGCCCTTTATAGCCGCGGAGGGGAAGGGCTGGAGACCGCCCCGCCGGGCCGGCACCGAATGGGGACGCGGGGGCCGGGCCGGGCTACGTGCGCCCGAGCTGCGGGTGCGGCTGCCTCTCCCCCCCCCTCAGTAACCCCCCCACACGTGTAACAAAGGCCCCGAGCCGGTTTAGGGAAGGGGACGGGGTGTCTGCAAAGGTCCCGGCGGGTTTCGGGGGTGCGGGGTGTACCTTCCCTCCGAGCCAGCCCCGGGGGATGGCGGTGGTGAGGGGTGGCGCGGTCCCGGAGGAAAACGGGAGGGGTCCGCAGGGTGGGGAAGGGCAGCTGGGACCTTGCCTGGGGAGGCGGGAAGGACACGGACACACACACACACCCCCTCCCCACACACACACCACCCCCCCGGCGGTGATGGCCGCTGAGGGGTTCGCCCACCCCCGGGGAACGGCGTGGGTTGCTTTTACCTGGTGACAAAGGAGAGACACACACACACACACACACACACACACACACACCCCGGCTGCAGCCTGCTCCCCTCTCCCAACCCTCCTGCTCCCCCAGCATGGCGGCGAGGGCAGAGGGGCCGCGGAGATGCTGGGGACACCTCGAGGGAGCAGCAGGTCCACCAGCATCTCCCATTTCCCCCAGCGCTGGCAGGCAGCGGGGAGCTGGCTGGGAGCTCGCTTCCCCCCCACCCCCAGGCTGGGGACCCCCCCCAGCTGCCTGTCTCTGGCTCCCCCGGGTGGGTTTAGCCAGGCGTCCTCTGGATGGGACCACCGGCCCGGCAGGCCACGCGCCGCGGCGTGAGCACCATCTTAATGAGGCACTGCGGCACCGCCGCTACCCGCGGGACGTGACGGCGGAAATCCTGCCCGTCTGCCGGCCCGCGTCCGCCGCCTCGGCCCGCCTTCGCCCGCTGCCTGCGAGAAGGCAGCGCTCCTTGCATGGCGGCCGTCGCCGCTGCCCGGGCTCGCCTTCACCCCCCCACCACCGCGACGGGCTCCCTCGCCGAGCCCGTGCCGGGCTGCATCCCCCCCCCCGCCGCCCCGGCTTGGCGCGGGGCTCGCGCGGCCCCGGTGCGGCGGGACAAACCCGCGTTATAGGCGCGAGGCCCAGAGCGTGACCGAAAGCCTCCGTCCCCTGGGGAGGGGGTCCCGGAGGAAGGTGTGGGAACGGCGGGGATGCAGACCCGGGGTGGTGGGAGCAGGCCTGTCTCTCCGGCTTGCTCGGCTGAGCGGGGCTTCAGCGGGGATTTGAGGATGAGGAGGGAGGAGAGGGCTGGGGGAGCCATGCGGGTACTGGGGCGGGGGGGGGCAGAGAGGGGTCACGCAGCTCGAACGTAACCCAACTCTCCTTCTACCGCTGCTATTCCCGGTGCCGCCGAGGAGCCGGCGGCTAAGTTTAGACCCGGCCGAGGTTACGACCTTTTCTTAAAGGCCAGGAGATGATGGCTCGCGTGGTACCGCGGCAGGGCTGGGGGCGTGCAAGCCCGTGCCGGGGTTCGTGGTGCCCCAGCCGCAGCCCGCCGAGGGGCCGGGGGGCTCTCGGGGACAGCTTCTGCACAAACAGGAGGCCCCTGTGTTTGCTCGGCAAACACCGCAGCACCGGCCGCCCTGCGCCGGGGGGGCACAGTGCGGCTGGGATGAGCCAACGTGGCCTTTCTGCCCCCGTGCCCGGCTTGCGGTCGATATCTCGCCTGCTGCCCCCCCCCCCCCCGCCACCGCCGCAGTCCCGGCGGCACCGTGCTGCAACCGCGCGTGCCGCCTGGCCCACTCGGAATGGCGGCGTGCACCCAGCGTGGCCCCGCGCGTGGGGGCCAGGGGAGGCTGGTTCTGCCGACATCTCCCGGCCTGCCCCCCGCTGCCAGCCCCTCGCCCCCGCACGGCCCCCCCTGGGGCCTCTCGCGGATGCACCGCCGCCGCCGAGCTGGGACACGGAAATTAATACAGCTCTGTTTAATTATCGAGCGAGTCCTCAAGCACGGAGGGGAGGGAGGGGGCTGCCGGCGGAGCAGGGGGTCCTGCGGCCGAGGGGCAGCCGTGGAGCCGGGCAGCTCCTCCTCGTACCGCCACCGCCGCTCTCCTCCGGGGCAGGGGCTCCGGGGTTTTCGGCCACCGGCTCGTCGCGCTGGTTCCCAAGCCGGTGCTGCGGGCGCCTGGGTCTCCTTCTCTGGCTGCGGAGAAGCGGGGCTGGTGAGCCGCCCAGCGGCGCGCTGCCTGCCTGCTCTCGCACCCCGGCTGGGCCCCCCCAGCACAACCCCAGTAAAGCGCCGGTGGTCCCGCGTCCCAGCCTTTGCCCCGGCTGCAGGCGGGTGGTGGTCCCGCAGCCTGCCCCGCTGGCCCCATCCCCTCGCTCCCGGTCCTCCCCGCTATCCGTGCTCTCAGGTCTGCCCTTACTTCTTCCCCGCCTGCTTGTTTGAGCCCTCGCTGCTGGCCCTCTCCCCTCGGACCCCCTCCGAGACTAACACCCCAAACCGCTGAAGGTCCCGATCCGGTCCAGTTTCAGCCCAAAGCAGCCCCTGGGCACGGCCTTCCAGGCCCAATCTCCAGGCAGTGCCCATTTGCGACTGGCGAGGGTCTTGCGCCAGAGAGAGGGACGGGCAGCTTTAGCCCCAGACGGGAGCAAGGGGAGGGTGGAGGAGAGAAACTGGGGGCCGAAGCTGGACCCCTCCTTCGTGTCCTCTTCGGCCAGCGTGGACTCGGGCTCCAGGGGCAGCAACTGGGAAAGGAGCATCTGGGATAAAGAGAGGAGAAGGGGGTGAGAGCGGGGTCGCCTGTGCTCCCGGCGATAAGCCTTGTACCCCCTCGCACCCCACTGCTCACACCTTCCTTAGGGCTCGGGCGGGACATAAAATGGTGCCAGCACGCAGGCACTGTGCCTGTGACCTTGCATCCAGACACAGGGAAGGGCTAGACCGGCCCCTCCTGCAGCCCGAAATGATTTTGCTGTCCGAAAGAGCAGGCAGGCAGCTGCTGTGAGCCTCTGCCTGCCTGCAGATTGCCCTGCTCTTGTCAAACCATCCCCTCCGCATCCCCCCCCCCGCCCGGTACTTGAAGGTAACAGGCTTCAGTCCTTGCTCCTTTTGCTGATGCTGAGCACCTCCATGTGCTCAGGCTGCTGTGTGGCATCTCTTTTTTTTTTTCCAGAGGGCTGGTGGGGAGGACGGACCAGCCCCAAATACCTGCTGCTAAAGATGAGGGGGAGGCAGAAGCAGAGCAGGGGTGAGGAAGGGGGGACTCCCCATGTGCCGGGAATCCTCTAGGTTATCTGTGCAGGCGCGTACGTGCTGATTGTACACCCCCGGCACTGCCGACAGCCTCCGGCTGTAGGGAGACGAGGGTTGGGAAGTACATCGGGCGCAGCGGAGGCATGGCATGGCTGCCCAGGGAAGCAGCCTGCAGTAGCCGTTCCACATCTGTCCCTCACGTGGGTGCTGAGCTAAGGCTGAAGATGCCTTTGTGCAGCTCTTTTCGGTAGCGAGTTAATTGAAGCGGACACGGGCATCTTCAGCGAGGAGTGAAAGCGGTGAGTCATAGCAGGATCAGTCTTGTGATTTTAGTTCACGTCCTAACTACCTCCCTGCAGCTTTCCCAGGGTGACGTGAAGGCAAGGTGTTGGGGCGCAGGTTACGGTTTGAGTAAGAGGGAGCTGGGTAGATTTGAAAGCCAGAAGTATTATTGCTGTAATTGCTGAGGATAAAAGATTTACCCAAGTGAAGAAGCCCTTAGCTGGCATCCTGACCGGGGCTTTTGGCCTTAAAGAGGGGCTACCGGGGGGTAATAACGAGCTTAGGAGTGAAAATCCCAGCCTAGCAGGATGCGCCTTCCATCCGGGTCGTCAGAACCAGGCACTGAACATGATGAGGGACACGACTGTAATTTCTGGTGGCTGCTGACACAGGGCGGAGTTAGACAGGACCAGTCTCTTCACCATTAAAAGCCTCTGCAGGCAATGTGGGGAGTCCCACGGGCAGCCTGCCCCAGACCAGAGAGCACTAAAAAGCTTTTGTCTGCCCGCTGTCTTGTAATGCTGCTGCACCTTAAGAGCTGGGTTATGAGGATGCGGTCACCCTAGAGCTGAGGCTGTTGGACTGAAGGGGAGGGAGGGAGCGGTCGGAATAGACAGCAGCCTCCGGTAGCTGGAATTTGGGATCACCGCTCATTCCAGGTTCAAACACGACCTCCCCAAATTGCCCCTCCGCTCCTGAAACCTCCCTCAGCTCTCTCCCAGTCCGTCCTACCTGTAGCCTCTGTCCTGGTAAGGACACGGTCTGAACGCTGGCAGAGAGCAGAACTAAGAGGAGGAAAAGCGAGCGAGGCCACGACTGGAGCCCCAGCATCTTCTTCTTATCCCAGGGCTTGTGGGAGGCGAGGCAGGACCTGCAGCATCCGTGTCGGATGCGGTCCCTAGCCCCTCTTCGCCTTTATAGCTTTGGTTCTGGCAGGCGCCTGGCCCCCAGCTCTCTGCTGAACTACCCCCCGGAGCTCCTTAACCTTTCAGCCCTTTTGTCCAGGGTGATATATTTCAGGGTGAGCTCAGCAAGACCCCTTCCTCTAAAGAAAAAGGACACAAAGGTGTTTACTGAGTGTCTGGGAAGATAGATGTGAGTTGAGCTGCTGCTGGCCAGGACCTGGAGGTATCTGTCAGGGTCAGGAATGGGGTGACACTTTGAAACAAGTCCCAAAGGAGGATATTGAAGGCTGCATTGTATAGTGATATTGAACATACTCCTCGTAGGCAGAGTGCTGTTAATGCTATTTCTCTAATCAGCGTGAGCATGAACTACAGCTCAGCTAGTGGTAGGCACACTGCTGGCTGCACAGAGCTGACACAAATGCAGCTCCGTGACAATACAGGCTTTCGTTTTTAAGATTTATATCTTGGTGAGACGGTTGGCCTGGGAATGAAGAGCTCTTGCTGCAGAAGGTGTGTGAATTCCAGCGCTAACTCTACGGGATTTGTAGCGGTGACGGGTGTGTGGGTCTAGTACTAGCGGGCATATAACTTGCAGGCTGGTTGTCCTGAGTCACCATCTGGAGGGCCGGGCTGAGTTTCCAGAGGAACCGGCACAGAAAAGAGCTCGTCGAGGCTCAGCTTGCATTTTCTCAAGCTCAGGCGCACAATGGAAGCGGGACGGCAAGGAGCAGATTCCTACCTCCTAAATCTTCTGGCCATTAGTTCCCCCCCCGCCTTTGTTTACCTCTCCCATTTTACTGTAGTTTCTCACCAGTTGAACAAGGCAATGAGGTCACTGTTTGGAGATCAGGGTGCAGAAGTCAGCCTGGGTGTGAAGACAGAAACTAATCAGGAAAGTTTGTCAGGGGAGAGGAATGGGGGGACTGTACCCCAGTGCAGGATGAGTAGTGGGTGTGCTGGGGTGAGTTTAATAACACCTTCAACTTCCCTTTCTTCAGTACTGTTGCACAGAGCCGTTGGGTCAAAACTTGACAGGCAGTGTTCTGCTGCCTGCTTTTGTTTATTTCTTTTTTAAGGAAAGAAGAAAATTAGAAAAAAGAAGTCTTTTGCAGAGATAACAAAAGTCACAGTTCAGTTATTTGCCCTGTCTTTCTTCCTCTCCTTCCCTCCCAGCATTTTGCACTCAGAGATGCACGTTTGTGGGTCCCTTTCTTCCCTGCCCAAGGAGCCAGAAAGTTTTACGAACCGTTTTGCATCCAGTCCATGAAAAGTGAAACTTCAGTCTTCAGGCTTCAGTCCGGAGCATTGACACTGGAAGCAGAAGAGACTTTGGACAGGTGGGGGCATCCAAGTATGTCAGCTCTACCCGATACCTGCAACCCGTGGGAGGTGCTGGTTCCAGAGCAATGCTCTGGTGATCCTGTCCGGCAGTCCCCTGTCACCGCCTCGCCTGGGCCAGCTTTCCGGGGCACGCCGGCAAATGGAGGGGCTCCCTAGGCCCCGGTTAACGGCCTCCACCAAGACATTTCACGGGGAACAGGATTACTTTCATGCCAGCTTTTTAAACTACGAAGCACAGGTGACTGCTGGAGAGTCACGGGATGTGCTGTTCACGTGGGTATTCGGACGGGGTGCTCGTGCACAAACGGAGCGTGGGATGCGTGTGCGCAGCCAGCCCCTCCGTGTGCTGGATGCGGTAGGGTACGGTGCTTTGCGGTGTGAAAGTTTTGGAGGGGTGGGAGAGAGAGGAAGGAGGATGGGACGTGAGCACGTGTTCATCCCACATGCAAGATGTCTCAGAGGATGTTGTTCTGTACTTCCCAGTCACATCCGACCATCCAGAAGCAGCTGTCAGTCCGCTAGAGTATTCATGCTCCTGGCAAGACAGCTGCAGGCAGATGCATCTCAGGTTGAACGCACCGCTTCCAGGAGTCAGCTCTTTCCTGAGTGAAAGGTAAGTATAAAAGCAACAACGCTTTGGTTTTGATAGGAAATGTAGTGGTGGTTTGATCTGGCAGCCTTCGAACGTGGTAGCCCCCATACTGCAAGAAGAATGCCAGAAATGTGTTTGCAACTGCTCCAAATTCCAGCCCACTTGCACGCAGACTGAGCCCTGCAGGGATGGACAGGCTCCGAGCTCTCAAGTGACCGGTCTCCTCCTTGGGTCCAGCAAAAGCTGAGGCTAGCAAGAGGGAAGGAGTGATCATTGTCCCATACCAAGCAAGAAACTTTAGAGGCTGGAGAAAAAGGTTGCAAATTTTCTTGCAGATTTGCAAATCCAGCAAAGCTCGGATAAATTGCAGGTGCTCAATGACTCAGGTGCCGTGAAGTTGCAGCTGCTCCGTGTCCCAGATCCTTGCTGGGACTGCAGTAGAACTGAATAGTTGCTCTGACATGTCCTGGCAATGACTGTGAAGTGAAAAGGCTTTGGCAGACGAGTCCCCGATTGCCCCAGTTTTCTGACTCAAATAGGTTATTGTCCTTTCCTCTCTGGTGCTAACAAGTTTCCTCTGTAAAAACCCTTCCCCCTCTGATGCTGGGGCACCGATTCTAGAGCTTGCAAGACCACTGGAAAAGTGGTCTCCTGCTGAATCACAATCAGTCTTTTACAAACAGTTGCTTATAAAGGAAAGGAGCAGGGCAACTGGAGAGTGGGAGGACTAGGAACTGGGTGCAGTACCCTGGGGGAACAACCCTTGGCCCACAGTGATGGAAAGGGCTGATGGTTGCTGCAGGCTCTAGAAGCAAGGACGATATTCACACCATTCCACTGGTACCACATGTAGGAGTTTGGAGCCCACCGCGGTCAGGAGTTCCTCGGAGACTGGAAACGCCACTGATCTCGGCACTGACTAATCCCACTGCCTCAGAAGCGAGGGAATGGGATTACTCCTTCAGTAGCAATTCCTGGTCATCGTGGCAGCCACTGAAGCAGCCGCTTGCGAGGAACAGAAGGGCAGCAACCAGCTGCTTAAGGCAGCAGCCACTGCGTAGCTGTTCAAACCCCTCTTGGTTTTTTGCTTCATCTTTGGATGAAGCAGGACTTTCTTTGTCCATGACACAGGATCGCTAATCCCTCCGATGCCAGGAGAGGCCAGTGAGGAGAGGGGGATGCTCCACCTGAACAGCCTGCAGAAAGGGACCATCAGGAGCTCCCGCTCACTGACCTTCTGCTCTCGCTTGACCAGGCAGTGCTGTGCACAGGGAAGAGCAAAAGACGGACTGCAAAGCAGTGAAGGAGCTGCTGCGTCAGTCCAGTCATTGACTGCCAAACCCTCCTTCCGTCTCGGAAAGGTGGCTGTGCAGCTCTCCTGAAGGAAAAGGTTTAACCGCTTGTAGTGGAAAAGCATGGCCTGAAGGTAAGCCAATGCTTAGACACTTTTATGGCCACCTCACTCCCTCCAGCCACCCATTCCCATCTCTCTCACTGCAGTGTTGTCAACGTATTATCTCGTATATATGCAAGATTTATTGCACAGACTTGTCAAGCCTTGAGCCTGGGTAGAAATCCATATATGCTGTCCTTTTTCTTTCATTCCCATTTGTGAGTGACATACCCTGTGGGTGGCGGTGGGGGAATCACATACAGCATGCATGACTCTGTGTTGTATTTACCGTTAATGCTGTAGCTGCTGCCTCTGTCTCCTGTAGCTTTCACTGAATATTTTATCAGGGAGGATGGGAGAGAGGGACATTGCTGTAGCTTTCTGATCTTTGTATTTCACAATTGTCCTGTTCTTACTGGGGTGCTCTGGAGTTGGGGAGGGTATATTGGTATCTGGCTATTACACTAGTGGTGGCAAGGGGGCAAATCTTTCTACCGAGTTCTGGGACTCAAGTGTGGTGTTTGGTCCACACGTCCCAGCCCAGTAAATACACCTGTCACGCCATCATTCCCTCGTTAAATGCTTGTAGAAACAAGTAGACGTGTTTATGTCCATTCAGGTATTAGCACAAAACCCCCATATTCCCAGGTCAATGCAAAGCTATGCAATTTCTAATACGGTATCTTTTTTTTTTTTTTTTAATATAGGGATCAAAATAAGCTACAGCAGTTTTTTATCACTACTTATGCAGCCAGGCCAGAGGAGAACCGAGCAGCAGGCTCTACTTGCTGGTGAACCAAGGGCGACCACGACAACTGCAGGAACTTGGTAGATCCTCAGAGACAGAGAATGCGGAAGATCTGCAGGAACCTGTCCAGCTAGCGCCTAGTCTGCTTTCTAGGCAACTGACAGGTAAGAGGAAATAATTCTGTACTAGTAGCTCTGGGACAAATGCCAGTTTGCCTGTGAGAGAGGAGGGTTAAAGGTTGTTTATGTGATTAACACAAATTCAAATTTAGGGCACTTAATGTTCACATGGCAGTCCAAGAAATGTCAGGACTGACCTGAACGCCAATGTGGCATTCCTGGAAGGAAAGAGCTTAAGTACCAGTCTTACTTGAAACATAACTGGATTCACAGCAAATACATTCCAGAAAGTGCAGTGAGACAACTAACGTTACCAGTATACTTGGTAACTTGAACAAAGATAATTCTAAAGTTTTTGGGTTTTTTTTGTTTTTCTTTTAAAAACTTTTAAATGTTATATTTTTTTCCTACTCACTTTGCACATTCTCTGTTGAAGCGCTCTAGCTAAAGTCTAAGTCAGCCCTTCTCTCTCCCCCTCTCTCCTCACCCAATCGCTCAACTCTTCTTTGAGGAGATCTGTACAAGAAAAAGATGCAGGTGACTTCCCCTCAAAGCCCTGCTGGGCTGTGCAGAGCAAGAGCTTCAAAAAGGATCAGATGTAAAAGGGCCTAAACTCAGCTAAATTGTATTGGTCCTGTGTTAAGAGAAGCTGGATGGTATACTTATAACCATGTACAAAACGGGAAGGGAATAAGCATTTTGTACTCGGTGGTTAGTTGGGCTCTTCTTAGAAAGACTTTCTTCCAAAGATTTTTTTTTTTTTTTTTTTAAAATCAGAGCAGCTTACTTTCACCTGCAAAGCCAGGGCAAAACAACTCAAAGCTGCAGCTATGTTCATCACTGCCTTTCTTTTGATAATCTCCACAAAGACAGGATTGGAATTGCTTTAGCCTGCTGTGTAACTTCCATTTTGTCCTCATTTAAAGCACTGTCATATTATGGCGTAGTTCAGACAACAGAAGACGACTGCTGCAAAAAAAGAAGTTTTATTTTTAAAGACAGTGGCAGATGGTTCCCTCAGCGCAGCCGGCGGGCTGAAGATCTGGTGATGGGAGTTGTTTTGGTGGGGGTTTCTTCCTCTGTTAATTCTGCCGATAGCTCTAAAGAGAGTAAAACGTGTCAATAACCAGCACTCCACTGCCTTGAACAGGGAAATCTACAGGCTACCTAGGCAGTGCTCTGAAGCCCTACACACCTTCTGCCCATTACCAAAAGAACATCCCCGTTGGACCAAATCTACAGTCTTTCTCCACTTTCACCTTTTGAGCACATATGTACAATGCCTTACCGTCCTCAGAGCTGTTCTCCTCATCACTGGAGAAGGTGATAACAGCTTTTTTGGGTGGAGGGCGCTTTTGGGCACGCTTTTGATTTCGGAAGGAGCGAGGCTGGGGTGTGACAAAATCACCATCCCTGTTGGCTGTGCTCAGGGGCTGGCGACGTGAACCTGCCAAGAAAAAAAACCATAAAAAACAACAACAAAAAAAGAGAAAGGTAGCAGCCATTCTGTCTGTAAGGGTGAGGAAAAGTCCCTAGGTGTCTCTGCTGGACTGCACGATCAGGGGAAGGCTGCAGTCTCGCAGTCTCACAGAAGGAACATACCTCCTGTTGGTTTCTGCTTGGCCGGCTCTGGCATTGAAGTTCTACTACCTTCCTGGCATGTCTCTGCTGAATCCAGCCCTCGGTTGTGGGAGGCAGACAGCTTCTGCTCCAGCTCTTCAGCCAGAGTCTGATGGAGATGTAACACAGTGGGGAAAGAAGGAGAAAAAGAAAAAAAAAAAAAAAAAGAGAGAGAGAAGGTGGGGGGGGAGAAGTATTACATCCATAGCAGAATTGCCATCAAGTTCTCTGATAAACTGTAAATCGGTAGGGGTGAGGAGTAGCCTGCTTAAAATGGAGAACTGCAGGGCTTTCCAGTCATTGTGTGTAAAAAGCAATTGTTTTCCTGGCCTGGACACTTGCTCCCCATCCTTACTTTATTTTCAGGTTTGCCGGCTGCTCTGCGGAATCGAACCAGCACAGTTTGGAAACAACTGTAGACAGCTGGGTCTTGGAGCTTGTCTGCAAAGCAGTCAAAGTTGTCCTGCAGCTTGTGAAGGCCCCGTTCTGAGAGTGGAAGCAGAGTAAGGCAGTGGGACAGATCCCGATATTGACGCTCAGTTCTGGGAAAGACAAAGATTGCCATTAGCTCTTGTGAAAAGGCGTATGCAAGGATGAGTACATCCTACCTAGAACTACAGCACATGAAGATAAAGCATTTCCTGCAGGTGCTTCTGCCCTGTAGGACGTGAGATTCAAGTTGTTCTGTTACAGGTCAGTTACTGAGTGCCATGCCGCATCATACGCAACCACCGCTGTACTCCAAAGACACTGACTTAATGTCTGTCAGAAAAACATGAAGGCTTCACTGTCAAAGAACACAGTCACTTGTTTAAAAAGTGTCAGAAGTTATTGCTGGCTATGAGGAAAAAATGCACTCAGTAAGGTGGGAACTCCTCTTGAAGGGCCTTATTTCAACCAAATAATAAAAAAACCCCTGGCTGCTCATTTTTGCATGTTTGAGATAGTCTCAAGCAGAAGCTGTATTTGATGTTCTCTCTCTTTCCTGGCCAGTTACAGGCCAGTTACATAAAGAAGGCCATTTTCATTAACATAGAAAGTGAACAAATAACAACTGCTGTATCAAAGGAGGACTACATTCAAATTCCAGCAAAAGTTACTTTAAAAAAAAGGGGGGGGGGGGGAATAAAAAGCAAACTAACATCATTAATGTAGCTCACTGTGACGGAACAGGAGGAAAAAAAGCGAGGCTGAAGCCCCTATTATTAATACATACAAAACAGAGGGCCAGAAGTCTGTCCTGCATGTGCTCTCTCAGAACGCACTGTCCAAATGCAGACAGATGGAGCACAAAGCTGCAGCATCCAGGTGTTTCCACATTTAAAGTCTGAACGATACCTGGCATGTTGCTATGTTTAGATCTCCAGAAATGCTGAGGAGGGTGATGGTGGCTGTCAAATCTTTTCTGATAAGCTCCTGTTTTAGCCTGGAGTGAGAGTCTCACTCTAGCATTACTGCTAGTGTGCATTAAACTCATCATCTTTGTGGTACAGAAATATTAGGACATTTTAGTAAAGTCTAGACATGGCTCTTTACGATTGTGATGTGAAGAGCTCACCAGTGTTCCTGGGAGACAATTTTGGAGAGAGGGGCCACTCTCCACTCCAGCTCAGGAAACAAAATCCAAATATTTCTGGGGAATATGCAACTCCCTGAGGCAGCTGAGCAGGTCACACGCTCAGGCACTGTGTACAAGTGGCCAAGATAAGCAGACACAGCTTAAACCTCAAGGGCAAAGCCACAACGATGGAGAAGGAAAACCACAGGAATGGAGGAAGGCAGGGTGCACCAAAGCCAGTGGAAGGTAAAATGAAGATATCACTGAAAGTACATGACAGAGAGGCAGATAAATTTCTACTATCTTTCTTCTGGGGGGGGAGGGGGGGGGCGGGAAGCACATCTGGGTCAGTGAAGTTACAGCTTGGGAAGCAGGGGGAAAGAAGCAACAAAAATAACCCGAAAACCCAAGAAGCAAAATGATATCCCAGGTTCACAGGATGGGTCCTGCACTATATACTCCGTAATCAGCACCACGAGCAAGGCATACACATCTTGCAGACAGAACAGAGCAAAGGACCAAGTGTGTAGTGACACAAGCCCTAGAATAAGAAAACAGAGTCCCAGGCATAGAGTTAGTACTGAGCAGCCCACGCATGCAGAACAAGGACAGGCCTGTATCAACAGACAGGACTGCAGGGGAGATCCCAACTTCTCAGTTGAACACACTGATTTCTTAGCTGAGGTGCAAGGGAATAGCCTGTGGAGAAGGACCACAAAGGTGCATAAGAGCCACATGTGGGATGTCTCCTTGCTCAGCTCTAATGCAGATCTAAATTATCACAAAACCTTTTCCCTAAGAAAGGAGTGAAGGGAGAGCTGCCAATCACAGTGTAATAAGACTAGAAGCCTTAATTTATACATATTTATTCATGTATTTTTAGGAGGAAGATAGAAAAAAAAACGGGGCGGGGGGGACACCTAATCCAGGTTATCTCAGCATTTTTCACTTTTGCACATGAAGATATGATGGGAACCTGTTACAACCACTATATACAAGCTAGTTTCTTACAACAATTCTTAAGAAGCAGACTTGCTTGTCAGGAAGATTAGGATTGCAACGCACCTGGCAGTCCGGAATCGCTGACAAAGTTTCTCCACCAAGCTCTCTGTCTGTTTGTCTTTTGTAATATATGAGAATAGATGTCTGCAATGGAAAAAAATAGTTGAGAGCCCAGAGAGGAAACCCCCTTTCTGCCTACACCAAGGGAGGCCTGCAGCTATCCTATCCAGCGATCAGCTGGGTGGTCCTCCAAAAGATGACAACATTGCTCTGCATGCCTCAGACTCAGTTCAGGGTAAGGTATAAGCATATATATATTTCCCTGTTGGGGGACAGCTGCTATGGCATAACATGTAATTAAAACTGCATGTTTGAATAATAGCACCTGCCTAGGATGAAACTAAGAAACTAAAGCAAAGACCCTTGTAGGTCCAGAGTAAGAAGTGCTAATGTCTGTGTAGGGTCTGAGGTAGGAGGGATGCTGAAAAGGCTGCAGTGTCGATTTCTGATCAGCTCCTTCCATCCAGTTTTAAGAGCATGCAACACCTCCAGACAATCTCCTCACTTCACAAGTTGTGCTGGCAGACTAGTATGTCTGACGAGCAGACCTTGAGGGGAGTGGGGTGGCATGCAGTATTTTTTTTTTTCCCCCCCTTCAAAACCATTCTTTTGACTTGCTCATTATTAATTTGCTGAAGGTGTGTTGCTGTATTTTGGATCAATGCAAAAGTGAGCGTTACTTTGCACTGAAGTGGGAACAAAGCCTAACAGAACTTACATGCTGACCCGATCCCCTGTTCTTCTTAGCTTCTTGAGGAATACAGAGACATGAACTTTAAGTTAAGTACTTCTGCATTTTGCATGACATTCTCATAGAAATCACTGAATAACTTCTATTCATTAAGAAGGTCCTGCTGGCCTGCCTTTTTCTTGTACCAACATTTCTGTTAACTTAAGCTCAGTCAGGTTGCCACTGGCCTTGATATAAGTGCTCCAAGCACATCCTTGTTTAGTCTTTGTTATATCTACCACCATCACACCAAGCTTCTTTTCTAGATATGGAACAGAGGCCGTATCCTCAAGAGTCCTCCCTTTGCATTTGTTCCAGCATCAATTCATCTTTCTTTAACTGAAGTGACCAGGACCATGGCAGCATTCCAGGCAAGGTCTCACCAGCACTACCAACGCTTCCCTATACGTAAACCAGAAATAACTTGACTGCTAAAATAGCAAGGGGAATACATCTCTAACTTTAGCCATAGATTTACAGAAGAGGTTAAACAATTTCTAAACATTCAACCTTATGTTTTTTCTGCTAGTTTTCGTCTCAGTTATTACTGTAACCCTCTCATTCTCCACAGGAGTCTTTTAACAGTGATGGTCCCCCCACTACCCCTATCTTTTTTACACCTCCCTATTCTACAGTTTGGCAAGTATCCCTGGAGCATAAGCCACTGCCTTCTTCCTAGCCTGTGCTTTTGTCCACCACTGTTTCTGAGTGAAACTGGATCCTCTCCACAATGTAAGCATTTCATATAGCGCTACATGGGGAAATAGTTCAGTTTCAACTACTTTTCCCTTTTTTCCCATTTAAAGGATATGATGTGGTGTGCTAACTGATGATGAGGTCTTCTTTAAAATTAGTTAGCTTTAGACTAATTTGATACCCGTCTACTTTGTGAAATTGATACTGCCTTTTCTCTTATTTGCCAGGCACCTCCAGTTCTCTCCCTGCATGTTGCTGGAAGACTGAAAAGTCCATCTATAGCTGTCTTAACCACACTAATCACACTTTAATGCAAGTGCTACACTTACGATTCTCTAGGTATGTGGTAACATCTCCAGTTTGACATTTATTAAAAATTGTACTGAAAATTCCAAAATTATGTCCCATTCTTTTTACATGCCACCTTCTTGTTTCTCTGTGCCGGTTTGCTTCCACTTCAGACACTAACTTTCCCTTCTACACGTGCTGTCACTAGCCACATGCTGCATTTCCCATTATTTCACATTACCCTCCTTACTAAAAGCTGAAGCAAAACATCCATCTACTTTTGCAGCCATAGATTATTTTCAGTCTCAATTTCAGCCTCACTAATAGACCTTTTCTGTGCCTTGCAATTCCTACCTGTCCAAAATTACATCCGTCTTTCTAAAGGCACTGGATTCTCGTGGACAGAAAGACTAGTTGCAAAATCACTGGAGATTTTATTGTAATTTACCACTAAAGACATTCTTTGTGCTGTCTATCAGCAACCAATACCCTCAGACCGAAATATTCCAGTACGTCTCTATACTATGGAGTAAGGCTTTGTTGGAAAAAAAAAAACCAAAAAACAACAAACACCAAAAACAAAACTAAGAAAACCAAACCCAAACCTGTTACTTTAACTACAGCTTTACTAAAATTGCTTACAAAAATCCAGTAGGCCACCAAATTGACAAAGGCGGCAGAGTCTTTAAAATCTGTTGTGTTGTCCCGATGTTGCATAGCCACATTCCCATGCATAAAACCAACTGTCTTCCTTTTCTAGAGGGAAAGTCGTTTTGAATGGGCTAGTGGAAACTCTTTGTGGAGTCTCTCCTCACTCCCAACTGTGGCTTTAGAATCCATTCCCCCAGCATGACTCCATTTCAGATACAGACTGACTGAAAAAGTCAGATCAAGGAGAACAACTGGAAAAAGCATTTTGTACATGTGTCCTGGTTTCAGCTGGGATAGAGTTAGTTTTCTTTCTAGTAGCTGGTATAGTGTTATGTTTTGGATTTAGGATGAGAAGAATGTTGATAACACACTGATGTTTTCAGTTGATGCTAAGTAGTGTTTATACTAAGTCAAGGATTTTTGAGCTTCTCATGCTCAGCCAGCAAGAAGGCTGGAGGGGCACAAGAAGTTGGGAGGGGACACAGCCGGGACAGCTGACCCAAACTGGCCAGAGGAATATTCCATACCACGTGATGTCATGCCTAGTACACCAGCTGGGGGGAGTTGGCCAGGGGGGCAGATCACTGCTTGGGGGACTAACTGGGCATTGGTTGGCGAACGGTGAGCAATTGCATTGTGCATCACTTGTTTTGTACATTCCAATTCTTTTATTCTTGTCATTTTATTATTGTTATCATTATTATTTTCTTCCTTTCTGTCCTATTAAACTGTCTTTATCTCAACCCATGATTTTTACTCCCCCCCCCCCTCCGATTCTCTCCCCCATCCCACTGGGTGGGGGGGGAGTGAGTGAGTGGCTGCATGGTGCTTAGCTGCTGGCTGGGGTTAAATCATGACAATATGTCACTGTAGTTTCTCTTCCCTGGATCTGGCACCCTCTTTGCATAAACGTAGTCCTGGTCAAAAGAGATTTCTTTAACCCCAGAATACCTCATAATAATGTGGAAGGATTCCTCCTCTACGCCGCAGTCAGGATCTGAGAGGCGACTGATTATGTCTGGAAGCAGGTTATAGATGGCATTACCCTGTGCAGAATACAAAGTTCTACATGAGATACAGAATTGTGAAGGACAGCTGGAGTCAAGCCAAATAAGCTGCCCACTTAAAATTACCTCCTTTCTCCCCGTCCCAAATCTACTGACTGAAAACACCAGCTTTTTGACACAAGCTGTACACAGCCAGCCAAACCTATCCAGGACCACTTGGCTGAAGCTAAGGGCGGCAGGGGGGAACCCAACCAACCAACAACCCTTGGTTTGCAACAGCTCTGCTCTTTGGCAGACTTGGATGCAGTTTCTTTGCTTTCCAGCCTTGTCACAACCCAACACAAAAGCTTCCTGATAAAGGAAACTTGCACAGCAGTTCAGCTCAAGGAACTGACTCCCATCTTGCCTGAAAAGGTCCAATTCAGATTCCTTTTCCACTGCTTTTACGTGGTTTTGTCATAGACACTGCAGAGATGGGAAGTCAGTACAGTCAGGTGGCTGGCTCTGCTTTTAATAGAGCAAGCCAAGATAGTAAAGCCCCAGTATCATTGCAGCTTCTCAGGCAATAAATCTCAAACTCTTCATGTTGAATGAACAGTACAGGGGGTAATGCTGCTGCTATTCTTACCCTGCTTGGGCTGTAACTGCTTCAATTGAAGTATCTCAATGTCATACAGCCAAGAACAACTTTGAAAGGTTTCAGAGATAGTGCACTGCCTGAGCCATAAGGTCAGGGAACCCTGTTGTAAGGCCTAAAGGTAACCTGCAGAAAACTGTTCCCAACCCTGTGCTGCGTGTATGCAAGAAAGCAAAGGGACAAGGCACTGGCTTAGAGCCTGCCTTCCGATGTGAACAGATGAGGTCAAATTCAGCAACATCAGGGTTGCAACAAAACTCATGTTGCAAAATTTCCTTTATCTACCCTCAGTTAGGCAACACAGAGGGACAGACAGCTGCTCTACACCACTAACGCACCTTCTCCAGGACTCAACTCTTTTGTCATTGACCCAGCCTCCACCAGCCCTTCCCCACGCTTGTGAACTAAGGTCCCTGAGCATCCACTTGCCTTGTTGGAGAGTTCACTGAAAAAGTTCTGAGCCACTCCCATGATTGCCTCCTCTGGGTCTATAAGCAGACATGCCATTTCGCTCACTTGGCCCTTCACCTTTACCATGTCTTTGAGGATGAGGTGAGTCATCACCAGTCCAGCCGTCTGCCTCACGCTTGGGCAGGGGTCCCGCAACCTGACAGAAGCATATAGTTACCACAGAAAGCAGCTAAGTATCTTGAAGTTACTGATACCCACAGCCTACTCCACAGCCCAGGTCCGTTGTCTCCCTGCACCGACACCTTCAAATTTGGATTCCTGGGTCATTCTCACCATCTGGAGGCCCAATGTCACCCATCCACAGAGCTCTCATCACTTGTCCTCTCCCAGCAATGAGTGTAGCATTACCTGGCATAGAGATGCGATGTCCAAGGCTCCACCAGGTTGGGGAAACGGATGGCCAGATCTCCTGCTGCAATAATGAGGTTGGATCTCACACCAGGCAGAGTGGACTTCTCCATCATAGTGAACAGCAGGCGCAAGTGGGAGTCACAGAACTCGGAGCTGATGAGATACAGTACAGAAAAGGCGGCATAGATACCAAAATCCCATCTCACAGAGAGCAGACACACACACACACAACAGACAAAAATAAAAAACTATGAAAGCTCTTTTGTGTTTGTTCTCTCCACAGGAAAGGAGTTGCAACATTTGCTTGTGCTTTAGTACTAGGAAGGCTGGGAAGGGAACACTGGCATGACTAGACATTACCTGATCATGCAGAGTTTGCCAAGAGTTAGGGCTGCAGCAGCCGAGAGCGCCGAATCACTGTAGAGCCCAGGGTTGTTGCAGATCTTGAGCACCAGTGGAACAAAGGCAGAGAACAGGTGCTTCCCTAGAGAGCGGGGATAAAGACAGCAAGTATGAGAGCACTGTTGGTGCATCCCTCTAAGAGCAATGACTCAATATATCCCAGAACTCCTGCAAACTACAGAAACTGGTTGACTCACTTTCACCATTGAAAAACCACCTCCAGAGAGGCAGAGCAAAGAAACAGACAGCCTACATAGAAACTGACACCAGACAAAAAATTACAGCATTTCCTTCTGAAGGAAACAGCCTTCCTCCTTCTGGATCTGTTACCCACCATACCTGTTCTTTCACACAGGCAGAAGGAACCAGTACTCCTTGGTGGCAGCCACACTTACCATCTAGAAGTTCTTTCTCACAAACATTGCGGATGAGCTCAGCCTCGGTGTCATCAGCTGTGGCTCCCACAAGGCCCAGCTCCTCCTCCATAGTGGTCTCATTTCCTGTGCTCTGTGCAGAAAGGAAAACTGTGAAAAAGATGACAGGCAACAATAACCCCTTCCTTCACGAAGTACTCTTCTCTTGGGCGAGAGGTGCATGCATGTTACCAGCAGCATGACTAGAGTCGAGAACAACAGACTGATGGAGAGTTTTATAACCCACTTTTCCCTGAGAACTGAATGAAACTGTGAAGGGTAGTCCAGGATTTGCCACTCCACATGTCACAGAACACCAATGAAAAAGAACACCTAAGCTACTGAAGCTACTAAGCTGAGACAGGCATAGGAAACATCTGGCATCAATACCTGAGTCCAGCACAACTTAAGGGACATGCAAATCCTAAAAGAAAGAAGTTCCAAGCAGCCTGTGAATTGCTGGTCTTCTGAGCAAGATTACGGGAAACTTTATAGAAAGGCAAAAGCAACACAAGGGAAGAAGAAAGACATGAGTGTTGCATGGGGACCAAATCTGCATCCAACTGCTGTTTATTGGAAAATCTCAGTTACCTCCTCCTGTGTGGGAAATGATAGTGCCACTGATAAGCAGGGCGGATGAGGAAATGAACTACAGATTTCTCTGGACAGAGCAGTATAGGCATCTAATAGAGACTAGATACTTAGGGACACACAACATTTTTCTCTATTCTTACTCAAGAAAGTCAGCCTCGCTACACTCTGGAATATGTTCTGAGGTAGACCTAACCAAACGGGGTATTTCTCTCATACAGGTCCCATTAAGAAAGCTACTATTAAACTTTTATCATTACCACCTGAGAGAGGACAGGACCCTCAAACCCTGTGGACTGGAACCCAAGGTTCCAGAAGCCCTTTTCCAAAACTCAGGATACAAGTGAGTATTCTTCACCACTAGCAGCAATTGCAAAAGATTGCACTGGTAAGAAAGGAGATGATGAGTAGAAAGGAAATGTTTGCCTGAAGCACGAAGATAAGCATGGCCAGGACATCACCCTTCATTCCCTCCTCTCTGCCTCTTCAAAACCCAAGACCAGTGTGAGTTTTATTGAACAGGGTCATTCAAGGACCTCAGCTCTCCCTGCTAATCCTAACCAACACGTGTCCGTTTCTATTACCAAAACATGCATTACCCTGGACCTCGTGCGTCCTCAGGAGCGCATTCTTCAGAAGTTTGCTGTAGCAGTTGCTGGGACACTAGAAGAAATAGGAAATTGCCCATAGGAAAAAAACCCCTCAGTTCTCACCCGGAGTCTCTTCTGCCTCATGCTGCTGTCAGAATGCTTCCTGGTTTTCTCCTCCTCTCTGAGGATGCGGCGTCTGCGTAGCTCTGCACTCACTGACACTTCCAAATGTGCTACCTGCTGCAGTGCCACCTGTCCCACAAGGGACACGAGGTGTGTCAGCAGGAACGTGGGGAGACTGCTAGCACCACCAGAGACTCTGCTGGGAGAAACTCCTGGATCTAGTGGAGAAAAATTACTACAGTTCAGTGTTGATCTATAGACCTCTTCCCCCATCAGTTACTGCCAAGTCTCACGGTATAACCCATCTCCATGCTCCACAGACTCCTTCACAGCACTCGCACCCTTCCGCGCCAACACCTCCACTAGCCCCTCAGTTCTGTTCTCCTCCTGCAGTTACTCTAGGCCACCCATGCGCAGCACTAGAAACCATGGGTACAGATTTCCTTCACCAGCTTTTTTCCTCACCAGCTTTCTGCCCATCAGCTTCCTGCAGCTTCTCCAGAGCTTGCTGACTGCACACCTGCAGGATGTGAGCACATATCTCCTCTGCCCCTTCTGCTAGCTGGTAGATGAGCATTACTGCTGCCTCCATGAAGGGGATCCAGTGACCACTTGGCTGGTCAAAGCCTGTTGAGGAGAGGGAGCATTGTACCGCACATACCAGCGACAACACAGGCTGTCTCACAGTCCAACTCCATCTCCTCCAAACCTACTGCTGACGTGAGCTCACCTTTACTCACAGTCTTACTCAGGCAACCAAAGAGCATATGGTTCTGTGGCAGTCGAAAAGGTGTGTTGTTATTCCCCAGCGCTGGCTGCAGAGAGAACAGATGAGTTACTTTTACCACACAAAAGATCCCCCCATGACCCTCTCGGTACTTAACCTTGCCGTGTGCACAATGCTCATCAAACCCATGCCAGGCCCATGGCAGGGACATCCAGTACTGCTCTGCAACTGAACACACAGCAGGGACATTACTGTCACTTTTGAAGGCATGGTGGCAGCACTAGGTGGATTTAAAGCTTGGCCAAATGATGATCCCAGGTCAACCCAGACAGTTCCACTACTTCACCTTAAAGCAAAATAACTCTTCTGAAATCTCAAAATAACTCTTTTTAAATCTCATATGATTTCCTCATTATCCACAATAAATGAAGAGGGAAACTTTTAGAGCATCTTCAGAGTTATCAACAGCGAGGCAGCTAGACGCCCTTGCCTGGGGTTTCTCCAGAACCATGAGGTTTTGTTTAAAAGCAAAGTATCATCAGTAGAAATAACAGAGGATAGCTCTGGATCCAACATCACCTCACACTTAAGCTGCTGCCGTCTCACCACATTTTAGGTTGGGAATAAAAGAACCCAGAGAACTACTAAACCAAGTATGACAATGCCTGAGATATCCCAGCACACCTGTGGCTGCCTGATAAAAATATACTTGACCAAAACGAGCTACTGCTTGAGGATTTACAAGCTTTCAGTAGCTGGAAACAAAATTTCTCAATTCACTACAACCTTACTCTCTGTACTGAATTTCTGATTGGGGGCGGAGCGAAGGAAGAGCTACCACAGTCATTCAAGTATCTACAGTTCAGTCCCTTCTCACATACAAACTTAACTGCAGTTAAGTCAACCTAAAATTGAACTACAACCATCTTCAGAACATTCTTAAATGTTGTGATACACCCTAATTCACGAAGGTCCTCCAGTAGTGTCCCCAGTGGAAGGGGCAAACACAGAATGATGGTGCTGTGTGAAGGAAGGCTGCTTTTATGCTGGAACTGCTGAACCACAATGCCCTAAATGCTTGAGTCAAAAACGAAAGAGATTTTTTTTCCAAGTGCATTAAAAAAAAAAAAAAAAAAAAAAAAAAATTGCTCCCCAGACAAAGAAGCCATCAACCATCATGTTGTTGCAAGTACAACACGGACAGGTTTGAAAACCTTTCATGTTTTATATTTAGCTGTACAGCTGACAACTCCCAAATATCAATTAATAGGGAGGGCAAAAGAATCACACCACCAGAAAACATCAGTAGAGGAAAGGGCTTCATGGTTGAGGAAACACAAATCAGTTTAGAACTGGGAGTCTGAGGAAGAGAATTGAAAGGAAAACAGATTTTCTTGTGCACTGAACTCTTTACTAATTGAATTCAGCCTGTTGCCTAATGAAAATTCTTTTATTACATGTTCACTGATGTGTGCTAAGCTTTCCAGACAGTGCTGCTGAATGGTCTCAACCTACTTAATTTCAAAATCAGTAAAAATTTAATCACTTCTCTCTCTTCTCAATTTCCACCCCTTCTTTGTTTCTGGATAACTCTGTTTCTGGATGACCTCAAGAACAAACTAAAAATCTTACCTTAGGTTTACCAGCAAGTTTGGCGATGGCATTGCATACTTCTTGAGCCAGGCGATAGTCTTCGCATACTTTCTCAGACAGCCCTACTGTCACCAAGACGTCCAGGTTGCTACCTATGATCTCTGGCTTCCCTCTGTGGAATGGAAGGGATGGGGGTATTATGTGAGTTGCTGCTGAAAGTTTACAGAAGTGTGGATAACCAAGTGAAATACTCCTTGTACCTTGCGGAAGGCAGTGGTTTGAGTAAGAGGGGGGGAAAAAACCACAAAACCCAAATCCATCCAATGATTCAAGATATAGCTATAAGAGCAGCAAATTCAAGATATAGCTATAAGAGCAGCAAGCAATATTCCACAGAAGCCAGTATAATCCACACTCAGCTAAGAGATGAGGTTCTTCAAAGTGAACACCGCTCGGCACACTGTCTCTTTGTAAAGAAAGAAGATTCTTGACTCCTGTTTCTTATCAGGAAGGACCAAAACTTAAAAGAGTAAGACAAAGAAAAACGTTGCAAAACAGAAAAGAGTCCAGCAGCTAATGACTGGTGACATGTGCCACTTCCTTCCCTACTGTGGGAAAGAAAACAACACAACAAAAAAAATCCCAAACCCACCCCCACCCTCCACTTTCTACCTGTGACAGGTAGAATTGTATATTCTTCAGTCCAGGCCTGAGCTGAGGAACATAGAATTAACTGGGTGAAGAAGGCAAGAACAGAATCTAATGTATTTAAGAAGAGAATCTAAGAAGTTTATAACAGGCATCTATAGGACAAAAGCAAAACCACCTCGCTTAGCAGATTTGTGAAGAAGGCAATGCTGTTCTTATTTCACACACACATACCCATGGACTCAACGCAGGATCTCATGGGATACCCTAGAAACCTACAGTTTTCTTTAAATCCCATGATTTTAGGGAAGGGTATTAATTTTGAGACGATGCCTACAATTCTGCCACAAGCACATGGGATGGGGTGGTAGAAATACCTTGGAAGGAATATCTAATACTCAAATTGCAGAACTGGCTGTAAGCTCCAGAAATGGCTCCAGCTCTAGAGCCAAGAACTTTAAGATCATCATTATGCAGGCCTATTTTTGACCGATGAAGGACTGAAGTAGGAAGAGCAAGAAGAAATCAGCAGGTAAGCTAAATGCCAAAGGGTTACTGGGCTGGGAAACCGAGGAAATGAAAATCTTATAGTGAAATCACACTCTTTTTGCCCCCAGAAAGGGAAGCAGGTTGATATCCCTTCATGCTAAAGGCTCCAGACATCTCTACTCAGCAGCTTCTCACTGGTCTTATCCAAACACAGACAAAGCTGCAGAGCTGTGACACGGTAAGCTCTGAGAAGGGATAGACATTCAGAACACAAAGAAAGTAATGTCGTCATACTCATTCAGAGACCATGCTGGTGGGACCCAGCACAACTATGTTTAATTCCAGGCTTCGTTACCCCATGATGTGGCTACTATTTTTGAAGCTGCAGAACAAAGGGTCAGCTGATGCAGCACCCACAGTTCTTCGATAAAAATCGACTCCCTGTACATCCTCCCACTTACAGGATTAGACCAGGCCCTGGGCTCACCGTGCCATCATCCCCAGCAGCATCACAGCAGCACGTCGCTCTAGTGATGAGCACTGAGATTTTTCTGTGAATCGCTCCCAAAGCAGCTGGATCACAGCAGGCTTTATTTCATCTTTCTGCACAAACTCCGAGATCTGGAAAAGAAATGCAATAAAACAAGTAGGGAGAGGCACGAGGATGGACTTCAAACCAGCAAAGACATTAACTGCAATGACTACCATTTTAATATAAAGGACATCTAAGATCACAAATACAATCCAAACGCAGGCAAGGCAAGTACTCACTATTTCTTCTAAGCACTGTATCGTTCCTAGCGATGCATCCACCATGATGAGAGAGAGAGAATGCACCAGGCCTTGGGCTCTGGCCCTTTGAAGGGGGGAAAAAATAAAATAAAGTAATAATAAAAAAAAATTTAAAGGTAAAGAAAAAGAAAAAGCAACTGTCACAATTACTCTCGTATTCAGAGAGCTGAGGACATCTATTAGATAACAGAGCTGATCCCTGGGGACAGGAAAACTTCCCCTTTCACAAGCTGGAGTTCTCCAAGTCACCCAGCTCAACTGCCAGTGAGCGTGACATGGGCTCAGAAGTCCACTGCCTTGTGCACTGCTGCTCCTCCTGGTGCTCAAAGACCCAACAAGAGGCACTCACCAGACACTTCCCAGTTTGCTCTCAACCACAAGTCAAAGTACTATTCCCTAGAGCATAAGAAATTGAAAACCTCTCTATGAACAAATAAGGCCAGAGCTCAAACTGCAGAAGAGTCATCTCCAGGCAATACTATTGTCCTGGTTTCAGCTGCGATAGAGTTAATTGTCTTCCTAGTAGCTGTTATAGTGCTGTGTTTTGAGTTTGGTATGAGAAGAATGTTGATAACACACTGATGTTTTCAGTTGTTGCTAAGTAATGTTTAGTCTAAAGTCAAGGATTTTTCAGCTTCTCATGCCCAGCCAGCAAGAAGGCTGGAGGGGCACAAGGAGTTGGGAGGGGACACAGCCGGGACAGCTGACCCAAACTGGCCAAAGGTGTATTCCATACCGTGTGATGTCTGTCATGTCTAATATATAAACTGGGGGGAGTGGGGCTGGGGGGAATTGCTGCTCGGGGACTAACTGGGCATCAGTTGGCAGGTGGTGAGCAATTCCATTGTGTATCACTTGTATATTCCAATCCTTTTATTATTATTGTAATTTTATTATTGTTAAACATTATTAGTTTCTTCTTTTCTGTTCTATTATCTCAACCCACGAGTTTTACTTTTTTCCCCCCGATTCTCTTCCCCATCCCACTGGGTTGGGGGGTGAGTGAGTGAGCAGCTGCATGGTGTTTAGTTGCTGGCTGGGGTTAAACCATGGCAACTATCAAGAAGAAATATGAAGCAGTGGGTGCTTTATATTGCCCTGATGGTGCAAATGAGGGTGAGGTATGGTGCATCTCACCAGGGAATCACACTTATCTTGGGGTGTGTGTATCCAACAGGATTTACATGTGGGCAAGTGCTAAGAAGAAAAGAGCAAGTGCCACAGTAGATAGGAGAAGCAGCTCCTCTCTAGCATGGAAGAAACAAGAATGCAAGTGGTACCCAGCTCCCACCCCCAAATCCTCATTAAGGATCAGCAACAAAGACCCCATTAACATCCTCTCACCTGCCACACGTAGAGATTTGTTACATAAAGATTTAAGAGCGGTCTGAATGAAATACAAATAGAAATGTGTGTGAAAGCACCCAAACGATAATAAGAACTAACCTTGTATAGTGCGAGGGATAAAGAAACAGTATAAATTGAAAAATCAAGGACAGAACTGACAGTAAGAAAACCAGTAAACACTGAGGAATGTGTTATGTACATCAGAAGCAGAATGCCTCTACTCAGATAAGGCCACAGCATGCATGATGTGTCAGCAAAAAAACTGAACTCTGGAAATAGAAAGATAGCGCCAACTTTAGACCTCACTGTATACCATTCCTCTTATTCCAACAAGGATGAGCAACTACAGCCATAAGAAACCCCAAATGGTGGAACAGACCCCGGGCAACAACTTTGCCACAGAGGGTGAAGTATGCAAGACTCTTAGATATGGGACGAGTCTGTAACAACAGCTGACTCCCAAAGGGGCTGAAATAGCCATCCAAAAAATCAGTTCGTTGCTGCCAATCAAGAACCCTGCTGACAAGATGAACATTCATAACTGACACCCCTTGTTCCGTATCACATAGAGACCCGACCCAGATCATTTGGGCACATGTGTCTTGGTGCAGTGCTTTGTATGAGAGTGAAATGGATGAGAATGTTAAGCATGAGTGCCTGATAACAGTTTAGTTTAAAATAATTCTCAGCTTCTCCTTCCATAAGGTCTCACATGGAGTTCTGCTGCATGAATTTCCTACACATGAACACTGACAAACCAAAAGCAGAAGCTCAGCAGTGGGTCCCACAGGAAGATTGGGATACAGATATATAACCTTATGTTTCAGCTCAGCATGAAGCATGGCAACTTTTATTTCTCTTTGTGTCCATAACCCATTCCCAACAGCATCCCAAAAGAAGGAGGGGAGGGGTGGAGTAGCAGGGGAAAGAGAAAAAAAAAAAAAAAAAACAAAACACCAAAAACCAGAAAAAAGCCTTCTGATTAGGAAGAGCCATACCTCTCCGAATCCCCGGTGGGGCTCAGATAGAGCCGCCTGTAGGCGTTCAGCACGGCCTCCTTAATACCAGGCTCTTTTGACCATACGAGGGGGAGCATCCTGCGGACTCCAACCAGTGCCTGGGGCACACCAAACTGCGAGACTGTCACAAAGAACTCAATGGCTTCCTGCACCACTGCAGAGAGAACAGTTGCGTTAGTGCAGTTCTTTCCTAATCCCCATTACAGAGGCCATTAAAACAAATTCATAGGCATACTGCAGGATGGGGTCACTAGTACAAAGACATAGATCTCCTGGAGGAAACGGGCACAGGTTAGATTTAGCTGTAATATTGGTCATGTGATACATTTAGGAGAAGAGCACAGAGACCATGTTTGAGAAAGAACAAAATTCTCTTCTGGGAAACAGTAGCTTTGGAAAAAAAAAGATCTCATGGTCACAGCAGACAAGAGCAGCTGAATGTAAGTCCCTGTGCGATGCTGTAACCAGAGAAACTAAGCTATTTGATGTATAAATGGGCTAAGGAATAATGTATCTGATTCCAGCTTGACTACTCCTGAAATATACTGCCCAGCCTTCTGCTCGTTAAGACAAGAAAAAACAAGTTGGAGAGTATACACAAGAGACCCACAGGAATGATTAGAGGGACTGTACAATGAACAGTTCATGAAGTCTGACCTCTGGTTAAGTGGGAGCTTACACCAGTATAAGCTCCAATTTACAAATCTGAATAAAGATCCCCTATCAGACAAGCTGGTATGCTTCCCCTGCGCCCAGTCACACCAGAAGGTACATATTTGCAACAGAAAAAATAAAATCTTTAAATCTCAAATCTTTAATTAAAAAAACTAAATCTGAGCACACAGATCCCTTACCACCACCCTCTTACCCAGCAGCATATTGTCTCCAAATGAAGACAATGTCTCAAAATGTCTTGGCTGTCCAGACACCCAACTTGCCTTCCTTAACTACTGCACAGGACAACAGGGAGGTGAAAAGTTAGTAAAATCTGCACAGGCATAAAAAGGTAAGCCAAAACCCAGGTGTTTAATTACCAGGTGAGGGGCACCCTCTCAGCCTTGAACTTCAAATGACCTGTAAAGACACTGAACTCAGGAGTTCATTTTTGTGTGTGCAAACAGCTAATGACACCTAGAACTTGCTGGGGAAGCCCACATGCTTATCACGGGTAACGTACGAGTCCTTAATACAGATGAAGCCTCAGAAGTGTTTGCATGAAGCTGGGGTACTGTAGTGCCCAGACCCATCTGTACCCCAGAACTATGCAAGTGGTTGGCATGTGGATGTGCCAGGGAGGATGGGAGAGGAGGCAGCTGTGCCCCTCTATGCCCCAGCCCCCTCAGAGGTGCTGATTCATGATAAGCCCTCCAAAAAAAGTCTAACTTATTAAATATTAGAACTACTGTAACATGAATGGCTGAATTAACTCAAAGGCCTACTCATCACCAACTTTCACTACAGCACTGAAGAGGACCAGGCCGTAGAACCTGTTGATCAGGATCACTTTTAGCTACAGAATAAAGTTTAAGGAAAGGTGAGGTGGATGAAACAAGCTGCTCAGTTCCCCTCTTGTGGCCAGCATAACACCTGAAGCTGCATCAGGGCACTGAGGAGGTAACAGAACCCAGCTTCACTGGCCACGCTTACTTTGGGAGAACCTCGGCCGAGATGAACATACATCCCCTCTCACAGGAGGTGGAGGAGCTTCCATAAATTAAGTCATTTTGGTCACCTGGCTTTTAAAAACATTATTAACCTTGATATTTAAAAAAATTGATTCCCAAAAAGCCCATTCATGCCCCAACACAACCCCTTCGCGACACTCATTTAGATGGTGCTTGCTTTTCCGATAGCCTGGAAGTGCCTCCGACATCTGCTCAGTGAAGAGCAGCTCCTCCAACCTTTTTCCCTTCCCCTGGAGCTCCACCACTCCCACGTCTCCTCTCCAGCAAGGGGAAAGATCTGGAAACACTGAACAGGGGAGAAAGGACCCATGGCTATTTCACACACCTGAGACACAGTTTTCGTACAACATCTTGCTGATCAGGCTCAGGGCTTCTGTGATTTTCACTGAGAAGTTGTAAGCATCTTGCAGGTATTGCACCAACATCTCCTGTTTGACCAGCTCTGTCTGAGACTGCTCTTCTGGTACAACTTCTTTGGTCTTACGACTACTGTTGCCATGTGGAGGATCCTCACTGTTCTCACCTGGGCATGAACCTGCACAGCACAAACACTTGTTTGTGAGCAGTACTGAAAGTACAAGAAAAGCAGGCACAGTTCAGGGCATTTTCACCCTTCCCTCTCCACCCCATGACGACACCTTCCAAGATCCAGGAGACAAAAATCCAAATTCTGCCATCAGACTTAGCTACAAAGACAAAATCTCAGCACGCTGTAGAGCAAGTTCCGGTACTACAATGTGATGCACCACAGAAATGCCAACTTAATACAGGGGTGGAGAAAGGCATGGTCCAGTTGGGGTAAACTCCATTAAAATGCTGAAGGGGTTAATTTGAACTTGACAGCTACCCAAAGATGGATGAGGCCCTGAAAGGGAATCAGGGCAGAGTGAGGAGAAGACAAACACTACTATTCCCTAGCAAAGTTTGTGCGAGTGTGGAGAGTTGACAAAGTTAAGAAGATTTTTTAGATGGTAGACTTTTGATAGAAATGAGCTCAAGGGGATTGGCTAGGAAACCTTATTCTGAAACAAACACCAAAGATAAAGCACATGAAATACACCCAGAGGCTTGAGCCACAGGTAAGCAAGACTTTGCTTGAACCAGATGCTTGGTCAAGGCTGCTAAGGGTAAGCATTATGTGCCACCACCTGTTCAGGAAGCAGAACTCCTGACAAATTCAGACAGGACAGAAGGGTGTGAGTGGAAAACGCTAGCTTCCCTCCCCTCAGCAGATATTACGTAAGTTCAAGCATCAGAAATGCACTTCTACTGGGAACATGGAACAGTTCCAACCAGAAATGAAATAACAGCACTAATGTGATCCAGCCAAAATGCCAGGCCACTAGAGGAGCAAATGATTCAGAGATGGCGCAGCTCTATGAGCTGTCAAGTACGCACAGACTGAGCCCCACAGTTCAGAAGGACGGACAGGGCATTCCAGAGGGTTTTGGTCTAGCTCCAGCATCAGCTTGGACTTAGGGAAAAGACAGAGTGATCTGAAGTAGTTACCTGTGTAAAGTCTCTTCAGAACACCCAGGATTGTTGCCTCCTCATTTTCCTCTGTGGGGCCACTGAAGGGCTCCTTCCCCTGGAAGCGACACAGGGCCTTCTGTGTAAGGCGGGCTGCACTCCTGGACAATGACATTGCCCAAGAGAAGAACGTCAGCAACCCATTAGGGCAGAACACAAGGGAAACCACCCAACTTTGCCCTGAACACCTGGGAAAGCAGCTCCTGCCAGCATCTTGTGCTGGGTGCCCATGTCAATCTCTTCCTACAGAGAAATCTTACTGGAAATCATCCCTCCACCCTGGAGCTCAAACCTTTCTTGAACAGGGAACAAGATACCAACACATCCCTTGGGATAAACACTCTTTCAAACTACAGAGTCTTCTTACTTGTAATTCAGCTTGCTCAGCAGCCTAGTGATTTGCTCTGATGTACCCTCTGCTGTTTCCTCAACTTCCAGCACCTCCTCTTCCCCTTCCTGCTGTGGTTGAAAGAGCTGCTGTGTGGCAGCCCTAACTTCTGGCAGCATCGCTTCCCACTCTTCCTCTGGGGTGATCACTGGAGCTACTAAAAAAAAACAGGAGCAGGAATGAAGAATACAGAGACTCAAATGACACCTTAAATGGGGAGAGAAACTCATATGGAACTTAGGAATTCTACTTTTTTTTTTTTTGTATTCCCTGCAGGCAGGCACTATTCCCATTGCTGATCCCACCCAGACTGCAGCAAGAATAGGCAAGAACTCTTTGGCATAAAAAAAGAAACCACTGAGGGTAAAAAAAAAACCACAACAACAACAAAACAGGTAAGAGAGAACCATCACTTGATATTTATTGTTTTGTAGGTAGCACCAAGTCCAAAGCTAATCAAGTTTAAATTAATATCTGACCAAAATTATGGCTCAAGCAATCCTCGAATGGTTGAAAATAGAAACCTGGTAGGGTATTCATAGGTATTTTGAGTTCTTACTCTGAAAATAGGATATTTAATTGTTGATCTATACATGGACGTTGAAATTGTCCTTTTATAACACCACTGTATGAAAAACTGTTGTGAGTTTAAACCCAGTTATCTGGCTTCACCATCTCACACAAGTAAGATCTGAGACAAAAGCCACTACAACCTGGGAGCAAATTTAAGATGAGGAAAAAAACCAAACCCTGATATGCCCTGGGAAGGGGAAAGAGGAAGAAGGGAAATTACCTGCTGTGGATCTGTCACAGTCTCTCATTTCTTGCAGCTTCTGCACCTCTTTCTTCAGTGGCTCAGCCAAGTCAGTACAGCTTAGCTGAAGATGCCAGGAAGAGAAGATATATGTTACTTATCCTCCTTTTTCTGAAATGCTAGAATTCTCCTTTCTCTTCCACTCTCTGCTTTAAGTTGTCAATCCCCTCACATAACCCTGGTTTTGGAAACTGGACTCTGGCCATCATCCTAGAATGGGAACTACTATAAATTGCCAGTCTGAGGCTCAGGAGCTCAGGAGAAGGTGCAGCTAAACACAAAGAGCTGCAGCTCTGTGCAGAATGTTCTAAAAGACTAATTCTGATCCTAAGGAAAGAAACCCCACAGTGGATTCAAATCAAACTGCTGCAGGTTTTTCCACAATCAAACATATCCCTCCTGGCCTTCAGCATACCTACCGATTACACCAAGCGAGGGAAGAACCAGAGGAAGCAAGATCTGAACCTGGGAAAGCCAGAAAGCTCCCACCTGCAGATCCCAAGGCTGCATTGTCCCTCCCACAAGACACAGAAAGGCTGCTGCCCTGCCTATAGCAAGCTGCGGATATTCAGCCTGCAAACAGACATCTAGCATAGCCATCATGCTAGTCAGAATTACCTTGCTGGAGAAGGGATTGTTGGATAAAAATGCAGCCAGGAGCTGGATCGCATTTTTAGCTACTACCACAGATTTGTCTCTGAGACGCCCAACAGCCAGCGATACCACAGACTGAAACTGAGTCAAAGGCAGGGCCTAGCACACAATGAGAGCATAGACAAAGTTAGCAAGAAGGCCTAGAGACTCAGGAAAAGTTATTTTACTGCAGACATATTAATTTACTAAAAGGCATAGATTATAGATTTATAGAAAAGTCTAGGTCTGAAGGGACCTCTGGATATCTTCTGGTCCAACCTCTGTTGAAAGGAAGGACTTCAGTTAGGCTATCCAGGGTCCCATTGAGTCAAGTTTTAGTATATCTAGCAAGAGTGATATTTTCCCATACCAATGTCCAAAAAGAGCTTGCATACTGTGCTCTTCCTTCTAGTCTGTCCCAGTAATGAAAAACAGCATTTAATTTCTGTTCCCCAGTTCCCTCGCCCTTAGAATCTTTGGTCTCTTGGGAAAAAGGAACTGCAGACACCATAGTACATGGGGACAATACCTTTCTCTATTAAACTTCAGACTCTGCAAACAAAGAGCAGGGTGACAGAAATTCCCTTAGAAAACACAACAGGGGAAAGGATGACTGAAGCAACGCTACTTCCCTAGCACAGACTTACCTTGCACTGAACGATTCGAGTGAAAAGCTGCAGCACGCGGCTGCGCACAAAGCCATTGATGTCACAGACATGGGCCTGCAGCATATTCAGGAACTGGTCCCGAGTACCACGGGCAGCTTCCTCCAGCTGGTCACCATTCAGCACCTGCACCAGCACTGCTGCCATAGCCACCAGAACGGCATTTCGCATCATGTAACTCTGCAAAAAGAAAAGTAGTTGAACCAGGAACAGATAAAAAGACATGAATTGATATGCCAAGGGGAAGGATGGCCCAGAGTTTGGGCTTTCTAAGTTTCAGGCTCCAGCCTTAAGTGAATTTCTCCATTATGGAGTTTGTATTAACCTTGGGAGAGCACAGGTATGCCTGCAAGACAGAGTAATCCAACCCTGCTATCCAGCTAGGTCCACAGAAGCCAAGAACTGATACGAGAAACACTTATGGCTTTTAAGGGCAGTTTAAAAAAAGGTAACACAATGACAAACTCATTAAGTACTGAAGAACAAGGGACAGCGGCTGGGATCTCAGACCACTAAGCAATCTCCCATTCTCCGATACCTCAGAGTAACAACCAGACAGTAGATGTCATGATTTCCGTTTCCTTTGCATCTTTTAGGTAAGGGCAAAACCTATTCCAAACGGCAGGTTTTGGCTACTCGATATCTGTGAAAGAGGTTCTGTTTTCAGACAGAAAAACTGGATAGCAGCACCTCCACCACTTGACTTCTCCAGACAGGCAATATTGCAGAAATGTACCTCCCCATCCAAGTGACGCAGGAGAACGCTCATGTTGGATAGCACCAGAGCTGGAATCTGTTCAGCCAGTTCAGTTATAAAGGTAGCATAACCCTTGATACCAGAAGCATCGCGAGTCAGATCCTGTGGACATTTTTGTCCAACTTCCCTGCACAGAAAGATGAAACAAGGAATAGGGTGCTTCAAGTTGCTAAGGATAGAAGGACAAGCCTCGGGGTATGTTTCTCACCTTAGCAATTCACCCACCAGGCTTTTCAGACCATACTCTGTAGCCCAGAGGCTCACAGCCTGTGCAAACACTGGGGCTACATGTTCAAAGTGCTGCAGCATCTGTGTGATCTTCAGAGTGGCATCTTTCTCATGTAAGAAGGAAGAAAGAGGTCAGGGAAAGTAACTGGGAACAGCTTCAGGAAGAAGGCAGAAGAGCAGGAACTCACTGAACATGTGATCATAATGAACCAGAGCTGTGGCAAGCAGATGTGTCACAGCCTCCCGTGTGGCCCGGTACTTCTGAAGACCAATACTTGAATTCTCCAGGATACGGTAGCAGCTTCCTGTCATTAAGCTAAAGCCACAGAAGAGAGACAGTGAACCTCACTATCACAACTTGCACCAACATCATGCTAGCACACTGCACTAGGCAAACACATTTTTCTCAAACCAGAGAGATTCTCCAGTATCCTTAAAAACCTGAGCAAACAACATCTGAATTTTAGAGGTCTACACGAGGAAAGGAAGTGATTCCTAAACACATTGCTTTTGCCTCAAGACAGTTTCCTCAGTTTCCCAGAGATCTGTACCCCACAGAGGGCTGTAATACGACCTCACTGGCAGATTTAACATTTAACCCTCCCCTCCAGAAAACCACTGTCACTCATCCCACCTCAACATCCACTCCATCCCATACCTGACGAACTCTTCTTCCACCACTGAACCACCCCAAAGCTTATGGAGATCCAGCTGCAGCAGCTGCGTGAGTAGCCTTAAGAGCGGCTCCCTATCCTCTTCCCACAAGGATCCAGAGCTCTTGGTACGGTGGTTCTTGTTCTAGCAAGAAGATTACATGATGCGATACATCAGCAGCTTGCAAACAGAAAAAAACACCATCACCACCCTGCTTCCCTCAAAAAAGAAAATGACTGTCAAATTCTACAACATTAAGAGACATACAGTGAGATGTATGAGGAGCTTATATGCCCACATCAAACGACCATCGCTGTCATCTTTGAGCACAGAAAGGAACTCTTGAGAAAATACTGGCACACTAAGTACCAGCCAGACACTGAAGAGTGAAAGAGAGAGGCCTGGGCATCTGAGGCCCTGCTGATGTTTAGACAAATATTGTCCCTTTGGAAGTTTTCCGTCCACAGTTTCACAGAAATGCGAGTACTCCACATTAATGCACTGCTCTTGCTGGCAACGTGTTTAAATAAACCCAGCTATAACATCTGATAAAAACCACAGAGATCAGCAAGCTGACATGTTTTCTACTTTTATCACCTTGTTTTCCCCCCAGTCCCCTCACCTACCTTCCCACCAGGACCCACCTCCAACAAACCACTTTTGCAGGTTTCCATTTCAAAGGCATCCAGCAGGCCAGTCAGCAAGTAGCAGTTCATCTTGAGAGCATTGAGGTGAGCAGTGCGGTCTGCGTGGCTTAGCCCAGAATCACCCAAGATGGCAGGAAGTTCATTGGAATGATGGGACACCACTGAAGAGAGGCAGAAAGTCATGAGCACTCTTTGCCAGGCCCCTCAGCCATCCTCTCTTTTGGAGACTTAGAGCAGTCATCAGATTACCAAAGACGTGTGCTCACATCTCACCAGCTGTAACATGGGCTGCCCCCTGCAACCCAAACCTTGGACGCGCTGCCCTATCCTATCCCCACAGCCCCTCATCAGCTCATAGAAACACTCACTCAGAGCTGATGCATCCCAAGATGTATTTTCCAGGGACGCAGGGAAGGGGATTTTCTGTCGGCCTGCCCTTACAGCAAACACGCACAGCTCAGCGTTGTCCACCAAGATTACAGACCTGTATTACTGGAATGGGCTGAGGGTGCAACCCAGCTGGTCGAGTCACATTAGCCTTTATATCATCACTGAGCTGCCACAGGAGATCAACCTCTCTATTACTCCCACCTCAGCTGGAAACAGCAGATACCCACCGCGCATCATCAGCTCCAGGGCATCCTCCTTGACATCAGTCCCCACAGCTTGGAAGTGGCTGCAGGGCAAGCAAAGCGTGTGAGGGCAGCAAGTAAACACTACCAGGGAAAGGCGTGAACGCTCAGGTGCGCCAGCCTCTCCACAACCCTCCTCCACCCGCTCCCCTCCCGGTACCCCCGGCCTCCGCGCTCGTCGCTCTGTACTCACTGCAGCAAGCTGTAGAGGGGGTCGAAATGCTGCAGCACTGCCAGCGGGCCCCGAGCCCGAAAGGCAGTCCGGAAGGCTGCGAGGAAACACGGAGAGGGATGGGGGGATGCGATCACGGCCGTGAGCCGGCGGTAGAACCGGGCCAGGCCGTGAGGGGTGCATATGTGGGGGGGGTGGGCCTTACCCGTGAGGGCGGGCGGCAGCTCGCGGGGGGGCAGCACCTCCTGCACCACGTAGCGCCCAGAGCCGCCGTCCCGCAGCAGGTCGGCGGGGGAGAGGGGCAGGTGGAACTCCCAGGTCGCCGCCATAGCCCCCGCCGTAACCCCACAGGCCGCGGCCTCCTCCTCTTCCTCCTCAGGCAGGGCCCCGGTAACTCAAAACACCGCGCGCGGGCCGCGCTCCGCCCGCCCCCTCCTTCCCCAGCCTATCAGCGCCCAGCAGCGCTGCCGCGCGCCAGCGCCTGGCCCAATCGCCGGCTCCCTTTCCCCCCCCTCCCTTCTCCGACCGTTAGCGTGACACCACCCCCTCCTCCTTCCGTTTTCCCGACGGCCACAGCGACCGGAAGGAGGCGGGCCGGAGCCACGGGGCGGGCGGCCGGAGCCGCTCCTCTTCCTCTTCCTCCTCCTTCTTCCGCTTCCCCGGTAGCGGGGGGGGGGGAACCGGCCCGCCCGCCGGGTCACCCCCATGGCGGTGCTGGTGCGGACGGTGGGGCGAGCCCTGCTGGGCCGGACCGCTCCCCTGGTCCGGACCGAACGCAGCATTAGCGGCGGCGGGGCCCGCTGGGGGCCGGTGCGGCCCGGCCTCCCCGTGCCCTTCTCCTCACCCCTAGCAGGGCTGACCCGGGCCTTCCGCATCAAGGAGCCCCCAAAGCGTAAGGAGGTGGATCGGTGGACGGAAAAACGGGCCTTGTTCGGGGTCTACGATAACGTGGGGATCCTGGGTAAGACCCCGGTTGCGGTTGGAGGGGAGGGAGGCTGGACCCACCTGGGCGGTTTCTCCAGCAGCGAGAAGGCAGGAGGGGTGTTTAGGGGGGTGAATTGGGGCCGGCCGCCCCGGGAACAGTCTCCTCCAGGGCCTGGCTTCATCCTCTCTGCTCTGCCCTCCTGTTGTCAGGCGGCTTCCAGCTCCACCCGAAGAACCTCATCGTGGGGCCCACGTGGCTGCGAGGGTGGAAGGGGAACGAGTTGCAGAGGTGCATCCGCAAGAAGCAGATGGTGGGAGATCGGATGTTTGTAGAGGACTACCACAAACTCAACAAGAGGATCCGATACTTGTACAGGCGCTTCAATCGTACCGGGAAGCACCGCTAGGAACAACCGTGGGTTCAGCATGTGGAGCGTGGTTTTGTGGCACTGCGGTCAGAATAAAGCCGGGTTTCACACAGTTGGGTTCCCAGTGCTTTCTGCAACCTTCGCTGTGCGTTTCTGGCCCAGTCCCAAAGTCCTGCTGCCGCTCCAGGCCCGAGCTCCTCTGTGCAAGTTCTGCACGCTCAATCATTTGTGACGCACTTCTCGCAGACGTCTGTTCCAGTCTGCATCCCAGAACTTGACCTGAGAGTCCTCTATTTTTTGGCCAGGCTTCTAGCATCTTTTCGGTTGCTGTGAGCCCCAGGTCCTCGTGTCCTGCTTGACAATTTCAGTATGCTCCAGCTTAGATTTTTGCTCATAGCCAAATTTTCAAGTTAGTGCTGAGAGTGCCTGCTAATGTCTTCCTGCTCACTGCTTTCCTCCTTGCCCTCCATTTATCTGTGATTAATATTAAAGTGTGAACGATCCAAGCATTAGTTGAAATGCATCAAAACGTGTCTTAAGAACAGGATTTGTCTCTGTTTCACACTGATGATGACATAACCCTGCACTAATGACACCTACTCACCAAGTGGCCTTTTCCTTTTAATTTAGTCAGGATTTGCAAAAGTTGTTCAGGCGCTTAACTGTTGCAAAAAACTCTAGCTTCTAGTTTTCCATAACTGTTACCAGTTCCTATAGGGGAGAAGTTACGGTGAGTCAAAGACTGTTGTATACTTCAGAAAAATCTGTACGATGAGCAGGTATTTGCCTCTCTCTTCTCCCTTAGTTGTTAATTTGGCTGCTAGGTAATTGGGGAGTTACCTGCTCACTTGATGTATTTTGTTACACAGCAGTGCTACTCTTGTCTTTAAAAGCGCTTGGTTGGAAGCAGCAGGGAATGGAAAGAACTCCTTTGAGGTCTAAGCCGTAGGAAGGTGAAGCCAAAGCCTCTGTTCAGGCAGCTGAAGTCCGCGTTCTCAGAGCAGGGTGGCAGACCTGTGGGACTCTGCCAGAAGGTGTTCTGGCTTCAGGAAATGTCCACGGATCCAAGTGGAGACTGAGCAAGCACCTGGAAGAGAGCAGCTAGGGGTTATTACATACGTAAACCAGAGGTGTAGCTAATCCTTAGCTGAAAGTATGTCAGCGACTGAAAAAGCGTCAGAGAAAAGTATCACGTAGCCTTTGTCGCCTCTCAGTCCTTAAGCACTGACTTGGCAAGGGCTCTGTGGACCGGTAGTTCCACAAGCTCCATCTTCCGTGATTCGCAGTCGTTATTGGAACGGTCTTCGCACTGCGGCGGGAAGGTCGCCAAGCTACGGAAGCTTCTTCTCAGCTTGTCTGAAGGGACAGCTTAAAAACCTTCAGTTCCGCTGAGGCTAGTGCTAGGTTGCTCCTTAACCCCCAGTAGTCCTATCTGCAAATCCCCTGGCTGTAGTCATGACCCTGTTTTAAGTCTTCGCCTTCCTTGTAGCTGCAGTCTTTTGGCTCCCAGGCTATAATTTATAACCTGTCTTGTGTATCTACTAATCTATCGGATCTGACACTAAAAACTTTTATTAAATGGCCTGTATCACCTTATGAAAGGAAAAGGTGTGAACCAGTTGCTCCTCACCCCACTCACCGTGCCAAACACCGTACGGGGAGATTTCTTGTTCCGCCGCGCTCCCGCCTCCCCGTTTGTCCCAAATTGAAGAATCCTCCCTTCCGATCCAGCAGGCTTCTCAAAAAAAATCTTTAGAGGGGGAAAACAAACCAAACGTGTAGTAGCTGTTCTCGGGGCTGCCGGTGGGCAGCGGGGGCTCGGGCCGCGGCCGCTTCCTTGGCGTCCCCGTTGAGGCCGTGCGGTGGGGTGGAAGCCGGCCAGCGATGCCATCTCTTAATTGAGGGGACGGCGGCTTAACCGGAGCCAACAGGCTACGGAGGTGGGAGTCACGGAGCCGCTCCGCGGCCCCCGCCTGTTCACGGCACCGCCGCGGGGCTGGCCTCGAACCGGGAAAAACAACGGGGACGGGTCTCAGGCCCTGCGTGACCCCAACGGAGGGTGGCGGCGAGGGGGTTTTCCCTCAGGGCTGGTGTGGGCGGCGGGTCCGGTGGCCGCCCGGGCCCCATTTGGCGACCGGGAGAGGGGCCGTGGTAGCCCCGGGGGTGGCGGGAGGGGGACGCACCACCGGTCCCGCCGCAGGGGCGGGGCGCCGGGCGGGGGGCGGGCTCTGCTCCCATTGGGCGACCCCGAGAGCGAGTCACGGGGCGGGGCGGGGTTTGTCCCGTGGAAAGTCGGGAGCGAGGGAGGAGGCGGGGCTCGCCTAAACGGCCGTCTATCACAGTGCGCCTCGCTCTGGCAGGGCGGCGGAGCGCTGATTGGCTGCCGAGGAATCCAAGGGCGGCGCTGATTCGCTGTTCCTTCCTGCGGCCGCTTGTGAGTGGCTGTTGGCTCTAGGGGCGGGGCCTCGCCGCCTATAAGTAGGGGAGCCCCCGGCGGTGACTTCAGTTGGCGGGGTGCGGAGCTGTGTGCTGCGGCGTGTACGTGGGGGGGTCCCGGTCCGGTTCCGCGATGTGAGTGTCCGCCGGGCCGTGGCGTGGGGGGGAGGGTGTGGGTGGAACGGGAGGGAACAGGCCCAGCGTAGACGACCCCCCGCGTCCTGGCCGGTGAGGTCCGAGTGGCGCATTGCCGCTGTCAACTTGGCCGGCGGCCACCGCTGCGCCCAGCCGTCCGGGGGCTGCCGTGTCCCCGTCGTGCCCCCCCCGCGCTGTGTCTCCCCGTCAGCGTGACCCTCGTCCCGGTGCTTGTGGCACGCTGCGGGTCCCCCTCCCGGTCTCCCTTCCCGGCTCCCGGGAGGCTGCAGCGCCGGGCACCCCCCCCCCTGCACCGGGCCTGGCCTTACCCCGCTGCCCTCCTGGGCCTGCTCTTGCTCCGGGCTCTCCCCTCAGCTCGCCCCATCCCTGTCCGGTGTGTGTGGGGGTCTAGGAAGGGTGCAGGCCATCGGGGCAACAGCCAGCACTGCCCCAGCCCTGGGGGTACTGGGGTTCAGGTGGATTTTTGGGGAGTGTGCGTGTGTGGGGTCCTTTCTCTTGAGCGTCTGGGTTTTTCTCCTTACCCATCTCTGTCTTTCCTTAGGTCTGATCCAGCTCAGCAACCTGCTCCCGGGGCCCCCGAAGGGGGAGCCCCTGGTGGGGCCCCCCCTGGACAAGCCACCAACGTGAGCAGTAACCGCCGGCTGCAGCAGACGCAGGCCCAAATGAAGGAGGTTGGTAACCCTGCCAGCCGTGCTGGCTTCCCGTAGGCTGCCTGCGCTCTTTTTTTTCCTACCGCTCTGCAGCAGTGATGTTCTTGACAGGCGTCTGTTGCTGAGGGGGTGGATGCTCTTGTCATGCCAATGCCAGAAACGCATTCATACTCAAAAGGTGATGGCAGATCTATAAAGAGGCTGGAGCAGAGATTGCTTTATGTTTAAAAGCTGCTTAATTCCAGATAGGATTTCTAAGGAGCGGGCCTGTTAGATTTTTGGTACCTTCTGGCGTGCATCTGTTACGGAAATAAAGCTATACAGCATCCAGAACAGCTGGATCTTAATCCCTGCCTGCTGCTTCAAGGGAACAGTCTGTGTGCAGACTCGGTGTGTGATGTGGGGGGAACCTTGTCTGACTGTCCAGGGTCGGTGTCTGTGGCGTGGCTGCTGACATGCAGTAACGCCTTTATGCCTCACTGGGGCAGCAACATGTAGCTCTAACTTATTTTTGCAGTTACTGGGGAGTGAGCACCTGATTATTCTCATGAAGGGAGTGACTTAGACTTGCTGGATTTGGGAGCTTTTAAAGATGGGTGATGAGAATGTGGGGCCAAGGACCTGGTTTAAGTGTAGTTGAACTGATACTTTAACACGGGGTCTAGGGTTTTTTCCCCCACTTCAAAGTAGGCAATGACTTGAAAACTGTTTCTTATCCTGACCCTTTTTCCTTGTTTAGAGCTTTCACTTGTTAGTATCTCAGTGTTAGTTATTGGCCAAGTTACTCCTCTTACTTTTTCAACTCTCTTTACCAATACAACTGCTGCTACTATTTTTCCTTCTGCAGGTGGTTGATATAATGTGTGTAAATGTAGACAAGGTGCTGCAACGAGATGAGAAACTGTCCGAGCTAGATGACCGGGCAGATGCACTTCAGGCCGGTGCCTCACAATTTGAAAGTAGCGCAGCAAAACTCAAAAGGAAGTACTGGTGGAAGAACTGCAAGGTGAGTTTCCTAGTGCCCTGACCTCCTTCATCAGAAGGAAATTGGGCTGGTCCTCTCCTGCAGGGCTTTGAGAGGATAGTTGGGGCTTAATAATGATTTCAAATGCTTAGGATTCTTTAACTGTGGAAAGACTTTTGAGGCCTTGGCTGTCCTACCTTCAGGGTCTGGTTTATATTCCCTGGCTGTCAGGGAGTATGTGAACTTGTTAATCTGTTCTGAGTATTACTCTTTGCCAATCTCTCTCTCCAGATGATGATCATGATGGGAGTGATTGGTGCCATTGTGGTGGTGGTGATTGTAAGTAAGTACCAAAAAGCCCAGGATCAAAGGTGGAGAAGCACCAACTCTAGAGTACTTTAAACTTTTTGGTTTGAGATCTGGAGGGTCTTGATTGCATAAGTGTTAACTTCAGTCCTTGGGGAAGGGAGGTGGGGGTGCTGGAACTCCCATGCTTATTGTGGAAATGGTATGCTTTACATAGTAGCAGAAGGAATTGGGGGTGGCCATCATTGTAGAGATGGGAAATTCTCTCTGCCAGGTCAGGTAAACCCGTAAGTATGAGGGGCATTTGCCCTGGAGCGGGTGGGTTGGCAAGTCCCTTCCCTGGTGGGGGATTTGGAGGTCTCGGGGGGCACCTTTGGTGTAACTTGCCCTTTTGTTCTTTCCTTTTTGTTCCCTATTGCTTTGTCTCCAGTCTACTTTTTTACTTGAATGTAGCTCCTTCAGTCTGCAACCTACTGTCCCCTGTCACCTTGCCTGTCTCTTCTTGCCCCTGAATCTTTCCCTTCCCTTCCACCTAGCTTCTTCATTGATTTCTTTATTGGTTTTGATTTGTCTTCTGTATAGGACTCTGAAGTGCTCTACTGAACGTGGTTAGACTCTTCAACAGCTGCTGCAGCTTTAGGGAGGGTCATCTGAATTTTCAGGAAAGGGAAGTAGAGGAGGAGTGGGTAGCTATTGCTGCTGCTCTTCTGCAAGGAATTTATGTGGTTTATTTTTGGGTGCAAGCTTCTCAAATAGTGCCTGTATGGACTCTAGCAAAATAAGAATGCCTTAATGCAGTGCCTTTGGGGATGAAGGACTTCTGCATGTGAGATTCTTTAGTGTTCTGCCTAAAAAGAGTGGCAGCATGACTTAAGCTTTTCAGTGAGCTTCTGAAATAAAGGCTAGTTTGTGTTGGTCAGTGACTGTGAGCCATCTGACTGAGCTAGATGTAGTGATGCAGATTTCTCTAGCCATGGAGAGATGAGCACTTAAATGATTTATTCTGCCTGTCCTTATTTTCAGGTGACTTGCTGTCTGAATGTGGCCATTTCAGTTATTATAAAGGAGAGCCTACATGATTACCTCAGTCAAGTGCAACAGACTAAAGACACTTAAGTGAAAGGAGGTTTTTTTACTATCTAAAAGGCACGTGTGGGAGTAAAATCTCCTGCCAGAAGGAACGAAAGAACAACAGGAAGGAGTCTGGTGGGGGGTGTCAGATATTCCTTTCATCTATGCAGACACAAGCCAGGACCCTGTGGCTTTCTACTGTCTTGTAGCTTTCTGGAAGACTTTGGGGTAGTGGCAGAATGGGAATGGGTGTTTTGCTTTTGTGTTACTGGGTTGAATGTCAAAGGAAATCCACTACATAGGTGGAGATGTGAAGGAGACTG
>JANHGO010000072.1:1730051-1785678 GCA_024606505.1 Aquila spilogaster
AGCTTGGCCAGCCTTGCAGTGATGGCAGCCAAGAGCCTGCTCCGGGAATCGTTGCAAAATGTACCTGCCCCGCGTGGGGGCCGCGCCGCGGACTTTGCCGCCATCTCCCGGCGGGCCCGGGCCGGGAGCGGCGGGTGTGGTGCGGGTCGCGCGCCCCGGGAGCCCCCGAGCGCTGCGAGCTCCGACACGAGGTTCACACAGCTCCGTTTAATTCGCCTGCGCTCGGCTCCTCGCCCTGCCCTCGGGGCTCCGGCTGCCGCCCGCTCCGCTCCGTCCCGTCCTGGCCCGAGCTGGGTCTCGTCCCGGGCCGGCTCTCCGCACGCCTGGTCTCTGCCTGCGAACAAGCGAGGCCGCTGAGCTGACCGCGCCTCGCCACCCCCGGGCCGGCCTCCTGCCGGCCTCGCTGCGGGCGCTCCCCGCAATCCGTGCCCTGCTGCCTGCCCGCCTTGCCGGGCCCTTGCTGCTGGCCCCCTCACCTCCAGGCTAACAGCCCAACCCGCTGTAGGCCCCGATGCGGTCCATTTTCAGCCCAAAGCAGCCCCGGGGCACGGCCTTCCAGGCCCAGTCTCCAGAGAGAGCTCGCTTGCGACTGGCGAGGGCCTTGCGCCAGAGCAGGGGGTGTGCAGCTCGGGCCCCCAGCGGGAGGAGCGGCAGTGGGGGGGATGGAAGCTGCGGCTCAGAGCTGGAGCCCTCCTTCATGTCCTCCTCGGCCGGCATGGACTCGGAGTCCGAGGGCAGCAGCTGGGAAAGGAGCACCTGAGAAACAGGGATAAATGGAGGAGATTGCCCGTGCAGGTGGATTGCCCGTGCTCCTGTACCCCAGCCCGCTGTCCCGCTGTCACTCCCCTCAGACTTGGGCAGGACATAAAATGGTGCCTGTGCAGAAGGCCCTGTGCCTGTGACCTTGCATCCGGACCAAGGTCACTGAGGGAAGGGCCGGGCCCGCAGCTACTCAGCCTTAGGTGATTTTGCTGCCCAAAGAACAGGAAGGAATGCCGTGGGCATTGCTGTCTGTGGTCCTTGCCCTGCGGCTGTCAAATAGTTCTCCCCATACTTGGAAAATAGTGGAGGCATCGGCCCTTGCTCCTTTTGGTGAAGCTGAGTGCTGCCGTGTGCTCAGACTGTTCTCTGATGTTTCTTTCTTTTTAGAGGACAGTGTCACAAGAACTGTTACCGTAAAGCAGTCAAGTGTCAGAATGGGCCTAAGGAAGGCGGGCTCCTCATCTGCTGGGAAGTCTCCAGATTGTGCGGGTGAGCATGCTCTAATTTAATTACATGCCTCCATCACTGCCGGCATCCTCCAGCAGCAGGGAGACGGGTCAGGAGGTACCCTGGGGGCACACCACTGCTGCCCGTGGCAGCAGCCCGCAGTGGCTACTGCACGTCTGTGCATCACGTGGATGCTTGCTGACCTACGGCTGAGGATGCCTTTGTGCGATTTAGCTCCGTGCTCTCCAGCAGTGAGTTAATGGAAGCAGACACAGGCATCTTCAGTGAGGAGTGAAAGTGTCTCCATGGTGAGTCATAGCGGAATCAGTCTGTGTTTCTAGTTCACATCCTCGCTCCTTCCCTGCAGCTTTCTTTTTGGACAGGGTAGCTGATATGAAGGCAGAGTGCTGGGGCTTAGGGTTAGGGCTTGGGGCTGAGAAAGCTGGGTTGATTTAGAAGCCATAAATATTGTTTCTGCAATCGATGAAGTCAAAAGATTTAACAAAGATTCAACAAAACAAAGAAGCCCTTCCTCTTGAAGGGGACAGGACTGTGACTTCAGGTGGCTATTGCCACAGGGCTGAGTGAGATAGGACTTTTCTTGCAGCCAGAAGCCTCTGCATGCAGTAAGGAGACCCACAGCCAAGACCCACTCGCTAAAAGGCCATTTTCTGTCCCCTACCTTGAAATGGTGGCACTCCCTGAGGAGCTGGGTTGTAAGGACACAGTGAGCCTAGAGCTGAGGCTGTTGGACTGAAGGGGAGGGAGCAGCCCTAGGGAGCTGGGATGTTGGGTCACCAGTCCCTCCATGTTCAAACACAACCCCCCCCAAACTGCCCCTGCCGCTCCCAAAGCCTCCCTCAGCTCCATCCCAGTCCCTCCTACCTGAAGCCTTTGTCCTGGTAAGGACATCGTTTGTACGCTGGCAGAGAGCAGAACTAGGAGGAGGAAAAGTGAGCAGGGCCACGCTGGGAGCCCCAGCATCTTCTCTTTATTCAGGGGCTTATGGGAGGTGAGGCAGGATCTGTAGCCTCTGAGAGCCCTGTCCCCTCTTTGCCTTTATAGTGTTGGTTCTGGCAAGCGCCTGCCCCCCAGCTCTGCTGCACGCCCCCCTGGAGCTCTTTAACCTTTCAGCCCTTTTGTCCATGGTGATATATTTCAGGGTGAGCTCAGTGAGACCCCTTCCTCTAAAGAAAAAAGACACAAAGGTGTTTGCTGAGTGTCTGGGAAGACAAATGTGAGCCAAGCTGCTGCTGGCTGGGGCCTGGAGGTATCTATCAGGATCAGGATGAGACTCCAAGACACATCCAGAAACAGGGGATTGGAGGCTGCAGTATATAGTGATACTGACATTCTCTTAGGCAGAGTGCTGTTAATGTTATTGCTTTAGCCACTGTGAGAACGAGCTGCAGCTCAGCTGGAGATAGTCTCACTGCTGGCTGCAGTGAGCTGTCACAAATCTGGTGTTGTGACAGCATAGGCTCTGTTTTTTAACACCTGTGTTTTGATATGCTGGTTGGCCAGGGGACACAGAGCTCCTGCTGCAGTAGATGTATGGATTTCTGTGTGTTAACTCTGGGATCTGTTGCAGTGATAGGAGCATGGGCCTAAGCACACGCAGGCACACAGCTTGCACGCTGGTTGTCCTGAGTCATAGCACAGTGTACACCATCTGTGGGGTTCGACTGAGTTTCCAGAGGAACCAGCACAGAAAAGCACTCGTCGAGGCTGAACTTGCACTTTCTCAAGCTCAGGTGCACAATGGGAGTGGGATGGCAGGGAGCAGACTCCTGCCTCCTAAATCTTCAGGCTATTGGCTCCCTCCCTTTGTTTACCTCTCCCATTTTACTGTAGTTTCTCACCAGCTGAACAACGCAATGAGGTCACTGTTTGAAATCAGAGCGCAGAAGTCAGCCTGGGTGTGAAGACAGAAACTAATCAGGAAAGTTTGCTGAGGGAGAGAAAGGGGGAACTGTACCCCATTACTGGAGCAGTTGGGTGTGCAGGGGAGGTTTAATAACACCTTGAATTTCCCTCTTTTCAGCGTCACTGCATACAGCATTTGAGATGAAAGTTGACAGGCAGTGCTCTGCTGTCTGCTATTTATGCTATTTACTTGCTTTTTTTTTTCTTTTTTTTTAAAGAAAAAAACGAGACTTTTGCAGAGCTAACAAAAGTCACAGTTCAGATCCTTGCCCTGTCTTAGCTTCTGTCCTTCACAAGCTTTTTTGACTTGGTGCAGACCTGTGGTTCCCTTTCTTCTCAGCCCAAGCGAGCAGAAAGCATTATGAACCATTTTATACAACCCTGTGAAAGCTGAGTGTAGAGCTCGCATCTGGAGCACTGAAGTTGGAAGCAGGAGGGATTTTGCTCAGGTAAGACAAGGTATGGGGGCACATCCAAGTATGCTCCTCTTGATATCTGTGACCCATGGATGGTGCTGCGCAGGCCCCTGGCTAATGAGGATACATTTCATGGGGAACAAGATTGTCATAGAATCATAGAATCACCAAGGTTGGAAAAGACCTACAAGACCATCCAGTCCAACTATCCACCTATCACCAGTATTTTCCACTAAACCATGGCCTTCAGTACAACATCTAAATGTTTCTCGAACACTTCCAGAGATGGTGACTCCACCCCCCCCCGGGGCAGCCCATTCCAGTGCCTGACCACTCAATTGGAGAAGCAGCATTTCCTCATGTCCAACCTGAATCTCCCCTGGCGCAACTTGAGGTCATTCCCTGTAGTCCTATTACTAGTTACATGGGAGAAGAGGCCAACCCCCACCTCACCACAATCTTGCTTCAGGTATTTGTAGAGAGCCTCATCTTCTCCAGACTGAACAATCCCAGCTCCCTCAGCTGCTCCTCGTAAGGGCTGTGCTCCAGACCCCTCACCAGCTTCATTGCCCTTCTCTGGACACTCTCCAGGGCCTCAACATCTTTCTTGTAGGGAGGAGTGCAAAACTGAACACAGTACTCGAGGTACAGCCTCACCAAGGCTGAGTACAGAGGGAATCTCCACACCAACCTTTTAAACCACAGGTGACTGGTGGAGAATCGGGATGTCCTACTTATGTGGGCATTCAGAGTGCCAGAGTGCGGAATGGTGTGCACAATACACGTGCACAGCCCCTCCACGTGCCAGAGCTTTGCAGTGAGGAGAAGATGTGAAAGTTTCAGAGGGGTGGGAAAAAGGGGAGAGAGGAACTGGGTAGTGCAGATGTATTCATCCCACGTTTCTGTCTCTGAGGATGTTGTTCTGTGCCTCCTATTCACATCCTACCATCTCGAAGCAGCTGAGTCAGTCTGCTGGAGCTTTCATGCTGCTAGCAAGACAGCCAAAGGCAGATCCATTTCACATTGAATGCAACAGTTCAATCAACCCTTTCCTGAGTGAAAGGTAAGAAAAAAAAACAACAAAAAAGAACAATGCTTTGTTTGAGATACAGAACGTAGTGGAAGTTTGGTCTGGCATCCCTTGAACGTGGTAGCCCCTCCATTGCAAGAATGCCAGAAATGTTTGCAACTGCTCCAAATTCCAGCCCAGCTGCACGCACACTGAGCTCTGCAGGGATGGAACTCCCAACTGACTGGTTCTATACCATGCAAGAGACTCAGGAAAATGTAGGAAATTTGGAAAATTTTATTGCTAATTTGCAAATCCTACAAAGCCTGGATAAATTTGCAGGCACAGCCCAGCTCAGGTGCAATGAAGTTGCAGCTGCTTTGCATCCCAGATCCTTGCTGAGAGTGCAGTAGAACTGAATAGTTAGTCTGTCATGTCCTGGCAATGACTGAGCAGTAAAAAGGCTCTGGCAGGCAATGAGTCCCTGATTGCCCCAGTTTTTCCAGCCTGAAATAGGTTATTGTCCTTTCCCCTCTGGTGCTAACAAACTGCCTCTGTAAAAAACTCTTCTCTCTGATGCTGGGACACTGATTCTAGAGCTTGCAAGCCCATTAGGAAAACAGTCTCCTGCTGAATCACAATCAGTCTTTTACGAGCAGAGTTACTCAAAAAGAAAGGAGCAGGAGAAATGGAGAATAGGAGGACTAGGAACTGGATGAAGTATTTTGCAGATACCCCTTGGCAATGCAAAGGGCTGGTGGCTGCTGCAGGCTCCAAAGAATGGCCAACGTTCATGTCATTCCACTTAGGACCATGGGTAGGAACACAGAGCCAGCTATGGAATGGAGCCCCTTAGGGAACACAGGTTCCACTGACCATCATGCTGGTATCTCTCTCACTGCAATATAGTCAACATATTGTCTCATTCTCATGCATACACAAGATTTATTGTACAAGCTTGCAGTGCCTTGAGCTTGGGAGTCCATAGATGCTGTTTCTGTGAGTGGGTGGTGGTGGAGGAATCACGTACAGTATACATGACTGTTTTATTTACTGTTAATGGTGTAGCTGTTTCCCCTGTTGCTTGTAGCCTTTACTGAATATAAGGGAGAGTGGGAGAGTAGGACAATAGTGCTGTAGCTTTCTGATCTTTGTATTTCATGCAATTGTTCTGTTCTTACAGGTGTGCTGGATTTGTGTGTGGGGGGGGTTATATTGGTATCTGGCTCTATGACACAGCAGTGGCTGCAAGAGGACTTAGTCCATGCATCCCATCCCCATAAATGCAGCTGTCAGCCCATGGTTCCCCTAACTGCTTGTGTCTACAAGCTACTAATGTGTTAATGTCCATTCAGGTATTAGCATAAAAACATATATTCCCAGGCCACTGCAAAGCCATGCCATTTTTAACACTTCCTTTATACAGGGATCAAAATAAACTTCTGCAGTCTTTTGTCACTACTTACTTATGTAGCCAGAGCAGAGAACCAAGCAGCAGGCTCTCCTTGCTGGTGGACTGAAGATAACTACAGAGACTGCAGGAACAGCTAGAGACTCAGAAGAACAGGGAAAGATATGCATGAACCTGCTGGGAGCAGGACCCTTCTGGTTCCCATCCAGCAAGTCACTGGCCTGAGAAGCATTTGCTTTCTAGGCAACCGCCAGGTAAGAGGAAATAATTCTGTGCTAGAGCTCTGGGACAAATGCCAATTTGCCTACGAGACAGGAGGTTAAAGGCTGTTTGTATGATTAACATTCACACTTAAGGCACTTCATGTTCACATGGCTTGTCTAAGTGCAAGGCCTGGCCTGAGCACTGGTGTGGCTTAAGGGCAGTGAGATGAGCAACATTACCTATGTAACAAGTGCCAAATTTATCTTGTGTAACTTTGACAAAAGTAATTCTGCACTCCAAAAAAAAAAAAAACTGATTTGTATTTTCTTTCCTACTCATGTTGCGTAGTCTAAATCAGCTTCTGCCTTCCACTGTTCCTCACCTTTTCTTTGAGATCTGTTCAAGAAAAGATGCAGGTAACTTCCCCTCAAAGTCCCGCTGGTCTCTGCAGAGCAAGAGCCCCCAAAACAATCAAACACAAAAGGGTCTAAACCCAGCAAAATTATTAGGCCTGTGTCAAGAGAAGCTGAATGGTGTCCTTATACCCCTGTACAAAATGAGGAAGGAGTGAGCATACTCAGTGGTTACGTTTGGTTGTTTTTCTTCCCAGAGAACAGACTTTTTTTTTGTATGTTTGTTTAAATAAGGGCAGTGTGCTTTCCATCTGCAAAGTCAGGGCAAACAGGCAAAGCAGCAGCCATGTTAATCACTACCTTTCATGGTGGAGATACCAGACAGGTTTGGAATCTTTTCAGCCTGTTGCATGACTTCCCATTTTGTCTTCATTTAAAGCACTAAAAAATTAATGGGTAATTCAGACAAAAGAAGATGACTGCTACAAAAATCAAGCTTTATTTTTAAGACAGTGGCAGATGGTTTCCTCAGCGCAGGCGTCGGGTTGAAGACCTGGTGATGGGAGTTGTTTTGGTGGGGGTTTCTTCCTCTCTTAATTCTGCTGATAGCTCTAAGAGAGTAAAGTGTGTCAACAACCGGCACTCCACAGCCTTGAACTGAGAAATCTGCATGCAGCCCTCAATCCCCATGTGCCCTCTCCCCCTTCCAGAGGAATTGCAGAATGGCATGGGTTGGAAGGAACCTTAACAATCATCCAGTTCCAACCCTTTGCCATGGGCAGGGCTGCCATCCACTATATCAAGTGTAATACGGCCAGAAGAATATGTTTTTTTCATGCATTTTAGGAGAAACATAGGAAGAAATTTAGGACTTAAACTCACCTGGCAGTCCAGAAGCACTGACAAAGTTTCTCCACCAAGCTTTCACCCTTGACATACCGTATCTCCAGTCCTTCTCTACCTCTCCGCTTTTACTTTTGAACATACATGTCTAATGGCTTACCATTCTCAGAGCTGTTCTCTTCATCACTGGAGAAGGTGATAACAGTTTTTTTGCGCGTTTTCTGGACACGTTTATTGTTTCGGAGTGCTTGCGGCCGGGGTGTGACAAAATCATCATCATCATCATCCCTGTTCACTGTGCTCAGGGGCTGGCAGCAGCAGCCTGCTGAGAAAAAAGGAAAGGTAGTAGCCTTCTGTCTGCAAGCATGAAGAAAACTCCCTAGGTGTCTCTGCTGGACAGCAGGATCGGGGGAAGACTGCAGTCCCACAAGTGGAAGATACCTGCTGTTGGTTTTCGCTTGGCTGGCTCTGGCATTGGAGTTTTACCACCTTCCTGGCATGTCTCTAATGAATCCAGCCCTCGGTTATGGCAGGCAGACAGCTTCTGCTCCAGCTCTTCAGCCAAAGCCTGGTGTAGTTGTAACATAGCAGCAAAAAAAAAGAAAAACCATCAGAGAGAAGCATTAGATCCACAGCGTAGCCATCTCCTGCTCCAGAATTTCCATCAAGATCTCCAATAAATCGTTGAGGCTAAAGAGTAGCCTGTTCAACATGGAGAACTGCAAGGCTTTCCAGTCACTGTGTTTATAAAGCACTTGTTTTCCACAACAGGATGCTTCCCACCAACCATCCTTACTTTAGTCTCAGGTTTGCCAGGTGCTCTGCGGAATCGAACCAGCACAGCTTGGAAACAGCTGTAGACAGCTGGGTCTTGGAGCTTGTCTGCAAAGCAGTCAAAGTTGTCCTGCAGCTTGTGAAGGCCTCGCTCTGAGATGGGGAGCAGAGAAAGGCAGTGGGACAGATCCCGATACTGACGCTCATTTCTGGAAAAGAAAAGATTGCCCATAGCTCATATAAAAAGAAGCGCATAAAGATGAGCACATCCTACCGAGAACTATAGCATGTGGGGATGAGGCACTTCACACAGGTGTTTTCTCCTTTTGGAACACGAGATCTAATGTTTTTCTGTTACAGATCTGTTACAGGGTGCCACACCAAACTAACCACTGTACAACCACTGTATCCCACCAAAACTACTGACTTAGTGTCTGTCAGAAACACAGAGGCTTCGCTGTTAAAGAACACAGTCACTTGTTAGAAAGTGTCAAAAGTTATTGCTGGCTAGGACGGGAAACATGCAGTAATGTAAGGGCTCTTCTTGAAGGGCTCTATTTCAACTAAAAAGCAAAAAGAAACAAAACAAAAATCTGGCTGCTCACTTTTGTGTTTCTGAGACCATCTCAAGCAGAGGCTGTACTTGAAAGTGTCTTTCCTGGCCAGTAATAGGCAGAAAGGACGTTTTCATTACTATACAAAGCAAACAAATAGCAACTGCTGTGTCAAAGGACAGCTAGGTCCTAGATTCTAGTGAAAGTTACAAGAAACAAATAATAATTAAAAAAATTCAAACTAATGTCTTTAATATAGCTCACTGAGGCAGAACGGGAGTAAAAACAGTAGGTCAAAGTCCCTCTTACACAAATGTACAAAGCAGAGGGCTTGCACGTACACTCAGAATGTACTGTCCAAACACAGACAGAAAAAAGGCTGCAGCATCCAGGTGTTAAATGTGGAAACATCTCAATCATACTTGGCACGTTGCTGATTAGAGCTCCAGAAATCCTAAGGATGGTGGCTGCAGAATCTTTCCTGATAAGCTCCTGTATTAGCCTTGAATAAGAGTAATGCTCTAGCATTACCTCTCGTGTGCACTAAACCGATCATCTTTGTGGTACGGTGGTGACATTAGGACAGCGTAGCAAAAGCTAGACGTGTTACAGCCAGAAAGGTCTTCACAAGTGTGGTCTGAAGACCTCACCACTGTTCCTAAGATGAAATTTTGAGAGAGGGGCCACTTTCTACTCCAGCTCAGGAAACAAAATCCAAATATTTCTCAGGAATATGTAACTGCCCGAGGCAGCTGAGTTAGTCACGTGCCCAGGCACTGTGTACAAACAGCCAAGATAAGCAGACACAGCTTTAAACCTCAAGGGCAAAGTCACAACTGTGGAGATGGAATACCATAGGAATGGGGGAACGTTGGGTGCCCCAAATCCAGTAGAACATAAAGATAACAAAGAAAGTATTTGACAGAGGCAGGTTCATTTCTTTTATCTTTTTTTCTTGAGGAAAAAAAAAAAAAGTCAGTGAAGTTACAGCTTGAGGAGCAAAGGGAAAGAAGCACCAACCTGAAAAAAAAAAAGTGTCCAGAAGGCAAAGATATCCCAGATGCATGGGATGGGCCCTGGACTATTATTCTCTTTAAGCAGCACCATGAACGAGGCATGCTCACCTTGCAGACAGAGCAAAGACATAATATGTATCGTGCGGCACAAGCACTCAAGAAAACAGCCTGTAGCATAGTCAGAACTGAGCAGCCTGTCCGCACAGAACAAGAACAGGACAGATAAAGAGATCCTCGCTCCTCAGTTTAACACATTCATTTTTTTTTTAGCTGAGGTGCCTTTGGAGAAGGACCACAGAGGTAAATAAAAGCCACCCTGGGGATGCGTCTCCTTGCCTCGCTGTAAGTAATGCAGATCTAAGTTCTCACAAAACCTTTACCCTTAAGAAAGATGAGAGGGCCCAAAGAGTCATAGAATGTCCTGGGTTGGAAGGGATCTTAACGATCATCCAGTTCCAACCCTTTGCCATGGGCAGAGTTGCCACCCACTAGATCAAGTGTAACAAGACCAGAAGGATAAGTTTTTTCATGTATTTTAGGAGAAAGATAGGAAGAAATTTAGGATTTAAACTCACCTGGCAGTCCGGAACCGCTGACAAAGTTTCTCCACCAAGCTCTCAGTCTGTTTGTCTTTTGTAATATATGAGAAGAGATGTCTGCAAAGGAAAAACATAGTAAAGTTGAAAGCCCAGAGAGGAGATTCCATTTCTACCTTCACCATGGCTTGCTCACAGCTCTCCTGCCCAACGATCAGCTAGGTTCTCCAAATGCAAAGACTAGAGAGCTCTGCATGTCTCAGACTCTGTTCAGGAGAAGCTATAAGTTTTAAGCTATATGTTTTAAGTAGTAATCGCAGTCCCTGTTGGGGGAGAGCTGCTATGACAATTATAACTGCATGTTTGTCAAGAAGCACCTGCCTAAGATAAAATACAGCTAGCAATACAGCTAAAGCAAGGACTCTTGCAGGTCTGGAATGAGAACTGCTTGTCTGTGTGATGTGGGTGGATTGGTGAAAAGGCTGCAGTGCCTATTTTTGCTCAGCTCCTTCCATCCAATTTTAAGAGAAGCAACGCCTCCAGCTGATCTCCCCACTTCAGAGCTGTGCTACAGACCAGTATGCCTGAAAAGGCAGACTGTACCAGGTGTGGGATGGGATGCAGACTTTCTTTTCTCAAAAATTATTATTTTGCTGAAGGTACATTGCTATAAATTTTCATCAATATGAAAGTGAACGTCATTTTACAGTAAAGTGGGAGCAAAACTGAACAGAACTGAAATATCAACTTGATCCCACGTTTTTCCTCAGCTTCTTGAGGAATACAACATCGACTTTAAGACAGTTAAGTACTCCTATGTTTTGCATGACACCCTCATAGAAGCTACTGAATAACTGAATTCCCTGTATTAAAAAGCTATAGCACATAGCCCCCCTTTTTCTTCTACCAACATTTCTGTTAACTTATTCTCAGTCAAGCTGCTGCTGGCTTTTATGTAGCTGCTACAAGTACATCCTCGTTCGGTCTTTGTCATGCCTACAACCACCACCACATCAAGCTTCTTTTCTAAGCTACGGAACTGAGACCCTATCCTCAACACACCTCCCCTGCACTAGTTCCAATTTCAATTCATCTTTCCTTGATTTAAACAACCCAGATTGTGACAGCATTCCAGCCAAGGTGTCGTCAGCACTATCATATCAACACTTTCTATACAGAAAGAAGAAATAAATTGTTAAAATAGCAAGTGGAATGAATCTCTTGCTAACTTTAGCCATACCTTTACAGCAGGGGTTAAGCAATTTCTAAACACTCATTGATATATTTTGTTCTGCTAGTTTTCAGATCAGTTATTACTGCAATCCTCATTCTCAATTAATTAGTCCTTTAACAGCGATTCTTCCCCAGCTTCTTATCAGTCAACAGACATCGCTGGTCCTTTTTCTACACCTCCACAATCTCTGTTTTGGCAAGTATCCTTGGATTATAAGCCACCCTTCCTCCCAGCTCATGCCTTTGAGCTAAACTAGATCCTCTCCATACTGCAAGCACTTCATATAATACTATTACATAGAGAAATAGTTCAGTTTCAACAACTTCCTTCTTTCCCATCTGAAGAATTTGAAGCGGTATGCTAGCTGATGTAGGTCTGCCACAATTCTATTCTGCATTAATTAGCTTTAGAATAATTTGTCTTCTGCCTACTTCATTAAATCAATACCTTTTCTCTTGCTACACACTTCTGTTTCTCTCCCTGTATATTGTGGAAGGCAGAAAAATTGATCTACATTTGTCTTGACTGCATGAACCCTGCCCATCCTCAATGCAACCGCTAAACTTACTCATCTCTGTCTGTGAGAACACCTCCAGTTTGACATTTATTAAAAACTGTACTGAGAATTCCACAAGTACGTCCCATTCTTTTCATGTATGCCATCTATTTCATATATAATGGTGTTTGATGATTTTCTGCCACTACTGAAACTAGATTCTTCTAAATGTACTATCAATAGCTACATGCTATATTTCTCATTATCTCACATTGAAAGCTGAAGCAAAACATTCATGCACTTTTGGAGCCATAAATTAACCCTAGCCTCACTGGTAGTCTATTTCTGAGCTTTGCAATTCCTGCCCGTTCAAAATTCCATCCCTCTTCCTAAATGCAGTGGAATCTCATGGACAGAAAGACTCCAGTCAAAGATCACTGCAAGTTTTTTTCTGCAGCAACAGCAATACCTGTCCAGCACTACCCTCTGCAATCCACGTGGATTCGAGCAACAGAATCAGAATCAGTTCAGAAAAACACTCACGTGGCCAAGTTTCATATATGAACAGAAAATTTTTGTGATTTACCACTGAATACATTTGATGGGAGACAGGTTAAGTCTTACGAAGAAAAGAAATAATGGAAACCAAAGACTCTTTATGCTGTCTATGAGCAACTGACGTCAGAAGCAAATTTCTACGCCATGGAGAGTAAGGGTTTCTAGGAAAAAAAATAAAAGCAAAAAAGCCACCCCACCCCAACAACCAACACCCAAATCTGTTACTTTATCTGTAGCTTTATTAAACATTATTAGAACTGCTTGCAATAAACCCAGTAGGTCACCAAAATAACAAGGAAGGCAGATCTTTAAAATCTATTCTCTCCTCCTACAGTTGGCTGGGTTCCCATGCATAAACTGAACTGTTTTTAAATCTCTAGAGGGAAAGTAATTTTGAATGAGATAGCAAAAACTCTTTATGGAGCCTTTCCTTCACCTCCAACGAGGCGGCTTTATATTGGTTCCCCCTAGGATGACTTCCCTTTCAGATACAGACTGTGAAAAAGTCAGATCGAGGAGAATGAGAGAAAAAGCATTCTGTATGGCACGGTAGTTTGTTCTGTAGATTTGGCACCCCTTTGATCAAATGTAGTCCTAGTCGGGACAGACTTCATTAACCCTCATTTCAGATTTTACATACCTCATAATAGTGTGGAAGGATTCTTCATCTATGCCACAGTCAGGATCTGAGAGACGACTGATTATGTCTGGAAGCAGGTTATAGATGGCATTATCCTGTGTGGGACACAAGGTTCTACATGAGATACACAATTATGAATGACAGCTTGAGCCAAGACAAGCTGTTAACTTAAAATCACCTTTTTTCCCCATGCAAAGCTACTGACTGAAAGCATCAGCTTCTTGAAATGAGCTGTAAACAACCAGCCAAACCTATCTGGGGCTACTTGACTAAGGCTACTGCTATGGCTCCTACCTGCCTGGACAGTAACTGCTTCAATTTAACTATCTCAATGTCACACAGCCAGGAATAACCTTGAAAGGTCTCAGATGATGTACTGTCTGAGCCTGAAGTCAGGGTACTCTTACAAGGTGTAAAGGTGAACTGCAGGAAAAAAACCTGTTCTCAAGCCTATACTTGGTGTGCACAAGCAAGCAGGTGGACAAAGCACTGGTTTGGAGCCTGCCTTCTGATGTGAATGGATGAGCTCAAATTTGACAACATCAAAACTCATTTTGCAAAATTCCCTTTCTCTACCCTCTTTTAGGCAACACAGAAGAACAGCAGATAGATCCCCTAGACCAACACACCTTCTCCAGGACTCCAAACTCTCGTCTCATTGACCCAACCCTTACCAGCCCCCTGCCTTTCTTATGAACTAAGAATGCTGAGCATCCACTTGCCTTGTTGGAGAGTTCATTGAAAAAGTTCTGAGCCACTCCCACGATTGCTTCCTCTGGGTCTATAAGCAGAGCTGCCATCTCACTCACTTGGCCTTTCACCTTTACCATATCTTTGAGGATGAGGTGAGTCATCACCACTCCAGCCGTCTGCCTCACGCTTTGGCAAGGATCTCTCAACCTGGCAGAAGCAAATAGTTACTACAGAAGGCAGCTGAGCATCTCTAAGTTACCAGTACCCGTGACAGCCTACTCCACAAGCCAGTTCTGTTGTCTCCCTCCACTGATGCCTTCAAATTTGGTTTCCTCTAACACGCTCACCTTCCAGAAGCCCACTGCCACCCTCCCATCGAGCTCTTATCACCTGTCCTCTGCTAGCAATAAGCACAGCATTACCTGGCATACAGATGTGGTGTCCATGGCTCCACCTGATTGGGGAAACGGATGGCCAAATCTCCTGCTGCAATAATGAGGTTGGATCTCACAACAGGCAGAGGGGACTTCTCCATCATAGTGAATAGCAGGCGCAAGTGGGAGTCACAGAACTCAGAGCTGGCAGGACAGGGTACCGAAAAGAAGGCCAAAATCAGCAACCAAAATCCAGTCTCTGATACTAGTGAGACAATAAATGTATGCTCTTTTGTGTGTGTTTTTTTTTTTTCCTCGCAAAGGAGTTGCAACATTTACTGTGCTTAAGTGTCAATGAAGCTGGCAAGAGAACATCAGCATTACCTGATCATGCAGACTTTGCCAAGGGTCAGGGCTGCAGCAGCTCTAAGTGCCGAATCACTGTAGAGCCCAGGGTTGTTGCAGATCTTGAGCACCAGTGGAACAAAAGCAGAAAACAAGTGCTTCTCTAGATAGTGGGGATGAAAGCAGCAGATACGTGAGCACTGTTCAAGCAGCATTCCAAGAACTATTACTGGATTTATGGCAGAACTCCTGCAGACTATACGAGCTGGATAACTCACTTTTGCCACTGCAAAACTACCCCCAGAGAAGCAGAACAAAGAGCCTACAATGAAACTGACACTGAAGAAAAATGACAGTGTTTTTTTATGAAGGAAACAGCCTCCCACCCTCCAGATGAATCACCCACCCTTCCCATTCTCTCACATGTGGCAGCTAGAACCTGTGCTCTCCAGTGGAGTCATACTTACCATCAAGAAGTTCTGTCTCGCAAATACTGCGGATGAGCTCAGCCTCGGTGTCATCAGCAGATGCTCCCACAAGGCCTAGCTCCTCCTCCATAGTGGTATCATTTCCTGTGCTCTGTGCAGAAAAAATGGTTGCAAAAAGAGATGATGGGCAATGATAATCCTTTCCTTCACAAAGTACTTCTCTCTTAGGTGAGAGGTGCAACGCATATCCCCAGCAGCATGACAAGAGTCTGGAAGAACAGACTGACAGAGAATTCTGTAACTTGTTTTTCTGTAAGAATTAAACAAAGCTGTGAAAGGTAGTGCAGGATTTGCTAGTCCACATACCACAGTGCGCCAAAGGAAGTCTAAGTTACTGAAGCTACTAAAAACTAAGGCAGAAATAAGATACCTAGCATCAGTGCCCCAGTCAAACACAACCCGAGGGACACGCAAATCCCAAAGGCAAAGAAAATCAAAGCAGCCTTTGAATTTCTAGTCTTGTGAGCAAGATTACAGGAACCTTATAGCAAAGAAAAAACAATGACAAAAGGGAAGAAAAGACACACAGGCATTGCTTAGGAGATCAAATCTGCACCCAACTGCTACTTCTGGGAAAATCTCATAGTATCTTCCTCCTTTGTGGGAAATGATAGAGACTCATAAGCAGGGCAGATGAGAAAAAGTATAAACTTCTCTGGACACAGCAATGTATCCAATAAAGACTGGAAGCCTAGGGAGATTTTTTTTTTTTTTTTTTTTTTTTTTTTTTTCTGTTCTTACCCAAAGAAAACTGGAAAACACCCTGTAGTAGAACTGGGTGTGGATCAAGCCTCTAGAAATCCTTTTACAAAACTCAGTGCACAAGTGGGTGCTCATTCTTCACCACTAGTAGCAATTGCAAGAAGACTGCAATGCTAATAAAGGAGGTGATGGGTAGAGAGGAAACTAAGAAGATAAACCTAGTCAGGCTATCACTCTTTGCTTCCTCCCCCCGGCCTGTTCCAAACCCAAGAATAGCTGGAGTTTCACTTAACAGGATCTCCCGGTCAATCCTTGACAAATTCATGTCCACCAGAAGTTTGCTGTGGCAGTAGCTGGGACATTAGAAGAGCTCACAGGAAAACAAACAAACAAACCACCAAGTTCTCACCCGAGCTCTATGCTTTTTCGTGCTGCTGTCAGAACGCTCTTTATGCTGCTTGGTCTTCTGCTCCTCTCTGAGGATGCGGCGCCTGCGCAGCTCCGCGCTCACAGACACTTCCAAATGCGCAACCTGCCACAGTGCCACCTGTCCCACAAGGGACACCAAGTGGAGCAGCAGGAACGTAGGGAGACTGCTAGCACCATCAGAGGCTCTGCTGGGAGAAGCCCCTGACTCTAGTGGAGAAAAAATATTGCAGTTCAGAGTTGATTTGGAATCTACATGTATCAGTTACTGCTCAACCCCAGTAACTGTATAACCCACCTCCATGCCCCACAGACCCCTTCACAGCACTTGCATTCCTCCATACTAGCATCTCTACTAGCCCCAATTCCTCTCCTCTTGCGGTTATCCCAGACCACCCAGTCATAGTACCAGAAACCACGGGTACAGATTTGCTTTACCAGCTTTTTTTCCCTCACCCTCTTTCTGCCCATCAGCCTCTTGCAGATTCTCCAGAGCTTTCTGGCTGCACGCCTGCAGGATGCGAGCACAAATCTTCTCTGGCCCTTCTGCTAGCTGGTAGATAAGTGTTACTGCTGCCTCCATGAAGGGGATCCAGTGACTGCTTGGCTGGGCAAAGCCTGATGAGAAAAGGGAGCCATGTACCACACAGAACAGTTACAAACGGGCTGTCTCACAGCCCAGCTCCACCTCCTCCAAACCTGCTGCTGACTTGAGCTCACCATTACTCACAGCCTCACTCAGGCACACAAACAGCGCTTGATCCTGTGGCAGTCGAAATGGGACATTGTTCTTCCCCTCTGCTGGCTGCAGAGAGAGATGTGTTAACTCCCACCACACAACAGAACACCCCCATGTCCTCCCTGACTCTTCATCTTGCTGCATGCAGAATCTAACCCAAAAGCTTGTTAGGCCCATGGCAGGGACATCCAGGACTGCTCTGCAACTTAACACAAAGCAGGGACATCACTATCACTTTTTAAGACATGGTGGCAGCCCCGGGCAGATTTAAAGCTTGTCCAAACCATGATTCCAAGCCAAGCCAGACAGTTCCACTACTTTACCTTCAATCGAAACAAACCTTGAAATCTTAAAATGACCCTAAATCTGATGTTAGTTTGCTCCTTCATTTTCCATAATGAATGAAAAAAAAAAGAGGGAGACTGTAGAGTTATTGATGGTAAATCAGGAAGGTGCCATTGCCTTTGAGTACTCCAGAACCATAAGGTTTTGCTTAAAAGAAAAGTATAATCACTAGAGTTAACAGAGGATAGCTCTGGATCTAACATCACCTCACATCTACGCTGATACAAATGCTCTGTGCCACTCCCACTACATATAAGCTTGGGAGTAAGACAACTCTGAGAACCACTAAACCAAGAATGACAATGCCTGGAATACCCCAGCACATGTGTGAGTTTCTGATCAAGGCATACGTGATTAAAACAAACTACTGCTTGAGATTTATCAGCTTTCAGTAGCTGGAAGCAAAATTTCTCTGTTTACTACAATCTTACTCTCCATTATGAACCTCTTGTTTGGGGCAGGAGCAGAAGAGCTTCCACAATTATTCCAGTATCAGTCCCTTCTCATATAAGTAACTACAGTGTTAAATCAACCTAAAATTTAAATATTCTGAAGACAATTGTACTTCAGAGTGCTGTAACATACATTAATTCACACAGATCCTGCAGTCACGTCCCCATTGGAAGAGGCTAAAAACCAGACCGACTGTGATGTGTGAAGGAGGGCTGCTTTCATGCTGCAGCTCCTGAATTAAAATACCCTACATGCTTGAGCTAAAAACAAAAAAAAGTTTTTCCCCAAGTGTATTAAAAACTATAAATTGTTCTTCAACAAAGAAACCATCTGATAGGCCACCAGTTATAACATGAATGGATTTGAAAACCTGTCATGTTTTATATTCAGCCATACGTTCAACAACTCCCAAATATCAATTAACACAGAGGGCAAAGGAATCACAGCACCAGAAAATATCAGTAGAGGAAAGTGCTTCATGGTTGAGGAGACATAAATCAGCTTAGAAAGGGGAGTCTGAGCAAGAGAACTGGAAGGAAAACAGATTTTCTTGTGCACTGAACTCTTTCCTAATTTGAATTCAGCAGTTGCCTAATGAAAATATTTTTATTGCGTGTTCACTGATGTGTGACAGGCTTTCCAGACAGTGCTGCTGAATGATCTCAACCTACCTCATTTCAAAAAAATACAAAAAATCCCAAACAAACAAAAACAAAACAAAAGCCCTTAATGATAAAAGTTCCCTTTTCTCAATGTAAATACTGTTCCCTGCTTCTCTTTTACTGGGTAACTATTACAGTGACTGCAAGGACAAACTAAGAGCTTTACCTTAGAGTTATTGGCAAGTTTGGAGATTGCATTGCATACTTCTTCTGCCAAGCGATAGTCTTCGTACACCTTCTCAGTCAGCCCTACTGTCACCAAAACATCCAGGTTGCTGCCTATGATCTCTGGCTTCCCTCTGTGGAATGGAAGGGATAGGGGTATTACATGAGGTGCTGATGAAACTTTACATAAATATCCATAACCAAGAGAAGTAATCCTTGCACCTTGCAGAAGGCAAGTATTCAAGTAGGAAAAATAAAAATAAAAATCAATTGACTCAAAATACAGCTATAGGGGCAGTACATGCCCCACAGAAGACAGGATAATCTATGCTCTACTGTGTATATGTGGTTACCCAAACCGAGCAAAATTGGGCAACACTTTTTGTAAAGAAAAGAAATACTTTGTTGTTCTTCCTTGTCAGAAAGGAGTATAACTTAAAAGTGTATGACAAAAATGTTGCAAAGCAGGAAGAGTCCAACAGTTCAGGACTGGTAGAAGGCAGCACTTTCTACCCCGATGGGGCAGGGTGAAGGAAGCTGCAGTTAGCAAAAAAAAAACAACCAACCAACCCTTACCACTAGATCTGGTCTGAGGAACATACAGTTAACTGGTTGAAGAGGATAAGAAGAGTATCTAGTGTATTGAAAAAGGGAATCTAATAAAAAACATAACTGGCATCTCTATGACTCCTTTCAGCAAATTTCTGGAGAAGGAATCACTGCTTTTATTTCACACAAATACCCATGCACTTGACACAGGATGCCGTACAAATCTACAGTTTTGTGGATATCTCATGATTTTAGGAAGCATATACATTCTGAATTTATACTTACATTTATACTGCAAGCACATGGGATGGAGTGGTAGTAATATCACGGGAGGAATAACTAATACATGAATTGTGGAATTGCCTGTAAGCTGCAGAAATGGCTCTTACTGTAGAGCCAAGATCTTTCAGACCATCATCATCCAGGCCTATTTTTAACTGATGAAGGACTGAAGTAGGAAGAACAAGAAGAAATCAGCAGGTAAGCTCAACACCTAAGGGTTACTAGGTTGGGAAATGAAGGAAATTAAGATATAAATTATTCAAGCTAAATAAATTAATAGTGTAATTACAATATCTTTGCCCACAGAAAGGGAAGCAGATTAATTTCCCTCCATGCTAAGGCTCTAGGCATCTCTATTCAGTAGCTTCTCAGAGTTCTTATCAAAACACAAAGTGCTGAACTGCAGCATGGTAAACCCTGAAGTGGGATGGATGTTCAGAACACAAAGAAGGTACTGCGATCACACTTATTCAAAGACTGCTGTTGGAACACAGCAAAACTGTGTTTAATTCCAAGCTTCATCACCCCGTGGTCTGGTTACTATATTTGAGGCTACAGAACCAAGGGTCAGCTGATTCTGCACCCAGTTGTTCACTAAAGATTAACTCCCTCTGCATCCTCCCACTCCCAGGATCACACTGGGCCCTCGGCTCACCGTGCCATCATCCCCAGCAGCATCACTGCTGCACGGCGTTCCAGTGGTGAGCACTGGGATTTTTCTGTGAACCGTTCCCAAAGCAGCTGGATCACAGCAGGTTTTATTTCATCTTTCTGCACAAACTCTGAGATCTGGAAAAAAAAATGCAATAAAACAAGCAGGGAAAGCCAGAGGAGGGTGGACTTCATACCAGTAAAGACATTACATACATTGACTGCTGTTTTTATATAACATATAACAAAGATCTATAACAAAACATACAATCCAAACTCAGACAAAACAAGTACTCACTATTTCTTCTAAGCATTGGATTGTTCCTAACGATGCATCCACCATGATGAGAGAGAGAGAACACACCAGGTTCTGGGCCCTGGCCCTTTGAAAGGTTAAAAAAAAAAAAAGAATAAAAAGGAACTGTCATGATTACTTGCCTATTCAGAGAGCTGAGGACAACTATTAGATAACAGATCTGTTCCTTGGGGACAAGAAAACTTCCCCCTCTACCACCTAGAGTTCTCAGAGTCACCCAGCTCAATCAAATTCCAGCGCACATAGCATGAGCTCAAAAGTCAACTGCTGCTACTGATGCTCTGCACAAATGCCTGACAGCAGGCTCTCACCAGCCACTTCCCAGTTCCCTCTCAACCACAAGTCACAATACTATTCACTAGAGCATAAGAAATTGCAAAACTATCTACAAACAAATAAGGCTAGAGTTCAAACTGCAGGAGAGCCATATCCAGTCAATACTATCAAGTAGCAGCAAGAAGCAGGGGTGCTGCCTGTTGCCTTAAAGAAAGGTGAACATGGGCAAGAGTTGGAAAAAAGAAGCAAGCACTGTGCTACAGAAAAGATACGGCTCCTCTTTGCTGTGGAACAAGCAAGCATGCAGGAGCATCCCAGCATCCCTCCTAGATCCTCAGTAAGGGTCAGCAACAAATAAAGATTCCATCACCATCCTTTCATTCTCCATGTGTAGAGATTCGTTATAGAAAAATTTAAGATTATTCTGAATGAAATACAAACTGAAGTACATGTGAAAGCACTCAAATCATAATTAAAAAAAAACACCTTGTGTAGCGTCAGGGATAAAGAAACAGCATATAGTGAAAAAAACAAGGACACAAGCGACAGCAAGAAAACCAGAAAACAATGAGGAATGCGTTGTTTGGATGAGAAGCAAAACTCCTACACTCAGATAAGACCACAAAATGCGTGACTCGTCAGCAAAAACTGAGATTTGGTATCAGAAAGATAGTTCTAAGTTTAGACTACACTGTATACCATTCTCTTATCCTCAACCCAGTGACAGGAAAGATTATAGTCATAAGAAACCCAAAATAAAGGAACATACATTGTGCTAAAACCTTGCCCAAGGAGGGTGGAGCATTACATTTCTAAGACACGGGATCTGTCCCTAACAGCTGACTTCCTAAGGGGTTGAAACACTTGTCCAAAAAATCAGTTTATTGCCATCAAGAACCCAACTGACATGACAAACATTCAGTAGCTGACACTCCTTGACCCCACCACGCTGACTCTACACAGACCATTTGAGCAGATTCCTCCTGGTGTAGTGCTTTATGCGAGAGTGAAATTTATGAGAAAGTTCAGCATGAGTGCCTGATACCAGTTTCATTTAAAATATTTCACAGCATTGCCTTCTATGAGTTCTCATATGGAGTTCTGCTGCATTAATTTTTCCTAGACGTGAACACACACAAGACATGCTTCTTTGGGGAGTTGTTGGAACAGAAAGAAAAAACAAACAAACTTCTGTTTAGGACAACCAATACCTCTCTGAATCCCCACTGGGGCTGAGGTAGAGCTGCCTGTAGGCGTTCAGCACAGCATCCTTGATACCAGGCTCTTTTGACCACACGAGCGGAAGCATCCTGCGGACTCCAAGCAGTGCCTGGGGCACACCAAACTGCGAGACTGTCACAAAGAACTCAATGGCTTCCTGAACAACTGCAGAGGAAAGAACAGCTGTATTAGTGCAGTTCCTTCCTTATCATTATTAAAGAGGCCATTAAGACAAATTCATAGGCATACTGCTCTCATAGCTAGCCATAGAAGCATTCAAGATCACTGCTACTGTCTACAGATGGCTCAAGTCAGAATAGGGTCACTACTATAAATTGATGTCCTGGAGGAAAAGGGGGTAAGTTAACAATATTAGAGCTAAATGTGATACAACAGACCTAGGAGAAGAGCACAGAGGCCATACCTGAGAATGAAAAAAAAAATCTATTTTAAGAAACAGAAGCTTTGGAAAAGAGAGATCTCATGGTCACAACAGAAAAAAAGCAGCTGTCCGACAGCAATGCTGTAACTAAGCTAGTTGATGTATTGATGGTGTACTGCGTTTTTACTGCTTATAAGAAATGTATTTGATTTTAACTTGGCTACTCCCGAAAATATACTCCCCAACCTTCTGTTCTTAAGGAAAAAAAAAAACAAAAAAAACACATTAATTTAGAGCACATTCGCAAGAAAGCCACAGCAACAATTAGAGGGTCTGTTCAGCAAACAGTTTATCGGTAGTTTGATCTCTGCATAAGTGGGAGCCTGTGGCAGTATAGGCAGAATGGGATCTCAGTAAAGAAGCCGTGCTCCTACCAGACATGAAAGTATTTCGATCTCAGCAACTGGTATGCTTCCGTTGCTCCCAGTCACACCAGAAGGTACACTTGCACAGAAATATGAACTTATATTTTTAAATCTTAAATCTTTAAATCTTAAATCAAAAAAAGAAAACCCGAGCACACACATCCCTTAGTCCCGCTCAACAGCACAGCAGAATACTCTCCAAATGGAGACAAGGTCTCAAAATTTGCTTCAGTTGTCTGCATGTCTAACTCACCTTCTTCACGCTACAGAATAGGACAAAAGCTAGTAAAATCTGTGCAACCATAAAAGACCCCACAAACCAAAACCTGGTTTTTACCAAGCACTGAAATACCAGGTGAGAGGCATGCATTTAGCCTTAAACTGCAAATGACCTACAAAGATGCTGACTCAAGAGTTCATTCTTGTGTGTAATCACCTAACAGCAACCAAACCTTACTAACAAAACATGCCTTCTTAGTGTGGGTAAAGCGTGAGTAGTTAGTACAGGCAAAATCATCATAGGGGAAGCCCCAGAAACATCTGCACAATGCTGCAGACCAGACCTACCTGCACCCCTGAACTACATGAGTGGTTGGCAAGTGAAAGGAGGGTGTGAGAGGAGGGAGTTGTACCCAGTCTCTACCCCAGGGATGCTGATTCACGACAAGCACATTAATATTAAATATTAGTAGCTGAAGTAACCCAAAGGACTGCTCATCACTTCACATTTGTAGTGATGGTACAGCACTGAAGAGGACCAGGCCATAGGACCTGTTGACTTTTAGCTGTGGAATAAAGTTTAAGGAAAGGTGAAGTTAATTAGACATGCTGCTCAGTTCCTCTCTTCAGCTCACAGCAACACTTGAAGTTGCATCAAGGTGCATCAAGTAAGAAACAGAACACAACTTCCTTGGACACACTTACTTTGGAAGAGCTGTAGCTGAGATTCCCTCCCACAAGAGAGGAGAACCTACATAAATGTAGTCATCTTGGTCACTCTTTTTTTTTTTTTTCCCCACTTGTTTGACTTTTTTTCCCAATCTTGATATTTAAAAATTTGGCTCCTACACATGCCTAAAAAGCCCACTCATGCCCTAATGCAAATCTCTCACAACGCCCATGTAGATGGTGCTTGCTGTTCCAGTATTCCAGTGCCTGCAACATCTGCTCAGTGAACAGCAGCTCTTCCAACCTTTCCCCTAGAGCTCCACTACTCCTATATCTCCTCCCCAGCAAAGGGACAAACCCGGAAACTATAAACAGAGGGAAAAAGGCCCCGTGGCTATTTCACACACCTGAAACGGAGTTTTCATACATCAGCTTGCTGATCAGGCTCAGGGCTTCAGTGATTTTCACTGAGAAGTTGTAAGCATCTTGTAGATACTGCACCAACATCTCCTGTTTGACCAGCTCCATTTGAGGCTGCTCTTGAGGCTGCTCTTCCAGCACAGCTTCTTCAATTGTAAGACTACCATTCTCACATGGAGAATCCTTACTATTCTCATCTGGGCATAAACCTGCACAGCACGAACACTTATTTGTTAACAGTACTGAAAGTACAAGAGAAACAGGCACAGTTCAGGGCATTTTAATTCTTCTCACTCCACCCCTTACTGACATTAAAGTAAGGAGACTTCCAGAAAAACAAAAAAAAACAAAAAAAAACCAGAACAACCCAACCAAATACAGACACACTGCCATCAGACTTAGCTACAAAGACAACATCTCAGCATATCATAGAGCAAAATCCATCATTACAACAGAGCACATCACATAAGTATCAACTAAGACAGGTGGAAAAAAGCATGGTCCAGTTTACCTAAATACCATAAAAACACTGAAGAGGTTAATCTGATCTTGACACCTCCCCAAAGATGGATGAGGACCTAAAAGAGAATCAGGACAGAGTACAGAGAAGGCAAAAACTACTACTCCGTAGCAGTTTGTATAAGTGCAGGGAGCTGGCAAAGTTAGGAAGATTATTTAGATTGCAGCTTTTATTTTTAACAGAAATGAGCTCCAGAGAGTAAGCTTGGAGACCTTATTCTGAAACAAATACAAAAGATAAAGCATGCAGTCTTAAAATACAGCAAGAAAAGTAAGCCTAAAGAAGCAAGACTTTGCTTGAATCTGATACTCAGTAGGGTGAGCATTATGTGCCACCACCTGTTCAGGAAGCAGAACTCCACACAAATCCAGACAGGACACAAGTGCATGAGTAACACTGGCTTCACTCCCTTCAGCAGATACAATGCAAGTTAAAGCATTAGAAGTGCATTTATAGTAGGAATATGAATTTGTTCCCACCAGAACTGAAATACTGGGACTAGTATGATCCAGACAAGAGGCCAGGCCACTATATGAAGAAATAATCCACAGACGGTGCAACTGTGAACTGCTGAGTACATGCATACTGGGATGTACACTGAGGCCCACCATTTGAAAGAACAGATGTAGCATTCCAGACAGTTTTGATCTAACTCTAGCAACAGCTTAAATGCAGGGAAAAGACAGATCAGTCTGCTGTAGTTACCTGTGTAAAGTCTCTTCAGAATGCCCAGGATTGTTTCCTCCTCATTTTCCTCCCTGGAGCTACTGAAGGGCTCCTTCCCCTGGAAGCGGCACAGCGCTTTCTGCGTAAGGCGAACTGCACTCCTGGTCAATGACAGTGCCCAACAGAACACCAGCAACCCATTAGTGCAGAATATAAGGGAAACCATCCAACTTTGCCCTGAATGCCTGGGAAAGCCAGGTGTTTCCACCAGCACGTTGTGCCAAGTGCCCATGTCAATCCCTTCCAATAGAGTAATGTTACTGGAAATCACACATTTACTGGAGCGCAAACCTTCCTTGAACAGAGAACAAGAGATTGCAGAGCCTTCTTACTTGTAATTCAGCTTCCTCAGCAGCCCAGTGATTTGCCCTGATGTACCCTCTGCTGTTTCTTCAACTTCCAGCACCTCCTCATCTTCCTCTTCCTGCAGTGATTGAAGGATCTGCCTTGCGGCAGCCCTAACTTCTGGCAGCATTGCTTCCCACTCTTCTTCTGGGGTGATTGTTGGAACTATAAAGAAATGACAGATAGAGAATGAAGAATGGAGAAGATTCAAATGATACCTTAAATGGGGAAAGACTCATGAGGAAGTTAGGAACCCTAGGCTTTTTTCTTCAAGCAGTCATTATCCCCATTGCTGATCCCACCTACACTAGAATAAGAATAGGTAAGATCTCCTGGAATTAAAAAAAATCACTAAGGGGAAAAATGACAGAGAGCCATCATATCTCCAGACAGGAGAAAGTCCAAGGCTAATCAAGTTGAAATTAATATCTGACCAAACTCCTGGCAGAAGCTGTCCTTGAATGGCTGACAATGGAAGTCTGAGAGGATGTTTGTAGATATTTTCAGTTCTTACCCTAAGAATAACACTGTTGACCTAGGTATGGACATTCATATGGTCCTCCTGCTACACCATGGCATGAAGACTTTTTTGAGTTTATCCGCAGTTATATGGACTCACTATCTCACATGAATAAGATCTGAGACAAAAGCTACCGCAACCTGGGAGAAAAATCTAAGATGAGGAAAAATAAGCCCAGAGTGAAATTTCTACTGGACAGAGTACAAGTTACACCCTGTGAATGGGAAAGAGAAAGAAATTACCTGCTTCTCTGCAACGATCCTTCATTTCTTGCAGCTTCTGCACCTCTTTCTTGAGCGGTTCAGCCAAGTCACTACAGCTCAACTGAAAATGCCAAGAAAAAATATGTTATTTATCCAATTTTTCTAGAATTCTCCTTTTTCTATTTCCTTAGAGTTATCAATCACCTCAGAAAACACTGATTTTGGAAAATGAAGTAGCCAGCTCTGGCCACCATCCTAGATGCTGTAAAATACCAGTCTAAGGCTCAAGAAGCTCAAGAGGAAGTGCAGATGAACATAAAGGCCTGCAGCTCTGCAAAGAATGTTCTAAAGCCTAATTCTGATCCTAAGAAAAGAAATCCCACAGTGAATTCACATCAAACCACTGCAGGTTTTTCCATTATCAAGACCACAACCATCTTGGCCCTGCATACCTACCAATTACAGTGAGTGAAGACTCACGGAACCTGAGATCTGAACAACAGAAAACTAAGAAAGCTCCCATTTGCATAATCAAAACCTGTCTCTTGTTAAAGAGCCAACATGGAAAGACCACTGCCTTGTCTATAACATACTGCAGATAGCCTGCAAATGCACATCTAGCATATCCACCCTGTTAATAGGAATTACCTTGCAAGAATAGGGATTATTGGACAAAAATGCAGCCAGAAGCTGGATGGCATTTTTAACTACCACCACAGATTTGTCTTTGAGACGCCCGACAGCCAGCGATACGACACACAGGAACTGAGTCAAAGGCAGGACCTAGTACACAGTGAGAATATAGATAAAGTTATCAAGAAGCCCAAGAAATTCCTGAGCATTTGTTTTCCCGCAGACAAATTAACATACACACATGTTGTTCTACTTGGGGCTTGCATATGAGAAGGCACAAATTACAGATTCATAGGAAAATCCAGGTCAGCAGGGACCTTCATACATCTGCTAATCCAAGATCTGTTGAAAGCAAGGACTTACAAAAGGTTACCAAAGATTCTATTGACAAGAGTCTTAATATTTCTGAGAAGAGATGCTTTCCCATAGTAGTGTCCAGAAAGAGCTTGCTTAATGAGCTCTTCCTTCCATTCTGTACTAGTAAGACCTAAAATAGTGCAATTTCTATTCCCTGGTTCCATCAACCTTAGAATCTTTGGTCTCAGGAAAAGAGAACGCCAGATACCTCACTACACAAAGACAAAATCTTTCTCAGTTCCACTTCAGTCTCTGCAAACAAAGATCAGAGTGACAGAAATTCCTTTAGAAAACAGACCAGGAGAGAAGACAGAGGCAAAGCTGTTTTCCCAACACACTTACCTTGCTCTGAACAATTCGAGTGAAAAGTTGCAGCACTCGACTGCGCACAAATCCATTGACATCACAGATGTGGGCCTGCAGCGTGTTCAGGAAATGGTCCCGAGTACCACGGGCAGCTTCTTCCAACTGGTCACCATTCAGCACCTGTAGCAGCACTTCCGCCATAGCTGACAAAATGGCATTTCGCATCATGTAATTCTGCAAAAAGATGAGTTGATGAACCAGGAACGGAGAATAAAATACTACTTGGTATTCCAAGGGGGAAGGACAGGCCAGAATTTGGGCCTTCTAACTCTCAAGCTCCAGCTTTAACTGAATTTTTCCACTCCAGAGTTTGTATTAACCTTGGTTGAACATAGCTGTGCCTGCAAGACTGAACAATCCAGCCCTGCTATCCAGCTAGGTCTGATATGAAAGCAAGAACTAACAAGAAAAACACAAGATTTTTAAGGGCACTTTACTAAAAAGTAACACGATGAAAGCTGTTAAAGTAACTTGGTACTGAAGAATAAAGGACAGCAGACTGATCCAACACCAGTCAGATCTCTCCGGTTCTCAGATGCCTGGAAGCAACAGCTAGAAAATAGGTGCCATGGTGTGCATTTTCTCTGCATGTTTTAGGGAAGGTTTTAGGGAAGGGCATGATCTGTTCCATAAGGCAGGTTTTGGCTACTTGATCTCTGTGAAATACATTCTGTTTTCAAAAAGAAAAATCAAGATAGCAGTACTTCTACCGCTTGTCTTCTCTGGGCAGGTAATATTTTGCAAACGTACCTCACCATCCAAGTGACGCAGTAGAACACTCATGTTGGATAGCACCAGTGCAGGAATTTGTTCAGCCAGTTCAGTTATGAATACAGCATAACCCTTGATTCCAGAAGCATCACGAGCCAGCTCTTGTGGACATTTCTGTCCAATCTCCCTGCACAGAAAAATAAAACAAGGAAAAAGGCCCCTCAGGTTGCTAGGGGTAGAAGAATAAATCTCAGGGCATTTTTCTCACCTCAGCAGTTCACCTACTATGCTTTTCAGTCCATATTCTGTAGCCCAGAGGGTCACAGCCTGAGCAAACACTGGGGCTACATGTTCAAAGTGCTGCAGCATCTGTGTGATCTTCAGAGTAGCACCTTTTGACGAGAGGAGGGAGAAAAAGAGGTCAGGAAAAGTACCTGGGAACAGCTTCCAGAAAAAGGGAGAAAAAGCATGAACTCACTGAACATGTGATCATAGTGAGTTAAAGCTGTAGCAAGCAGATGCATTGCTGCTTCTCGTGTGGCCCGATACTTCTGAAGACCAATATTTGAATTCTCCAGTATACGGTAACAGCAACCTGTCAGTAAGCTAAAACCATAGTGAAGAGACAGTCAGCAGCTTGCACTGACACTATTCTAGCAAACTGCACTAAGTATGCACTAGGTACACCTTTCTCTTGAACCAGGCAGATTATTTAGTATCCTTAAGAAACTGAACAACAAACATCTGAGTTTTACACGAGAAAAGGAAGTCGTTCCTCAACAGCTCACTTTTACCTCAGCTTACTCAGTCTCCAATAATATGTACCCTTAGAGGGCTGTAATACCACCTCACTTGCAGATTCACAGTTTAACCCTTTTTTACCATACCTACACTGACTCCATCCCACTATTTCTAAGGGCTCCCTCACCTGACAAGCTCTTCTTCCACCACCAAACCACTCCAAAGTTGACGGAGATCCAGCTGCAGCAACTGTGTGAGCAGCCGTAAAAGCAGTTCCCTCTCATCTTCCCATGAGAATCCAGAGACCTTGGTGCGGTTTTTCTTGTTCTAAAAGGAAAGTTATGCAATGCAATACATCAATAGCCTGAACACAGAAAAGAAAAACCACCATCACCATCCTGTTTCCTTTGGAATGAAAATGGCTGTTAAACTCTAAAGCATCAAGAGGCATACCATTAGATGGACAAGAAATTTATATGCCCACATCAAGTGACCACTGTTGTCTGAGCACAGAAGGGAACTCAAGAAAATACTGACAGCCAGGTAGCCACTAAAGGATGAAACCAAGGCCTGGACATTTTAATCACTACTGATGTTTAGACACACATCTGGCTGTCTTCCAAAAAGGATTTCACAGAACTCCACATTAGGCACTGCTTTTCCCATCATCATGCTTAAACAAACCCAGCTATACTCTTTGACACAGAGCTCAGCAAGCTTACAGACTTTCTACATTTATCATCTCGTTTTCTCCTCAGTTCTCTCACCAACCTTTCCAGCAGGATCCACCTCCGCCAAACCACTCTTGAAGGCTTCCATTTCAAAGGCTTCCAACAGGCCAGACAGCAAATAGCAGTTCATCTTAAGAGCGTTGAGGTGAGCGTTGCGATCTGCATGGCTAAGCCCAGAATCACTCAAGATGGTAGAAAGCTCGTTGGAATGATGGGTCACCACTGAAGAAAAGTAGAAAAAGATGAACATTCTTGGCCAGGTTCTTCAGCCATCCTCTCTGTTGGAGACTTAGAGCAGTCATCAGATTACCAAAGATGTGTGCTCACATCTCGCCAGCTGTAACATGGGCTGCCTCCTGCAACCAAAACCTTGGAGGCACTTTCCCATCCTGTTCCCCAGTCACCAGTCAGTTCCTAGAAGCACTTGCTCGGAGCTGACACGTCCCAAGGATTTATTTCCAAGGGACACAGGGAAGGGGATTTTCTGTCGGCCTGCCCTTACAGCGAACACGCACAGCTCTGCATTGTCCACCAAGATTACAGACCTGTATACTGGAATGGGCTGAAGGAGCAACCCTGCTGGTCGAGTCACATTAGCCTTTATATCATCATTGAGCTGCTGCCTGGGAGCAACCTCCCTGTGACTCTAGTTTTGCCTGGAGATAGCAAACACCCACCTTGCATCATCAGCTCCAGGGCATCCTCCTTGGCAGCGGTCCCCAGGGCTCGGAAGTGGCTGTGGGGCAAGCACAGCTTATCAGGGCATCAAGCAAACGCCGCAGGGAAGAGGCGGCAGCTCCCGGCCCCCCTCCAGCCTCCGGACCCCTCCATTCCCTACTTACCGCAGCAGGCTGTAAACGGTGTCGAAGTGCTGTAGCACAGCCAACGCACCCTGCGCCCGGAAGGCAGCCCGGAAGGCTAAGGGGAGACGAGGAGAGGGTGAGCGAGGGGACGGTGGGGGGACAGCTGCGAACCGCCGGCGGGGCCTGGTCTGACCGCGCCTGCTCTGCCCGGGCTTAGGCCAGCCGGGCCTCGCAGTGCCCAGCCCAGTAAGGGAAGGGCTCGGGCCTTACCTGCGATAGCGGGCGGCAGCTCGCGGACTGACAGCACCTCCTGCACGACATAGTGACGCGAGCTGTCTCCCTGCAGCAGGTCGTCGGCGGCAAGGGGCAGCTGGAACTCACACGACACCGCCATTGCCCCACACGGCGCCGCCGCCACAGGCACTCGAAACCGCGCGCGCGGATCACGCTCGCCCCACCCAATTTCCTCTCCCGGCCTATCAGCGCCCGGCAGCGCCGCGGCCCTACAGGGCCTCGACCAATCGTTGATTCTCCTCCCTCAGCGACCGTTATTGCGGCACCGCCCGCCTCCTTCCGCTTCATCCGGGTCGCCGCCAAGATGGCGGCCCTGGTGCGGGGCCTTGTGCGATGGGCCGCGGCCCTGCCCCAGGCCGTGCGGAGCGTCAGCGGTTGGGGGCAGCGCTACCGCTCCCTGCCCATCACCTCCCCCCTGGCCGGGCTACCCCGCACCTTCCGCGTCAAGGAGCCCCCGAAGCCTCAGCGTGTGGATCGGTGGACGGAGAAACGGGCCTTGTTCGGGGTTTACGACAACGTGGGGATTCTGGGTGAGGTGTCCCCCTACCGGCTGCGGGCCATGGGCGGGAGGGGACGGCGCCTAGGGGCAGCTGCGAGTGAGCAACCTCTCCGGTGGGTGATCGGGGGTCTTTCCCGGGTTCTGCCTTCAATCTTTACCCTTCTTTTCTCAGGCGGTTTCCAGATCCACCCGAAGCAGCTCATCGTGGGGCCCAGGTGGCTGCGAGGCTGGCGGGGGAATGAACTGCAGCGGTGCATTCGCAAGAAGCAGATGGTGGGAGATCGGATGTACCTGGACGATTACAACAATCTCAAAAAGAGGATCCGGTTCTTGTACAAGCGCTTCAATCGCACTGGAAAGCACCGCTAGGGGAGACCATGGGTCTGGCATGGGGTTTTGTGGTGTCACAGGCAGAATAAAGCCATCTTTCTTGCGGCTTTGTTCCCAGTGCTTACCTTGCTGTGTATTTCTGGCCCAGCCCCAAGGTCCTGCTGCTACTCCAGGCCTGAGCTCTTCAGAAGTTCAGCCCCCTTAGTCATCTCTGATGTACTTCTCACAGTGCCAGCCTGCATCTCTTACCTATTATCTGAGAGTCTTCGAGTTTTTGGCCAGGCTTCTAGCTTCCTTTCAGTCTTCGTTACCTCCAGGTTTTCACATCCTACTCAGCAATCTCAGTACATGACATCTTAGATTTTTTCTCATAAGCCAAATTACCTAGTTAATAGTGAGCATGCCTCCCAATAATACCTCTCAGTGCTCACTGCGTGCCCCCTGATCTCCACATATCTGTGATTCCTGTCAAGTCTAAATGAATCAAACATCAGCTGAAATACATCAAAATGTGTTTTTAGAAAAGAACTTGTCTCTATTTCATAATGATAATGAGTTAACCCTGTCTTAGTTTCAGCTGGGACGGAATTGTTTTCTTCAGAGTGTCTGGTATGATGCTGTCTTTTTAAGTGTAGGAGAAAACTGTTGATAACACACCAATGTTTATAGTTGCTGTTAAGCAGTGTTGTAAAGAGCCAAGGCCATTCTCAGGGAAAGGCCCAAGGAGCTGCAAAGAAACAGAATTAGGACAGCTGACTTAAACTGGCCAGAGGGATATTCCATACCGAATGACATCATGCAGAAGGAGTTCTGAAGGGGGTGGGAGTTCATCTCACTCTTTTCTGTTGCATAGAGCACTACTTTGGCATTGGTCGGGGTGGTGAGCAATTGCTTGTGCATCATGTGTTATATACATTCATTTATACGTATATATGTAGTCATAACTATTTACCTTTTCTCTATTTTAGTGAGTAGTTTTATCTCAACTCAGAAGTTCTATTTTTTATTTTTTTCTGATTCTCTCCCACATTCTACTGGGAAGGGGGAGAGTGAGCAAATGTCTGTGTGTTGCTTGGCCACCTGCTGGATTAAATCACAACAAACCCCATACTAGTGACACCAAGCAAGTGGCTTTTTGTTACTTTAGGCACCTAACTGGTTCATGAAACTCCCAGCTTCTAATATTCTGTGACTTCTTTTAGATCCTTGAGAGAAGAAGCTCTCAAGTCAAAGCTGGGATCCCTCAAGTCTAGCATCCTTTCTCTCATAAGCTTTACTTTTATATGCTGCAGAAGAATCAGCATAAAATCTCTAAGAAGAGCATGCATCTACCTAAATTGTAACTTGACTGCTAGGTAGTTGGAGAGGTTATCTGCTGACAGTGTATCCTGTTACGGAGTAGTGTTGCTCCATCTTTGAAAGCAGCAGGGAATGAGAAGAAGTTTGGGTCTGTGCCTCAGGAAGGTGAACCCAAATTCTCTGTTGAAGCAGCTGCAAATTCCACATTCTCAGGAGCAGGGTAGCAGATCTGTGAGTCAGTTTTGAAGGAAGATCGGTTCTTAAAACAGTATGTACTTTTGTTCTAATACGCAGTACTTCACTTCAGAGAGTGGTGTGAGGTGGATTATCATTCCCACAGGAAATAAATGACAAATTTAACAAGCCAGAGAAGCTGTGGTCATTATGGCTGACCCACACAGACTGCGGCTGCCTGTCAGATCGGTGAGTCACACTGTCAGAACAGGTCACGGTTCGAAATCTGAGGGGAGGACAGACCTTGTGTCTGATGCTTCTCACATCCAGCCTGCGAACCACCTGGGACTATGGCCAAAAGATTCAAGTGGAGACCAAGCAAGCACTTGGAAGAGGTGCAACAAATTTGTGGCTGAAAATACATCAGAAACTGAGGAGCATCAGCTCCACAGGCCTCAAGGGAACACGCATTGAGAGAACCAAATCAGTAATTCAGCAAGTTCCACCCTCTGTTATTCACAGTGATTACTGAAACAGTCCTCCAACATGGGTGGGAAGGCTACTAGCAGATTTTCCCACAGCCAGACCTTTCACAGCTTGTCTGAAGATATAGCTTAAAGTCCCATGGTTCTGCCACACTGAGCTGCATTCTTCTCTAACATTTGGGAGTCCACACCAGCTGGCTGTAGCTGCAGCCCTAGTTTAACTTTCTGTATTCCTTGTAACCACATGCCTTGTGGATCTACTAATCATCCAAGTTTGTCATGAAATGCTTTAAACAACATCCTGCTTCACCTTAAAGAAATGCAGTTCAGCATAGGTCTGACCCGCTGCATGGAAACTTCTCGTCCCAGTATATTTCTGCTTTCTTTTTTGCAACCAAATGGAAGAACGCTCCCTTCTGATCTGGTAGGTTTCCCAAAATTTCTAGAGGAAAAAGCCAAACTCAGAGCCGTTCTCGGGGCTATTGCCAGAGCCTAATTTCCCTCAGCTGGCAGCTAAGGCTTGAACGCAGCCGCTTGCGGGGCCTCGTTCAGATACTCCTCCACGCTGGCAGCACGCCAGCTGCACCATCCCCTGATTGCTGCAGCATCCGCGCGCGGCGGGCTCTCGCGGGGCTGAGCCCTGCTCCGGTTGGGCGGTGCCAAGCGGGGACGGAGCTCGTTCCCGGGGAGTCCGGGAGCAGGGAGAGGCGGGACTTGGCGAAACGTCCGTCTTCACAGGGCGCCTCGCTCCGGCAGAGCCGAGCCGCGCTGATTGGCTTCGGAGGAGAAGAGGGCGGTGCTTATTCGTTGGTCTCGGCGCGTCCTTCCTGTAGCTACTTCTGATTGGCTGTCGGCTCTGCGGGCGGGGCCTCAGCCGCTATAAGTAAGGGGAGCAGGCGGTGTGCGGCGCTTTTGTCAGCGTTGTGCGCGGTGGTTGAGCTGAGTGTCGGCCGGGAGATGTGAGTGTTCACGGGGAGGGAGGCGGTGGCCGGAGATGGGGCGGCCGTGAGGGTTGGGACGGCGGGTGAGCGGGCGCGGGGCCGGCGGGCTGCCGGGCGGCGACACTGAGAGTGGCGCATTGCAGCAACCGCGGGCCGGGCTGCGCGCACCGCCACCCCTCGGCCGGGGCGCTCCCGCCTCCCGCCCGCAGCGTGAGAGGGGGCGCGGGCACTGTTCGTTCACTGCAGCCCCTGGCCTGGCTCCCTGCTGGTGAGGCTCGGTTCCGTCGCCCCTCTCCCGGGGCCTGCGGCACGCTGCGGGCCGCCTCCCGGTCACCTCCGTCCCCTTCCCAGGAGCCGGCAGGACGCAGTGCCGGCACGGCCCGACCCGCAAGCTGCCTGCGGCCGCTCCGGGGGCAGCCAAGGGAGGCCGTGGGCCCTGGGAGCTGCCGTCTGCTCTCACCTTCAGCTCAGGTAGCTCGGGGTGGGCGTCTGTCCTTTGGCGGCTGAGGGTCTGATGTTATTTTCTCTCTGCCCTTGTGTGTTCCCGTAGGTCCGAACCAGCTCAGCAGCCTGCTCCTGGGGCCCCGGAAGGGGGAGCCCCTGCCGGGGGCCCCCCGGGGCCACCCCCCAATCTGAGCAGTAACCGTCGGCTGCAGCAGACTCAGGCCCAAGTGGAGGAGGTCAGTAGCTGTGCTGTTTCACTTGGGCTGTATGGGCGCTTGCACTGCTCTGCTGCAGTGATGCTCTTGATAAGTGTGGGTTGCTGAAGAGGTGGATGCTTTTGGAATACAGATACTGGAGAGGCCCTAATAGTCAGTGCAGGCATGATGTCTGATCTGTAAATGGGCTGGAGAAGAGATGAAATAGCTTTAAGTTTAAAAACTGCGTAATTTTGATTATGACATTTAAGGAGCAGACCTGCTAGATTTCTGGTATTTCATATAACGTGTCTGTCATGGAAATAAGCCTCTACAGGATCCAGAACGACTCTTAATCCCTGCCAGGTGCTTCAGGTGAACAGTCAGAGTGTGGGCTCAACGTAAAATAGTGAACCTTACCTACTTCACAGAGTTGGTGGCTGCTGACATGCAGTAACTCCTTTTTGCCTCGTTGGGGCGGCAACACGTAGCTTTAAGTTGTCTTTGCAATTACCTTTCATTGAGCATATGATCGCTGTCGTGGAGGGGGTTGATATAATCTTGATGGGCTTGAGAACTTTCAAAAACGAGAGTAGTGTGCTGCAGATGTACTTTAATTATACTTTTATGCTTTAGTGGAGTGCTAGGATCTTTCCCCATTTCTAAGCAGGAAATGACCTGAAAGCTGGTTTTCTTGCCCTCATCTTTTTTCCTTGTTTCAGGCTTTTACTTGTTAGTAGTATCTCAGCATTACTTTTTGTCTGTGTTACTTCTCTTACACTTTCAACCTTGTTTACCAATACAGCTACTGCTACTGTTTTTCTTTCTGCAGGTGGTTGATATAATGCGTGTAAATGTAGACAAGGTACTGGAACGAGACCAGAAACTGTCAGAGCTTGATGACCGGGCAGATGCACTTCAGGCTGGTGCCTCAGTATTTGAAAGTAGTGCAGCAAAACTCAAAAGGAAGTACTGGTGGAAGAACTGTAAGGTGAGTTTCCTAGTGCCATGATTTCTTTCATTAGAAGGAAATTTGATTAGTTTTCTTCAGGGCTTTCTGAGGGTAGTTGGGGTGTAATAACTATTATAACTATTTCAAATGCTTAGGATTATTTCACTGTGGAAAGTCTTTGAGACCTCAGCTGTACTGCCTTCAGCATATGCCTTATGTTCCATGGTTGTCATGGAAGCTGTGAACCTGCCGGTCTGTTCTGAGTACTATCATCTGACAATCTCTCTTTCTAGATGATGATCATGATGGGAGTGATTTGTGCCATTGTGGTGGTGGTGATTGTAAGTAAGTACTGAAAAGCCCAGGATCACAGGTGAAGAAGCCCTAACTCCAGAGTACTTTAAAACTTGTGTGTTTTGGTTTATGATCTGGAGGGTCTTGTTTGCATAAGTGATAACTTCTTTCCTTGGGAAAGGGAAGTGGTAGTGTTGGAACTCCCAGTTACTGTGGAAATAGTATGCTTTACAGAGCAAGAAAGGGAAGTGGGGACGGCCATCAATGTAGAAATGAGACATTTTATTACCAGATCAAATAAACCTGTAAATATGGGGGGTAGTTACCTTGAAGTGGGTGGGTTTGCAAGCCCCTTTCCTGGTGGGGGATTTGGAGGTCTCTGGGAGACCTTTGGTGTAACTTGCCCTTCTGTTCTTTCCTTTTTTTTCCTCTTGCTTTGTGTCCAGTCTACTTTTTTACTTGAATGTAGCCCCTTCAGTCTGCAACCTGCTGTCCCCTGTCACCTTGCCTGTCTCTTCTTGCCTCTGAATCTTCCCTTCCCTTCCACCTAGCTTCTTCATTGATTACTTTATTGGTTCTGATTTGTTGTCTTTTTTAAGATTATGAAGCGCTCTACTGATCATGGGTTAGATTTCCCAACAGCTGCAGCTTAAGAGAGGGTCATCTGAGATGAGAGAAATAGGAAGCAGAGGAGGAGTGGGTAGCTATTGCTCCTGCTCTTCTGCAGGGAATTTGTGGCTTATTTTGGGGTGTAAGCTTGTTCAGATAGTGCCTGTGTAGACTCTAGCAAATTAAGAATGCCTTAATGTAGTGCCTTTGGGGATGCAGGACGTCATCATGTGAGATTCTTGTGCTCTGCATAAAGAGTGGCAATGTGATGTGCACTTTTAATTGCTGAAATAAAGACTAGTTTGTGCTGGTCAGTGACTATGATCCATCTGACTGAACTAGACAGCCATCTAGATTTCTCTAGCCATGCAGAGATGAGCACTTAAGGAAATTATTTATTCTGCCTGTTATTATAAGTTGACTTGCTCTTTGAATGTGGACATTTCAGTTATAATAAAAGGGAGTCGATGTGATTACCTCAGTGAAGTGCAACAAACTTAATGTTGATTGAAAGGAGTTTTGTCACTGTCTAAAGGGCCCGTGTGATCATAAAATCTACTGCCAGAAGGAATAAATCACCAACAGCAAGGAGTGTGGTGGTGTATGTGCATCAAATATTCCTTTCATCTATGCAGACACAAGCCAGGACCTTACAGCTTTCTACTTCCTTGTAGCTTTCTGGAAGATGTTGGGGTTAGTGGCAGAAAAGAGAATGAGAGTTGTGCTTTCCAGTGTTACCATGCTGAATGGCAAAGGAAGTCCACTACATAATAGATGAAGGTGAAGGAAACTGGATGTACTCTACATGAGACTGAGTCGCACAGATTTTTAAGAATACCTGTTCTGTTTCTTCTACCACAAAAGCCCTAACTTTTAGTGGGAGTTAGAAAATATTTGAAGTGGTTACCAGAGGGAAATGTTGCTCTGGCATGGGTATTGCAAAGTGACATTAGTTGCCCCATTTTGGCAGCATAGATCTCTAGATCAAGCTAAAATCTTCCTAGTTGTTATAGGTTCTCTTGAGCTTAGATTTGGAGCGGTCTCTGCTGTAAATAAACTTGCAGTGTGGAGCACCATGGTTTTCTGTAAGCAATCTCCCATGCTTTTCTCTTTCCAAAAGAACAGGAGCTGTGAATGGCTCAAATATGTTGTCAAACCAGGGGTTAAATGTGCTGTTCTGTTCCACAGTTTCTGCAGTTTTTTGAGGAATGTATTTATTTTTTTACAAGCTGAGCTGTAGCCCATAACCTGCACTGTAAAGAGGACAGTTCTTTAGTTGAGGAAGCTCTACCTCAGGCACAGAGATCTGTCTAGGCTTAAGAGGATGTAGGGGAAAACATCACTGGCATTCCCAGATGGAAGTACAAAAGATGGGAGGAGCAGATGCATTTTGTTGCACTGAATATGCTGGAGAAGCCCCTTTTTTCCTCACAGGATGTCTGGGAAGGGGTTAGGTTTTGCACGCTCTCTTCCATGCCCCAGCATTTCATTTGCGCTGAGTTCATCTCCCTGCAATTCCATCCCTCTCCGCCTTGGGTGAGGGCAGAGTTGAAGATCTGGAGTGAAGCAGCCCTCGTCCCCTGAGCACTTCCCTAATTCCCTGTGGAACTGAGATGTGATGGACGGTCAGAAGTGCATCTGCTGAAGAGGAGCCAGGGTCTGCTTTTTACTACTTACGGCTATCATTCTAGGGGGTGGGCATACAAGCTTGAGGCCCCCAGACCAGCAGTTCTCTTGAACTTTTCTAAACAAAGCCGTTGGTGCCCCATTCCTCCTATTCCTCTGGGGGCTAAGGTCCCCTTAGGCTCTCTTCCATTTCTTTCTCTTGGATGTTGTATGTTGCTGTCTTCTGCTACCTTTCCCCTCCTTTGTGTCTCTGTGCATGGGCAAAAAAAAAATTACCAAGGCCCTCTGAGTAAGTAAGAGCAAGGGACTCTGCTGTCTGCAGCATTACAGCTAATTACGCACGTGCAATTTATTTCCTTTCTCTATAAACACAACTGTAATCTCTGGCATGTTGTAATAATCAGCTCATGTACTTGAAACGGTCTCAAAGAAACACAATTCATCACCTTACTGAGTCTGTCTGGTCTGTTAGTGGGTGGGGAAGGGCTGGGATCACAAACTGCTTTTAAAGAACACATGGTTTTTATTCTCCCTTCAATACCATATACATAACTACAATTCTATCCCTCAAAGCAATGAGCGGTCTTCTGTCATAGTGCTGGTTGCAGTGGTACTGGAACTTGTGTGTGACTGACTCAGTGGTAAGTCTGTAACAAGACATGCAGGCTAGAGGCTCCTCAAGCCAATTCTGCTTCCAGCCAGTGTCCAGCCATGGTGTAATGCATGGAGAGGTGATTCTCTGAATGGATGTGGTGTTGGTAGCTCTGACTTCTCAGGCTGCATTGCCTTTGGGTTTTGATGACCTACTTTCAGGTCCTTAAATTTGGAAAGTAGTTTCTCACTGAGGTTGGGATGATTTTTGGGGTGTGTTCAGGATCTGGATGAAGATCTCCCAAAGCAGGATGGTATTCACAGCATGTACTGAAGCATGGCTGGAATTAAGGTAAGTACCTCCTTGTTTTGCTTCACTTGTTCACTTGAAACTCATTAAGGAGAAATGGACAGAACTTGCTTTAAAATGAGGTACCTGTGCATTTATCTGCACTTGATATTACAATCTTGAAATTGTAAACAATCCTCCCCACAGCTTGTGGATCAGAACATTTTGATCACAATCTTTGTCCAGGCTCAAATTTATTGCAGTCCTATCAGAACAATGTATGTACAATGGTGAAATTGAAGCAGTGCTGCTAGGCTAATTATCTCAAGAAGGGAAGCACTCTTAGAAGATTAGGGATTCTGGACTGGCCAGTGACTTGAAGTAGCACATAAAGTCCAAATGTCAGTACAGATCAGGCCTGCACAACCAAGCTGTGTCTTCCAATTAGTTCTGTCCTGTTTTTGTTGTGGGCGGGGAGGATTTTATTCTCAAAATACATGAAGTTTCCATTCCATTGATGACATAGTCTTGAAGTCCCTAGCCAGACCTGAAGACTTATGTGCTCACTCTCCAAAACTGGTCAGCTGTCCTTTCTTCAAACTTCCCTTTGTCCAGACATAAGTACTTGTGTTGAAAATTCCCCAGCAGCTCTTTCCTGCCCCAGATGTTGCTGTCTGCCTTATCCTTACCCCTGCTTCTCCTCTCACACGTGTTCATAGTTCCCTGGCTCATCTCATCACTCCAGCTATTCTCCTTACTCACGTCTCTGGGTGCCCCAAATAGTCCTGTAACTTTTTCCACCTGTGTATGGGGACTCCTCTCATTATGTTGTCCTCTGGGTTTGTCTTATACCATTTCACACCTTCACATTCTCAAACCCTTTTTGCTAGAGGGTTGACCTGTTCTTCCCATCCGTCTCGTATCACTTTCAGTTTCCCTGGCCCTACTACACTCATCTTAGAGCTTCTCAGGTCCTCTTGGTTTGTCTGAAGCCATCATAACAGTCCTTAAATTTCCCAGACTGTATTCCTTTTCTTCTATTCCATGACATCCAAATGCTTTTAATGTTATCAGCTTGCAAGTTTTTGCTACTACCACAGCTCCACAGGCATTTGGGCCCTTTATACCCTGTCTCAGCTGGTTCTTCCACATCTCAAGAGATCAAATCCTTCTTCCTTATATTTCAGTAGCATTCTTACTTCATGCTCCAACTTGTCCACAAAATACTTCCTCCTCCTGCACCTTCCTTCCCTATTAGTCACTTTTTCCTACTTCTGTGCCTTTCTTGGGATGATGCGTTTCCAGTCCAAAAAGATCACTTTCCTTTCTTCAGTGTCCAGCAGTTGTTCCTTGTGCATTTTCCATGTCCTTCAAGTAACTGCACTATACTGCAAATGCAATTGATTAGTAACTTTATCCTCTGTACAAATTCACAACACTGAAAGTTGAAGCCTTTCCTCTTGTCCAGTGAGTATCTCTGAATGCATGCTTTCTTCCCTTTTCTCTAGTATCTCATGTACTCAGTGAAACATTCAATTTTCTGCACTCATTCCAACACTACTGGACTCACCTCTCATCAGCCAGACCAAATTCACTGTGCATCTGTTGAGCTGATAATTTGTGGCATTGTCTGCTTACAGCAAGCATAGGGATTTTCTTGTGAGGATCACCTGATCTCTCACACAATGGCAATTTTTGCACTAATCCTTTGGACAGGTACAGCTAATCCAGTTGCCGACCTGTATGGTGACTTCATGCTTGTACAGGCCTTTAGTTTTGGATTTACAACCATTACTTCAGAGTTCATCAGGCAAAGCTCATGTTTTATAGTTTCACCATTTCTGTAAAAGAGATAATATGGTGCAAGCTTCCTCTAGGGAATATATCACTTTCTTCTATGGCTATATTTGAAGAGACCTGAAATATCTTTAAGTAATTATTGCCTCTGATTAATCTTTATTTGATTACTAAATTATACATGATGCAGTGGGTTTCATCAATGTTATGGTTATCACAAGGTATTGTATAATGTGAGGACTCATGCTTTAGTTTTTAGATATTCTAGAAAGGTCGGACTCGGTGTATGAATTGTTATACATTTCTGATATAGAGACTGCTTTATGTGTTGCACTTGATACTCCTGATCTTTCTTTTCTTGACTTGGAGGTGGCTTTGTAAAACAACTGGCAATGAGCCCAGTATCACATTTTTGCCCATTCATGTACCAGTAACTTCCTGAAGCATCAGTCAGTAATACTGAATTTATGTTCAGGAATGGGGCTGCAGGTGCAGCATTCTAAGTTTTTTTTTGCCTTTTGATCATTCTAGACTGCTTTAATTGTCAGTAAAGTTTTGTTTGTTTTAGTCACTAGATCTAGCTCTTAACTTTGTTTCTTAGCCAGCATGTTTTTACAGAAAATGAAAGTCCCTATATTGAGTCAGCTTTAGGGTGGGTGTTTTAGTGTTTTGTTTTTCTTTTAAACACTTGCAGAAGTCAGTTTTTATTTACCATGGAGCCTTCTCAGTACCCATGCCTCTAAGTGCCCATGGTTGTAGGGCTCTCCCTCCTGCTAGTCTGAAGAACAAGGATGCCGATGACAGCTAATGCCCTTTCCCCTCACCCTGACAATTGCTTGCTTCTATTCCCAGTAGAAAAACATTTCTTCCCTCAAGCAGAAAGGAGCAGCACAGCCCTGGGACAAAGTTTGAAAAACGAAGATTTGAGTATAGAGTTCACAACTGTGAGGAACAAAATCACTCTGCTAGGAAGTGGAAAGTGCCCTTAGGTAATCAAGGCAACAACTGTATAACAGGTATGTTTAACATATCAAAGGGGACAGTTAGGCAACAATACACACAGTAAAATTCTGCAGGTTTCAAAGCGTGGGGCACCTACCTTAAATTTTTTTAAGTATAAGTTTCTCTTTGACTAGTTTCTAAATTCAAGAAAGGAGGCTATTTGCAGTATGATTATGTACATGGATCTGCCTGGAGTATATGTTTTAATTCTGGTATGTGTCCAGTTAAGTGGACATTCCTGTTTGTTAAGGACATCACCCTTGCTCTCTTTGACATCACATAAAGTGCTGTGTAAACACTGTTGCCAGCAGAAGTTTTTCTGCAAGAGATAAGGTGTATGCTGTTATGCTGAGATCCCCAAAGAGCTCTTTAAACTGAGGAGACGGTCCTCTAGTTCTAGAGGTAACCTTTGGTCTGGCCTGGATTGTCTTGTGTGGTCCTTCTGATCAGGCCAAAGCTTTCCCTGAAAGCATCTTTGATTAAAGCCTGCAGCAGTTCTGTTTTATAATCCTTAGAAGAGTAAGAGGGCCCGCTCTGGGCTGAGCAAAATGCAGAGTTCAGTTCAAACTGAAGGCTCTGGTAAACAAATGGCTGAATATACATATGTATGGTTCACTTGGATGGTTGGACTGGATGATCTTGTAGGTCTTTTCCAACCTTGGCGATTCTATGGTGTATCAAGGGGAGGGAGATTGTTATACAGCTAAGCTCTACTAATGTGCTGTGGGCTGCTTGAGAACAGCTACAAGCCTCAGGCACCTCCCTTGACTATTGTGAATCACATAGCTTGAGACTGCCATGGCTCTGAGGGCTATACAAGCAGCCTCTCCTCTGGGACAAGAGGGTGTGCAACTTGGTCTCGTGAGCAGAGCTGGCTGTTAAGAAGTAGGAAAGAGCAACCAGTTTCCAGCCTTAGGGGAGGTTTTAAGGCTCACCCTGTTGAGAGCCTTACACCCTTGATGAGACTCCGTTTTGGTCCCTTGTCATACCACTGAGAAGGCCAGTCACACCTGACAAACCTCTTTAATTAACAGCAGATGAGAACTGTAGCAGTATCTTTGTTGCAGTTAAAACAAAATGTGTGCACGTATAAGGACTGTAGGGAAGCCAAGTTGACATCTCCCCTTTGCAAATACTAGATTGACTCTCATCACTGGTGATCCCAAGAGCAATAGGGTTTTACAAGACTGGAGAGTTCACATAAGATAGTAAAAGCAATTAACCTACGCCAACCAAAGTACAGTCTTCTGCTATGATCCAGGCAGAGCATCCCAAAAAGAAAGAAAGGTAGGTCCCACAGAGGAAGTATGCAGCTTCTAGTCCGACTGCTGTCTAACTGAATTGTGAAATAAATCTGTCTCACTCGTGTCCCATCTCACCATCCTTGCTTGGTCCGCATGGTTCCAGGCTGTTGTATGATGGCAGTGTGGTCACTACAGCCTCAACAATGAAGCGGTGTGGAGCACCAAGCCCTGATGCCTCATCTTGGAAGGCACTGTTATTGTGACTATTTGGAGGGGGTCCTGGGGAGGACTGCCACCGCTTGGAGCGGAACCAGCGGAAGGCCAGGATGAAAGTGATGACAATGAAATCCAGAATCAGCTCTGCAAGCTCCATCACAGATAGGACAGAGGATCCAAACCAGAGACTCCACTGATTCCCAAGCTGGGACAAGAGAGTCACTACCTGGAGGAGAAAAAAACAGGCACTGATGAGACCACTTGTAGGAGCCTTTTGCTTCTCTGCCTGCTCCCATTACTAGTACCATCAGGGTACTGGGGAGTAATTCCCATCTTTCATAGGAAGAGTCTTGAGAGTCAGCAGTGCTACTGGAATGAACACCTGCCATACAGATGGACATTGTGGTGTGACAGGTGGATGTGGTAAAGTACGTACTGTGAAGGCTGGTGATTCTCCATTGGTCTTGTAGTTCCATTCCTCAAAAAAGATATTCACTTTTGCAACTCCACTCCTGTTAATGAAAAATGGGTATGAGCAATGCTAAATCTGCAATCCTTGCATTTCTTCACTAAGCTGTCTTCTCTGTCTCCTTCTACTTCCTGTCCTCCTTACGCATATACCACCTAGAAGCTTTTTTCCATCTCCAGACTTCCTTCAGTTTGCATGAAAATCTGAGGATCTAATGTGCACTTCTGAGACTACACTGTGAACTCCAGTGTTTGTGATGTCCTAAGTTAGTAAGTGCCAACTCCTGCATTGCTCTCCCTTCTCACTCTTTCCCTAGCCCTTACTGTGACTCTGAACCACAGGGCAGCAGCCTCTGGCTTACTCTTTTCAGACTAGCAGCTAACCCTGTAAGAATCTTCACTTGGATTCCCACTCTTTGTTGAAGTATCAGTTTCTCTCTGCTGACTCAAGTCCACTGCCCTTGTCCCCATGTCCATACACCATTAGTGATTTAATCTGGACTCTGACCACCCCATTCACCCTTTTTCCACCTGGACTACTTCTCCTTTTGATAAAACCTCTGTTAAATGGTCTCTCACCTCTTGGATGTTATATTGTATTTGTTCTGTTGTGAAAGCATGTAAAAAACCCAGTCCTGAAATGAAAGTGCAATTAATTGTGTTACACGACTGCAGACACCTCTTATAGATTTAGTAGTAGTTGAGGGAGGATTAAACCAGAGTTCAGAGCAGTGTTGTGGAGCCAGGATGCTACCCCCTTACCTCTGAGACAGCAGAAGGCCAGCGAGAGTATCCAGCTGAGAGCTGGTATTCTGTCATTCTGTAAGACAAGAGAGTGTGTTAGCTGCTGAAGTGGTCAGAGCCATGAGGCCAGGTCTCAGCCCCCGGGCACACCTGGAAACTCCCTCCCATGTTGAAGTTCTGCCCACTTCCCACTGAGCTTCTGCACAGTCTTCAGGAGCTCACCCCAGAGCTGACACTGATGCTCCTCAGTCATTTTGTCTTCCTGATGGGAGAAATATCATTTAGGTCTGCACTTCAACTAGTGGCTCAAGCTTTTGCCCTGGTCAGTGAATGCTTTCCAACATCCCTACAAATAGAGGGTTCCCAGTGTAACTTACAAACAAACTTACTTGCAAGGTTTCCGACATTTGTGGAAGCAGCCCAGCTCATCAGCTTTGAATTCAGCAAGGAGTTTGTAATAGCAGTAGCCTGAGCAGCAGAAAAAGTAAATCCAGATAAGTTCACAGTATCTACATGAAAAAAAAGTAAAGTGCAACAGCAGGGGGAATCCAGAGAGTTCCTTCCACAAGCTCTGAAGGACTAACCATCCAAGAGAAGAGTGTCTCTTGGATGCCCCATATCAGAAAACCTCATTTTAAACAATTAGCAGTTACTGGGACATGAGGTGAGCCGAATAGGTTCAGATGGGCATGAGGTTTACTACATAATATTTATCATATAAATCCTCTCGTACAGGAGTACTTACCCCAAGCTACGTGCTTTGTGTAGTCACAGTACTCTGCTCCCTCGGGTAAGGGATAAAAATAATATGCACAGAAGCAGCGCTTTACCATGTTGAGCTGAAAGCAGGAGCGAATGCAGACCTGGGAGCACATGATGTGGAAAAGTTTAAACGGAAACCAAAGCTGTTGTACCCTGTATCACATTATCCTATTAACATTGCCCATGGACAAGCATGACTGTTAGGGGACTGAAGCATTCCAGGAAAGCTGGCAAAGAAGCTGGCACGGAACCAGTGATCACAAGTTACCTGTTCAGTGTAGCGAGATGAGTACAGATTTTGCACTGGCACATCACTGCCATCCTCTGTACAGTCGCTGTAACTGCCCCCAAGACGCACAGTCATCTCCTAGAAAATCAAAGTCATTTCACAAAACAACTAGCACTTTGTTGTCCCCTCTCTACACTTCTGTGCCACCCGCTGCTTTCATCACTACCTGCTCCTTATGCTTACCTCTGGATGCGAGCTCCCCCTGCTTTCCCCTGTTTCACTGTTCTCTTATGAATTCAACCAAATGTTTCTCATTCAGTTTGGTAAACTGCTGCTCTTCCCCCTCCCCCTTCATTCCAGATGATTAATCCCCTCCTTTTAACACCTTCAGTCCATGACAGCCCATCTGTATCTATCCACCAAGTTACACCTTTCACACTGAAGTCCCATATGCACAGCTTTTAACTCTGCTGCTGCTGCCTCACCTTTCTCATGCTGATGGAGGTCTCAATACCTGGACGCACATTGAAACCCCCATCATCCATGAAGGCTGGCTCATTCTGATCGTGGACCATGACCCTGGCTCCAGTTACCGTTGACAACAGAGGAATGTAATCATTCTGCTCCGTGCGCACCACCAGAGAGAGGCCTGAGGACATGCCAGAGAACAAGGGATGTCACAGGTGGCCATCATGTGGAGAAGGACAGAGAGCAGAATGGTTACATCTGAATCACTAAGAAGTAAAGGGAGAGAAACGTCAACCAGGGCTGAAACTAATCTGAATGGAAATGGGGTGTGTGGCTGAAGGGAGACCAGAGAGAAGGCTGGAGGCTCCAAGAGAGGCCAGAGAAAACTGGATTTCTTAATTGTGACTTAGAAAAGACAGATCTGGGAATGGAGAGAGATTTCATGGAGAGAACTGGAATTGAAGAAAAGATTGAAGATTGGCCCTAGAGGGGCTTTAAGGAGGCTAGGAACACACACAGATCAGCTGCTTGAAATGGCAAGTGCCAAAGGAGGAGGTCAAGACTAAACTCAGGAGGACAGCACTAGAGCTCAACAGAGACTTTGGGAGCAGACAGTGAAAGTCCAGAGGGAGCAGTGAACGTAAGGATCAGACACTGATGGGAAAGAGAGTTCAGGAGGACAGCAATGAAGGACAGTCATGCCCATGACACAGCCACATCCACATGGGTGAAAGCAGAGTTGGGTTGAGACAGAGCAGAGCTGCAAACTACCACCACCACTGGCTGCCTGTAACTTCCCCAGCCTTCTAGACACCCTCTTTGGGGAAAACAGCAAAGCTGAAAGTGCTTCTCACCATTATTGATCCCAGGCAGAGAGGATGTCCACAGGCTGCTGCTGTTGTCATTGAAGGTGTAGCAGTTCCCATACAAGGGATGGTGGAAGTGGGTGTAATTCCTGTGATGGGAACAGAAATATTCACAGAGGTGAAAAGGGCTGTGAAGACCAAGAAGGACTTCCTGAAAGGAACAATTCTCTTTTCCACCTGCCCAGAGAGGGGCTTAGAGCAAGCAGATGGGCAGTGTTTGTTATGTAAACTAAACTGAACAGGGAAAAGCAATTAAAATCTGCTGTAAAAAATATCCTGGAGCTAGACAGGTTTTTATACATGTTTTCTTGTACTGCTAGCACTTGATAGCCAGGATATATATTTTTTAGCAGTATCAGCAATTACTGTATTATCTTAATACTGACAAAGCTCTTACTTCTATGTACCCTTTGCCTTGCTGATGGGTTTAATTTCATTGTCTCTGTAGGGCTTCTAAACCATAATGGTAGGAGAGAAGTGCAATACTGTTTTCAATGTCTCTTCTCCTCTTCCTGTATGGGGCTGATATGTACCACTTCAGCACTGCACATCACCCTCAGCATGCTCACCAGCCTTCTATGTTGTACCCTTGGGGTTTGTAGCAGTATGATTATTTCATTTCTGTGAAACTCAGTAGAAGAAGAGAACCAATCCTGAGAGGTCCATTCAGGTCACAGAAAGTCTGACCCTAGTGAGCACAACACGCAGGAAGGACTTGAGATACCGCCTGAGACAATGGGACCTGAACAAAGAACAGTCCCACCTTGGGAAATAAGTTCTCTAACGCAAGTTTCTTGAATTCCCCTTGAACCCAGGCACAAAATGCAGGTGTCAGTAGGAATAAACAGTGCGATGTTTCCACCACTTACGCCTTGTCACATGTTGCTTCGTTGAAGCGGCAAGCATAAATGAAATTCTCAAAGTCAGACTCATCCAGGTCTTTCGCATCAGGCACCTGTGCCAGGATATTGATGTAGTGAAAGCTGTACCATTCCCGCACTGCATCCACTCCTGAGGAGTATGTCTGATGGAAACAATCCTCATTGTTTTCACTGCACTGTGAGAATGAAAAAGCAGCTGTGTCAGGTCCCAGAGGAGGTGGCTGTGTTCCCTCAGCAGAGTATAGAAACAGAGCAGAGTGAGCAAAAAAAGCTCTGTGGCACTGCTGTGCTCAAGAAAAAGGCAATCAATAGCACAGGGAAAAGTAATCCCTCAGTGGAAGTGAAACACCAGGTCAACAAGCACGGCTGAGTGAGACTCGGGAGACAGCAAACTGCAGTGTGGTGTGCAGCGTGATCTACTGTATGTAAAACCTACGTGGTATAAAACCAGAAGCTTTAAATTCTAGCATGGGGAGCCCTCCCTTCAGGGTGTGTCCGGAGGAACTTGGTGACCCCCTGGGAGCTCCAGTTAACAGGCAAATGATCCCCTTCAGTGCCTTTTAAAATGCAAACACAGATACCCCTAGGGCAAAGAAGATACTGCCCAGGAGCAGATATGGCCATGATCACATTTTGCATGGCCCACAGCCATGAAATACCATCCCCTCAACAATTACTGAGCAGCGCTGTGGTTGTTGTTAGTAAATGGCTCTGAAAGACTGATGTAGCCTTCAGGAAGGACAGGGTTTCCCTGCCTCATCTGGGAACAGATGGGCACAGACAGAGACAAGTCTTCCACACCACCAGGGATAGGACCTGGAGAGCAGTAATACGTTGGGAAAAGGCTTCAACTCCACCTTCATCTGTCATCAAGAAAAGCAAGCAACAAAAATCCCTCTATATGAGGAAGGTCATGGCCACAAGGCTAACAAGACAGAAGTAGCTACACAGAGGTTGGAGTGGGTACGTCAGAACACATCTTGGGATCTCACCAGAACAAAGCCAATTTTCCAGTCATTCTTGTCCACCGAGGGACTGTTTTCTGGCAAGCTGACCAAGTTATCCCGCTTCTGCCTCCGCAGAGGATGGCGCTGAACGTGATGGAGCAGGCTCCTCGAGATGCGCCTTCGTGAGAACTGCGCTGACCCGTCACTTCGTGCCAGGGACATGTTATAGTCATAAAGGTCCAGCAGTGTCTGATGGGTGATTTGGTCCAGTTCGTCCAGCTTCTTCCGGATGGCACTGTACCTATACAGTGGGAGAGAGGAGCCTGCAGGGTTAGGGCTGGATGCACATGAACAGCTCTGAGTAAGGCATGCGGCAGAGTTTAATGGGGTGATTCAGGACTTTCCCACTGACAGCTGAAAATCCAGCCCCTTTGCTGGAGGCCACTGTTCCTTGTAGGAGATAAGGAAGTGCATCTGCTTCTCCCTCGGGAGAGTTTTCAGAGCAGCCCACTAACACACCACCAGGTAGAACAGCCTAAACGAACACAATTTACTGCGAATGCCCTGTGGCAGCAAAGGCTCACAAGAAGCTTCCCTTCCACCTGTCCTTCTACAAGTCAAGGACCAAGAACACGAATACATGCCTCTAGCCTATGCCCGCAGAGGTCAAGGCAGCTGAAAGCTCTGGGAGACCACTTCTTACCTGTATGGGTTGAGTGTGCACAGCGTCACTGCAGGGAAAGTCAGCCTGTCTGAGTTGAGGTTGAGGTTCAGGTTGACAGGGTAGCTGAAGTACTCCCTGTAGAGGATTCCGAACTGCCAGTACATTAAGCCAAAGGTGAGAAAGAAGAGGACAGACCAGAAGGCCGTCTTCATCTTGTTCTTTTTAGAGCACACCAGGCGGATAGCTCCGTGGATGGTCGTGTTGCTACAGAAGAACTGGAAGAGCTCCTGGTAGGAACCATAGAATTCGATGAGGCCCTCCCGCTCATCTTCCTTGTGCTGCTGCTCCTCTTCCTGCTTGCACTGCCTCGTCTTCTCCCCTTCTGGCATCTTCCCTGCCTTCACAGACCCACCCTGAAACACAAATTAAGAGTGAGGTGGGACTCCCATAGAATCACGGCTCCGGAAAGCCTGTGCTCTCACCCCCTCCTCCCTCATCCCAGCAGGGCCCGACAGGTGACAGACACCCCCGCCTTCCCACCCAAGCCCGCAGCCCTCCCGCAGCCGCCGACCCCCGCGGGACTGACGCGGGGCGCCGTGCCCATGGCGGGGCCGTCCCACGCCGTCGGGGCGGGAGGCGGCGGGCCGGGAGCGGGGCCCAGGGCTCGCTCTCCCCGGCGCTGCCGGCTCGCTCGCAGCTCCCTGGCTGGGCTGGGACCGGTTCCTTTCCAGTTGGAGCCAGCACCCCGCCCGGCTCCTGCCCTGCCAGCCTCTCCCCGCCCACCCCTCCTTCCCTTCCCCTTCCCCCCCGGGCCGCTCCCGGCGAAGAAAAGCCTCTTTAAACTCTCAAGTGTCCGCGGCCGGGCGTGGGCGGCCGAGGGCCGGGGGTCGGCTCGAGGGGGTCACCTTGACGGCGCCGCGCCGTCGGAGATCGCTGCGCGGTCTCGTCCTGGCGGCCGCCGGGACCCCGCCGGGCGCTCGAGGTCACCGCGGTGCCCCCAGCAAAGATCCGGCAGCCCTGCGCCGGCCAGGTGGGGCCCAGGGAACGGCGCGGTCCCCCCCTCCGCCCCCCCCGGCGGCGGGGACGCGGCGTCCCGGCGGTGATGTGGAAAGCGAGGCGGCAGGGCTGGCCCGAGGACATAGGGTCGGGGCCGCTCGCCTTCATCGCTCTCAGCCCGTCCAGGGGGCCGCCAGGGCCGGGCCGTGCCCACGGGAGTGTCGGTGAGGTGCCTCACGGTGGGCACACCGAAGTCCTGCGTCCCAGCAGCGCTTCGGGGTTTGTGTGCGGCTTGAACTACTGCATTTCACGAAGCTGAGGGAGATGGGGTGAATTTGGAGTGAGCTTTTCGTGAGAGGCTGGGGCTGGGGCTGGGGCAGGCTGGGCTCGCGGGGATGAGGTGACACGCATGAGGGAACACCGCTTTTGCTGGTTCGTTGACGAAGAAATCTCACATCCAGAATGAGCTGGCTCGGACGTCGCTGGCAGCGCATCTCACTAGGCTGCGCCTGGGGAGTGGAGGCCTCTCGTCGTTACCCAGCACCTTGCAGGTTCCTCAGACCACAGAAGCAAGCACCCAGAGCCGTGTGTGCTCAGCAGCCTGCCGACCTTTGGAACTCGGGAACCACATTCCCGCTCTTCTCCAAATGACTTCATCTCAAACCGGAGCTGTTTAAGGCTTTCACTTCTTTCTTTATGACTGCCCTCTTCGGGTCAGGTCCTTGTTTTAATTCACCTACTGCAGTTCCTGGATTTTGATCCTGGCTGGAGCGCGCAGCAGTTTGGTTAGTGACACAGCCACTTCATGTTGCGACACACCACGCTCGAAAATGGCGAGGAACGTGCTCCTGAGGCTGGTGGGGTGTGCCAGGAGCAGCCCTGTGATAGCTGCTTGCTGCTAACCTGCAGAGGCTACCCTGAGCTTCTAGCTCCATCCCACGTCAAAAGCAAAGGAGACTACTTTTCTGCCATTTTAAACTTAGTTATACCATGCAGCTTGTTCTGAACTTACATTATTATTAGAATAACAAATTGCAAAGAGTGGAAGGGATGGGGGGGAGAATGAGCAAATATTGTTCGTAAATGCCAGTTGCAAACCAGTTTCTTAAGAGCGTTAGAAATGCCCTTCCTTTTAGGGGACGGATATGAGCTCTTTTGTCTTGTGCTGCTTGTGTGCTTTATGCACTTGGGTGCACACACAGAATCCCCAGAGGTGCACATCAGCATTGTCATTCAGTCTGGTAGCCGTCTCCCTTAACCTCTGGGAACATATACAGATGTATAGCAGTTGCAAAGCATCAGCCTTTACAGTCACCACTGAAAGCTCTGGAGCTATAATCTGGGAGCATCCTGGGGAGTGTGTTTATAACGTGTTTGACTACATTATTGTAACGTCCTGAAATTATACTCGGTTATGCTAACGGATCATCCTCCAAAACTGCATCCGTCTTACTGGAATTATGCCTTAAATACAAAACCAGCCAACCAACCAATCAACCAAAAATACAAAAACACAACAGACAAACAAACCCCAAATTATCCTGGTTCTGAAGTTCCCGCTTTATGCTCATCTAAGCTAATGGCACTCACCAGGCAGCTAAAGCCCCATTTGGCAGAGCTGATAGTTGTGCATTCTATGATTCCCACAGTAAATAAAAGCATTGCAGCTTATCTTCAAATGAGCATTGCAATTGCACTTAGAAGCACAAATGTAATGGGCAGATCTAGATACAATTGTTTTTCAGACTTTTTCCGTATGTCATGCTTTTTTTAAATCTTCTAAAGAATTACAAAAAAACCACAACCTTGTTGGCTCTTGCAGTTTCCAGCTGCTGTCAGCTGTGATTGAAGCGCTTCCCATTGCCCTCTCTCATGCCAGCGAGGTGCTCGGGCTGCCAGGTGCTATCTGCTGCTGTTGAGATAGCAGCCCCGAGCAGCCTCAGGTGACCTGCAGTCATTTCAGCCACGTGAATGTCGCAGTTTGGCTGTGGCTTTGAGAAATTCTGACGTTCCTGTGGTCACACAGGTATGCCGCAGTGTGACTGCACTCACAAAGTCAGATGAGCTGGACCACCTGAGCAACCGCTTTCCGACCAGGATTTTCAGTCATAAAAAGTACAGTTGTCCTTGGGCACATGTCACTGTAGCAGAAGGTTGTGAGGTGGAATCACAGTGCAGTTCATGGGAGTGACTTGTGTGGATATTGGAGGGGATTAGGTATGCTTCTGTCTTGAGCTTCCCTCACTGAAAGTGTCCTCTGAGCACTTCACCCATAGTTTCTGGATATTTCTTCAATGAGGTGATCTACTGAGTCAGGCCATGCCGGACGGAGCAGGTTTTGGCAACAGTTGTTATTTCCCCAGCCGTGTTCAGGCTCAGCAGTTACAGGGTGAATGGTCCAAATCCTCCATTAGGAAGAATGATCTTTCGCCGGGCATTAGAAACTCTTTTTGGAGGCTTTGATTCGTCATCTATACATGATCTCTAACCAAGCCTTGAATCCCAGGAGCTTTACACCGGAAAGATCCTTCACCTTTGGATGTCTGACTGCAGGTTCTTTGCTGAATGGGAAGCACACTGTTGCTGAGGGCAGTGCTCCTGAATATTGCATCCTCGCCAGCTGAATGCATGATCGCTTTTTATTGCTACTGAGCAACCTCTGAGTAAACGTGAATCATTTTTATGGTATCGAATTTGAAACGTTTCCTTATCAGGTACGTCTCCTATCAGCCCAGGTAGGAATGCGATAATGATCTGTAATGCACACAACATTTTAAAATAGTACAAACCTCTCGTTATGCAACACACTGCTACTGTGGTGGGAGCAAAAGGAAGGCTCTCTCTAGAACTTGATCTCTATGGATTGATTTGGGTTGCAAGCGTAACAATTTTTTGAACCACTTGAAAGCCTTCAGATCATTTTAGCTCTTTTGTATATGTATATAGGCGACTGTGTAAGACAAAGCTTTTCCTTCTGCCGCAGGGCAGAAGCACCAATTATTTCTGGCTTACTTCTGCATTGTCTCCAGCTGATTATATATTTCTGCATTAAAACTAGCAACTCAAAATGTCAAGGAATAGCAGCACAGATGGTGCTACAAGTTTAACTGAAGCGTCTGGCCAAAGAGATGCCAGCCTGGTAGAGGTGAAGATGGGTAGACGTGGGGCTACACTCTGTTGCTTTTCAGGGAGGAGCTATTTACCCAGGATTCACAGAACCATGGCAGAAGGTGGCAATGGTTTCTATCCCAAATAATTGCTCACACCAACAGCAGCAGACGCATGTCCATATACTCACTCCCAGACTTTTGAGTCCCAAGAAGGCTCCTTTCCACTGTATTTATTTGTTACCTTGTCGGAACAGAGAGCCATTCTGGTGATGCAGAAGGGAGCCTTGTGGGAAAAGCAAAGCAGTAAGCTTTATCCCCTTCTCTCAGAATGAAAGATGGGAGACGATAGGGTAGAGATCATGAAAATAATGTTGTAGGTCTGAGAACATCTTGTGTATGGAATGAAGTGCATTTCTCTTCCTAGAAGGATGAGGTTAGCATGAGTGAACGCCAGAAGAGAAGTGTGACTTCTCTTTCTTTGTTGTCCACATGTTGCAGTACTGTAGGAAGTCTGAAGAATCTACATATACGCTCACACCCTGCCCTAGCTGGCAAATCTGAGCTGGCTGCTGAAAACTTTTGCTCTCCCATCTGTTGTCTGTGCTGCAGAAGAAGGGATGTTGCCTTCTGCAAGCACGGCATCCATTTGCATGCTGAAGCAGCTGAATCACCCAGACCCTGTGGTACCTGAGCCACGCTGCTTTGTATAAGCTCAAGTCAGCTGCTTGCTGCCTTTGCTGCAGTGACCTGAAAATTGCTGGGCACTGAAGATAGAATTTCCAGCTCTCTCTCTGCTGTGTATTTCCTAAATCTGGGGTCATATGTAGGCTCAGCCAGGGTGATAGCTCAATACACTGATCTCGTCCAATTGCAAGAGGGTTGACTGTGGAAACAACCATATGAAAATTGCCTCTCACCAGCGTAGCTAAGGCTAATGCCCATCTGAGAGATCAAAACCAGGGATATCTCTGTTCTGAGGGGCAATCAGTGGGTGGGAGATCAGGGTAGAGATTCCACGAGATTTTTTCCCCGTTCTCCTGCTCAGCTTAAATCTTAATTTCCTCATTCCAGCCCTAACAATATAACTATTATAACAACCACCTGACTCCCCAGGCCTGCATCCCCACCTCTTTTGTGATCTCTTCTGCCCGTTCCTGGAAACTTGAAGCAGACACAGCCACCCCAGACCAGTTTTTCTTGACACCTGCTCCTCAGCCAACAAGAATCATGCAGTTGTGCCATGGTTACACTCTGAGCACAGCACAGTACATGGCACAGTGCAGCAGATTTGCTTGCTAGACACATGCTAGCTGCTACCCACCTGGAGGTTTGCTCAAGCTGACATTAAGGCAGCCTCATGTATGTTTACCTCCATTTTTGACACTGCCTCATGTAGTTCTCCAGGTGCCCTCCTCAGTACTTCCACCCCAGGGATTACAAGTTGCTTCTGCTTCTTGGCTCTGCTCTGCTGATGATCTGCCTCTGGAAAATAAGCAGCCCAGAGGTTAATTCCAAAGTCAAGTAGCCTGCAAAGAGGGACAAGGAGGAAAGAAGACATATGCCTTCTTTCATTTC
>JANHGO010000072.1:1785778-1815401 GCA_024606505.1 Aquila spilogaster
TGGGTGTTTTGCTTTTGTGTTACTGGGTTGAATGTCAAAGGAAATCCACTACATAGGTGGAGATGTGAAGGAGACTGGAGGTATTCCTGATGAGACTGAATGAGCCACACAGCTTTCTGATTAAGAATACCTGTTCTGTTTCTGCTGCCACAAGGCCTGAACTTTCAGTGGGTGTTAGAAAATCCTTGGAATGGCTAGCTAGGGGATTCAAAGGAAAATGCTGCTCTCGGCACAGGTATTGCAAAGTGACATCAGATGTCCCAGTTTGGCAGCTTAGATCTCTAGAGATCTTGCCTATCAAACTGAAATCTTCCTACTTGCTATGGGTTCTCTTGAATTTAGATCCAAGGTGGTCTCTGCTGGAAGTAAACTTGCAGCGTGGAATGCTGTGGCTTTCTGTAAGCAATTCCCTTGTTCTCCTCCATGAAAAATAACAAGAGCTGTGAATTGCTTGAATGTGTTGTCAAACCTGGGGTTAAGTGAGCTGCCCTGTTCCTCAGTTTCTGCAGTCTTCTGAGGAATGTGCATCTTGTTGTTTGTTTAGTGTTTTTTGTTGTTGGTTTTTTTGGGGTGGTTTTTGTTCTTTTGTTTGTTTGTTTTCTTTTTCACAAACTGAGCTGTAGCCTGTCATCTAGAGTGGGAAGAGGGAACTCCTTTAGTTTAGGAAGCTCTGCCTCGGTTCTAGAATACACGGGCATCTGCCTAGGCTTAAGGGGATATGGGGAGGCAGGGGAGAACATCACTGGAGTTCCCATATGGGAGTGAAGTAGCAAAGATGGGAAGGGCAGATGCTTTTGGTTTCACTGGGTGTGCTGGGGAAGCCCCTTTCCTCCTCACCCGGCATCTGGGAAGGGGCTAGGTTTTGCATGCTCACTTCCATGCCCCAGCATTTCATTTGCACTGAGTTCATCTCCCTGCAATTCCATCCCTCTCCCCTTGGGTGAGGGCAGAGGTGAAGACCTGGAGTGAAGCAGCCCTCGTTCCCTGAGCACTTCCCTAATTCCCTGTGGAACAGATGTGATGGACGGTCAGAAGTGCATCTACTGAAGAGGAGCCAGGGCCTGGTTGTACTACTTACTGCTATCATTTTAGGGGGTGGGCATACAAGCTTGAGGCCCACAGACCAGCAATTCTCTTGAACTCTTCTAAACAAGCCTTTGGTGCCACATTCTTCCTGTTCCTTTGGGGGCTGAGGTCCCCCTAGGCTGTCTCTTCCATTTCTTTCTCTTAAATGTTGTATGTTGCCTCTTCTGCTCCTTTTCCCCTCCCTTGTGTCTCTATGCATGGGCAAAAAAAAAAAATCACCAAGGCCCTCTGAGTAAAAGCAAGGGACTCTGCTGTCCACAGCATTACAGCCACTCATGCATGTGCAGTTTATTTCCTTCCTCTATAAACACAACTGTAATCTCCTCTGGCATGTTATACTAATCAGCTCATGTACTTTTAATGGTCTCTAAGAAACACAATTCGCCACCTTACTGAGTCTGTCTGGTCTGTCAGTGGGTGGGGAGGGGTTGGGATACCAAACTGGTTTTGGAACATCTCTTTTTTTTTTTTTTTTTTTTTGGTCACTTCCATACTATACACACACCTGAAGTTCTGGCCCTCAAAGCAGTGGCTGGTTTTCCATTGCAATGATGGTAGTTCCAGTTGTACTGGAACTGTGTGCTGGACTGACTCTGTTAAGTCTGTAACACGAAGTATGAACCAGCAGCTCTGGAAGAGGCTGCCCAAGCCAACTCTTACTTCCAGCCACCAAATGTCTACCCACTGTGTAATGCATGAGGAGGTAGTCCCCTGCATCGGAGGGTGTGTTACTGGTAGCTCTAGTTCCTCAGGCTGTGCTGCCTTTGGGTTTCAATAACCTATCCTAGGATCCTTAAACCCAGAAAGCAATTCTCCATTGGTGTTGGGACATACGTTCAGGATCCAGATGAAGACCTCCAAGAGTAGCTCACAGCATATCTTGGAGCATGGCTGGAATAAAGGTAAGTGCCCCCTTGTTTTTCTTCACTGTACACTTGAATCTCATTAAAAAGAAATGACAGATCTTTGTCCAGTGTGGACTTATTTTCAAATGAGGTACTTGTGCCCTTATTTGCCCCTGCTGTTCCAAACTTCAGGTTGTAAAGCAGTACTCCCTGTGGCTTGTGGTTCCCTTACGATCAATCTTTGTCCGGTCTTAAACATCATCAAAATCATGCCAGAACAATGTATGGTCAATGGTGGATTTGGAGCAGTGTAGCCAGGCTAATTCTTTGAAAGATGAAAGCCTTCCAGGAAAGGAGGGTGTCTGGACTGGCTGGTGGGTTAAAGCAGCACATATGGTCTAAACTTCAGCACAGATCAGGCCTGCACAACCTGAATGAACCAGTCATGCTACAATTCCTGCCAAGTTGTGTATTGTCTTCCTATTAGTTCCCAGCTTTGTTCATGTAGGGGGATAGGAAAAACTTTTTCTTGGAACAGATGTGTTTCCAGACTGTTGACTACACAGTCTCCCAGGTCCCTAGCCAAACCTAGGGACTTGAATGCTTGCTTTCCAAAGCTGGCCAGCTGCTCTGGAGCACAGAACTGGGGCTGAAGATGCTGCTGAAAGTTGCCCCAGGGTTGTGCCCAACTCATGAGTCAATGTTGTGCATGTTTGCAAAGAGTTGCATGTCTAACCGTAAATCCTCCAGTAGGTATTTAAAGTACCATGCTCTGCTGGGAACTCGTCTTCTGAGTGAGCTCAGGTGAGCATCGGCACCTCTGCTGCTCCTGCAGAGTCTGCTATCCTGGACAAAACATGGTTTTAAATGTGCACTAAAAGCAAGGCCAAGGTTTTGGCAGAGTAGATCTTCATACGTCTAGTTAGAAATCCAAGCTCTGCCTTTACACATGCAGCTCCCATAGCAACTGCTTCATCCTGACACCTTCAGGTTTGGTGGGGGAGGAGAAGCCTCAACTATACTGCTCTTAAACAGAATGTCTTAAACCTTCATGTTTCTAGATGCCCTAGGTCTTGCTCTGACCTTCCCTGAGGTTTCTATGCACTGATCAAAGTAGGCTGCATGCTCTCATCAGTGGCGGGGGGGTTTGTTGTCTCAGCTGGAGAGTAACTGAATGATGGTGGACAAGACAAGATTTTTCTTCAGAGTAGGAATGCAGCATCAACACTTGTTTAAGGGAGCTAGCTTCCCTGTGAAGTGATGGAGGTCTCTGCTCTGACGTATGCACTGGAGTTGGAAGCCTTAACTTGGTGAAGAGAGGCAATAATGAGGAAGTACAGAGGTTTTATCTTCATTCGACCTCTGAGCAAATAATTACTCTGCAAGAGATGTACGAGGTAAGGATATATTTTACAAAATAGGCAACTCAGCTGTGTCTGTTGGATACCTGAGTTCAGCCCAGTGTTTCTTCCAGGTTACCTATGATGCTTCCTCTTGGAAGAAGTAACTGGGTCCCTTCACAAAACTTCTCCCATTTGCAGGCCAAAATAAAGTTGCACTTCAGCCTCCATACTTCTGATCATCTTTGAGCTATTTTTTGTCAGAGTTACTTGGAACACCCTTATTTTGCTCCCCAGGTTTCCAATACGAACAGCCCCATAACATCCTTTCCTTCAGGATGTAGACCCACTAAATGATTCTTGCAGATGCCAAAACGACTCCTTTCCATGTTCTCCTGCCACGCTTCTTTTCCAAAAGCCCTTATACTATTTTTTTAATAAATTTGCCATAATCTCCAGAAAGTAAGCTTTTTTTTTTAGTTCGTTGCCTTTAAACACGTACTTGGAAGCTGAAGGTGCTTTCCTCTCTTGTGCTCACAAGACCCCTTTAAATATTGCACGTTGGTAAGTATAAAGAACTGCAAGACTGAACACAGCCACCCCTCCAGCGTGTTCCTGATCTCTGTGGTTCCCCTCCGTCCTTTCACTAGCAGCACTGCTGCCCTTCTCATTTCTTGATGTAGTGCATCTCCACTCCTTAGATTTTCTTGAACCTGTGCCGAGAGCCTGGGAACTCTTTCCTCAAATTCTTTCTAGGTTTGACCTCAGTCTGTGCAGACAAACCTTGCACCTATCTGTCCAGCTTCTCTAAGCACTCTAGCAAGCAGAGTTTTGTTCTTGTGGATGTATTGCTTATTTTCTGAAACGGTAGTTTTCTCGTTTTTTCTAGCTTCTGTAGACACTTTTATGTTGTACTTCTGTGCATTTCCTCTATTACCTTAATTCTTACGGGGAAAAAAAAAAAGTCTTGGTATCTGTCAAATTGTGACTGTCACACTCTTAAGGAACAAGTTTTCAGCAGATAGCAGGGTATGCCTGCCCATGGTTCTCTGTCCTTGTGCTCCCTGCCTTCTCAACCATCCTGTGCTTAGCTTTCTGTAGTTTTTCTCCTTCTTGGAGGGGCTGGCCCATTCTTTCCTTTCTTCCAATATTTCTTTCCATTCCCCCAGTCCCACTCCACTCCAAATTTCTGTAGAGGTCCTTAGAGCCTCCAAATTCATCATCTCTCAGTTGGAGCCCTCAAACTTCAGTGTCCCTGTATTTTCCAGACTGTCTCTATCCCTTTTCTCTGCTAGCACATGGACTTCCAAATGCTTTTAACCCTCTATCAACTTGCAGATGTCTGCCACCACTGTGGTCCCACGGACACTGGGGCCCTTTGTAGCCTGTCTCTGCGGGCTGTTCCACATCCCAAAAGAGCTCACCTCTTTTTCCTTGTATTTCAGCAGTACTAAAGACTTCCACAAATCCTCTGCTAATGTTTTTAAGCTCCTAAACACTCATCCCTCTTCTTCCTCTGTAATTTCCCCATCGTAAACCCCTTCCTTTTTCTCATCCTCATTCTTCTCCTTAAGCATGTGGAACTACTCACTTCTGTGCTGCTTACTCCTGCAAAACAAACCACTCTAATACTCCAACTTACCCACAAAATGATTTTTTTCCTCCTGCACTTCCCTTCCTCCTTCAAGCACTTGTACTCCTACTTCTCTGCCTTCTCCCTGCACAACAGATGCTCACAGTCCAAAAAGACACAACTTTCTTTTCTTCAGTGTCCTGTGACCTACAGTTGCTCCTTGCATGTTTTCCATGTCCTCCAAATAACTGCACTATGCCTCTAACATACCTATGACCATGGAGCATTTACATCCCCTCAGCTTTCTCCTTCTCCCCAGCTTAGACCTTTAATTTGCCTTTTGCTGACCTACAAATCACTCCAAATGCACACTTCCTTCCCTTTTCTCTAGTATTTCACATTGTCAGTGAAATACTCCATTTTCTGCACTCTCTCTCCAGCACTGCTGGACTCACCTCGTTTTCAGCCAGACCAAGCTCTGTTGAGCTGATAATTTGCGGTCTTGTCAGTCTACAAGAAGTGTAGGGATGTTCCTGGGAGGATCACCTGATTTCTCCCAAGATGGCAATTTTTTGCCCTGATCCTCAGGACAGGGAGGACTAATCTATTTATCGGCTTGTATAACAGCTTCGTGTTTGTACAGGCTTTTAACTCTGGATTTACAGCTACCCGGAATGGGGCCGTTACTTTTGAGTTCATCAGTCAAAGCTAATTTTTTTTGCATTTTAACACTTTTACAGAAGAGAGAGATAATATGGTGCAAGCTTCCCCTAGGGAATACATCACCACCTTCTACAGCTATATTTCTTTATGATGTTGAAGAGAATTTAATGTTTCAAGTAGTTATGCATCTGATTAATCTTCCTTTAATTACCCACTTAACTACGTGTGATGCAGTGGGTCACATCAATTTTATGGTTATCACAAGGTTCCATGTGATGTGAGGAATCGTGTCTTACTCTTTGGATATTCAGGAAAGATCATGCTCACCATATGAATCATCATACGTTTATGATATACAGAGACTGTTTTAGAAGTTGCACCTACTCTTTCTTCTTTCTTGATTTGGAGGTGGTTTTGTGAAGCAAACACCTTTGTGTCCAGTGTCAGGTTTTTACTTCACTTAAAATGTCCCATAAACACAGAAAGTGGATTTTTTTTTTCTTGTTTGTAGGAGTCCTGATTTTTTCCACTGGGAGCCTCCCAGGGGGAATACATGTTCCCACAGCTCTAAGTGCCTGTGGTTGCAGGGCTTTCCCTCCTGCTGGGCTGCTCCCCTTGCTGAAGGACACCCCCTGAATCGCTCACTCCTATTCCCAGCAGAGAGACATCATCTTCACTTTCAAACAAGGGTCATCAGCTGAGCACTGGGGTAAAGTTTGAAAAACCATGAATATTTGTGTAATAAAGAATACAGCGTTCATGTCTGTGAGGAGGAAGAAAATCACTCTCTGCTGGGAAGTGAAAAGTGCATTTAGGTAACTGAGGCAAAAGCAGTACAACAAGCATATGTTTAGCATCTCAAAGGGAAGAATTGGGCAACAGTTTATATACTGCAGTAAAATCCTCCATCTTCCCAAGGGCAGTGCATCTACCTTAATTTTTAAAATATTTGAAGTTTTTCTTTTGTTATGATTAACTAGTTTTTAAATTCAGAAGAGGTTGTTTGCAGTGTGATTGGGTACATAGTACCACAGCTATTTGCCTAAACGATAGGCTTAAATTCCGGTATCTGTGTTTGTGTCCGGTCAAGTGGATAATCCTGTTTGTTAAGGACATCTCCCTTGCTCTCTTGATACCCCATAAAGTGCTGTGTAAATACCATTGCAGCAGAGGTCTGAGTATTTGTAAAAAATAGTATGGCAAGCTTACTGCAAGAAATAAGATGTGTGCTTTCACGCAAAGACCCCCAAATTCGTTCCTGGGAAGAGGACCATCTTTGTCCTGGCCTTGATTGCCTATGTGGTCCATTCCAATAGGCTAAAGCTTTCCCTGAAAGGATCTTAGATTAAAGCCTGCAGCACTTCTGTGCTTCACAATCCTCAGCAGAGCCTCTGTGGGTGAGCCAGAGAAGAGTGGAGCAGAGCAGGCACTGCGTGACCTGTGCTATTCTGATCCTCTTTCCTGCCGTGAGATCCTGCAAGAGATACTGTTTGGGATGTTTTTGAGGGTGTGCATAGCCACTTAGTTTCCATAGCTCCTATGTAGAGATCAGTTTATCCCCAATGCTCTAGCAAACGGTCAAATGGCTGAACGTACATGCGTACAGTATATCACAAGGAAGGAGACTGCTGTACAGCTAAGATCTACCAGTGCCACATAGGCAGCTTGAAAAGGGAGACCTCATTCTGCCAGGGGTGTTTTGTCCTGACCCGAGAGTGGCAGCAAGCATCGACCACCTCCCTGGAGTATTGTGTGTAATATAGATGGAGATTATGTCAGTGGCTGTAATCTCCCAGGGCTATACAAGTAGCCTCTCCTCGGGGAGAGGAGAGGGTGGGTGGCTTGGTCTTGGGAGCAGAGCTGGACATTAAGAACTAGGAAAAGAGCAACCAGTTTCCAACCTTAAGGAAAGCTTAACAAAGCTCAGCCTGTTGAGAGACTTGTACCCCAGAGACTACGTTCCTGTCCCTTGTCGTACCACAGAGGAGGCCAGTCACGCCTGCCAAACCTCTTTAATTAACAACAGACCAGAACTGTGGCAGCATCCTTGTTGCAGGGAAAAGAAAGCATGCATGCACATGTAGGTGTGCACATGCAAGGAGCGTAAGGAAACCAAGTGGACATCTCCCCCATACATACACTAGATCAACTCTCATCCCTGGGGCTCCCCAGAGCAATATTTTATGAGACTGAAGAATTCACCTATACTAGTGAAAGCAAGGAACCCAGGCCAACCACAGTGCAGTCTTCTGCTACGGTCCAGGTAGAGTACCCCAGAAAGAAGGAAATGCAGGTCCCACAGACAAAGTGTGCAGCCTCTGCTCCAACTGCCACCCATCCAAACTGTGGAATAAGCCACTGCCTCACTCGTGTCCCATCTCACCATCCCTGCTCGGCCCACGCAGTTCCAGGCTGTTGTAGGATGGCAGCATGGTCACTACAGCCTCAACAGTGAAGCGGTGTGGAGCACTGAGACCTGGTGCCTCGTCTTGGAAAGCAGTGTTATCGTGACTGTTTGGAGGAGGTTGCGGTGGAGAGAGCTGCTGCCGAGAACGGAACCAGCGTAAGGCCAAGATAAAGGTGATGGCAATGAAATCCAGAATCAGCTCTGCAAGCTCCATCACAGACAGGACAGAGGATCCGAACCAGAGACTCCACTGGTTCCCAAGCTGGGACAGCAGAGTCACTACCTGCAAGAGATGGAGAAAGGGCAGTGAGGACAGCCCTCATTCGAGCCTTTTGCTTCCCTGCCTGCTCCCACTAGCAGTGCCCCCGTGGTGCTAGAGAATTTTTCCCACCCTGCCACAGGAAAAGAGACTCGATATCCAGCAATGCTGCTGGAACAAACACATGCCAGTACGGAGGGACATCGTGGGGGAATGGGTGACTAGAGAGGACGTGGCAGTAAAGTGTGTACCGTGAAGGCAGGAGACTCCCCATTGGTCTTGTAGTTCCACTCCTCAAAAAAGATATTCACTTTGGCAACTCCGTTCCTGTAAATGAAAGATGGGGCTCAGCAATCCCAAATCTGCAATCCCTGCATTTCTTCACCAAGCGTAATTGTCTTCTCTGTCCCCTTCTGCCCTCCTGTCCTCCCACATATACCAGCCATAGGCTTTTCCCCATCTCTGCTGTTCCCTCATTCTGCACTAAATACAGTCTTTGGTACTTACAGTGCACTTCTGAGGCGGCACTGTGAAACCCAATGTTTGTGGCATCCTACATTGGCTAAGTACAAGCTCCTGCATGGCGCTCCTTCGCACTCTTCCATCAGCCCTTACCCTGACTCCAGACCACACAGCAGCTGCCTGGGGCTTACTATTTTCATACTAGCATCTGACCCTTTTCAGATTCTTCACTTGGATTCCCAGTCCTTGTTGAAGTCTCAGTTTATCTCTACTGTGACTCAAATCCACTGGCCTTGTCCATGGGTCCCATGCCTAATCTCTTCCCATCTGTGATTTAATCTTAGCTCTGACTGCCCCAACACACACACTCCACTGGGATGGTTTCTGGTTTGGATGCAATTTCTGTTGAGGGGCTCTCACCTCTTCGATGTGATATTGTATTTGTTCTGTTGTGAAAGCATGTAAAAAACCCAGTCCTGAAATGAAAGTGCAATAAATTGCGTTACATGATCGCAGTCACCTCCTGTAGGTTTAGTACCAGTTGAGGAAGGACTAAACAGGAGGTGAGAGCAGTGCTGGGGAGCCAGGATACCCTCTGCTTACCTCTGAGACAGCAGAAGGCCAGCGGGAGTATCCAGCTGACAGCTGGTATTCTGTCATTCTGGAAGACAAGAGGCCGTGTTAGCTGTTGAAGCTGTAGGAGCCACAAGGCCAGGTCTCTCAATCCCCAGGCACACCTGGAAACTCCCTCCCATGCTGAAGTTCTGCCCACTTCCCACTGAGCTTCTGCACAGTCCTTGGCAGCTCACCCCCCAAGCCGACACTGATGCTCCTCAGCCATTTTGGCTTCCTGATGGGAGAAACATCATTTCAGGTTGCAGCTCAGCTATTGACTCAAGCATTTGCCCTGGTCAGCGAATGCTTTCCAACACTTCTAGGAATAAAGAGTTTCCAGTCTGCCTGACAATCAAACTTACTTGCAAGGTTTCCGACATTTGTGGAAACAGCCCAGTACGTCAGCTTTGAATTCAGCCAGGAGTTTGTAATAGCAGTAGCCTGAGCAGCAGAGAAAGTAAATCCAGGTAAGCTCACAGTATCTGTATACAAAGGGTGACGGGCGACAGCGAGGGGAATCCGGGGGAGATTTCCTTCCACAAGCTCAGAGGGACTAGCCATCCAAGACAAGAGCGTCTTTTGGATGTCCCAGACAATGAGGAGATGTAATGGGACATGAGGCGGACCAAACAGGTTGAGGTGGGCATGAGCTTTACTATTCCTCCTGTCCACTTACCCCAGGCTACGTGCTTTGTGTAGTCACAGTACTCTGCTCCAGCGGGTAAGGGATAAAAGTAATACGCACAGCCACAGCGCTCTACCATGTTGAGCTGAAAGCAGGAGCGAATGCAGACCTGGGAGGCATATGAGGTGGAAAAGGCTGAACAAGGGAACCAAACCCACTGCAGCCTGTATCACATCATACTATTAACAGAGCCCACGGACAAGCATGGCTGTTAGGGGACTGAAGCATTTCAGGAAAGTAGGGAAACAAGCTGGCACAGGACCAGTGATAATGAGTTACCTGTTCCGTGTAGCGGGATGAGTACAGGTTTTGCACTGGCACATCACTGCCATCCTCCGTGCAATCACTGTAACTGCCCCCAAGACGCACAGTCATCTCCTAGAATGTTGAACAGTCATTACTCAGAACGACTGGCTCTTTGCTGTTCTCTTTCTATGCTTCCCAGCCACAGGCTGCTTGTCCACCAGTATCTGCTTTTTATGCTTTCCTTGGGATGCCAGCTCCCCCTGCTTTCCTCTATTTCATTGTTCACTGATAAATTGCAGCCAAATGCTTCCCGTCTAGTCCAGTAAGCTGCTCTCCTTCCCCTCCCTCCAATCCATGTGATTAATTCCCTCCCTTAAACACACACCGGGCCCATGACAACCCATCTGTATCTATCCACCAAGTTAAAGTTCCCCCATAACCTCACATCCACAGCTCTTACCCCTGCTGCTTCCTCACCTTTCTCATGCTGATGGAGGTCTCGATACCTGGACGCACGTTGAAACCCCCATCATCCATGAAGGCTGGCTCATTCTGATCGTGGACCATGACCCTGGCTCCCGTCACCGTGGACAAGAGAGGGATGAAATCATTCTGTTCAGTGCGCACCACCAGAGAGAGACCTGAGGAAATGTCAGAGGGCAAGGGAGGTCACGGCCGGCCGTCGTGCGGGAGAGGAGAGAGAGCAGAATGGTTAGAAGTGAGTCCATAAGAAATGAAGGAAGAGAAACATCAACCAGAGCTGCACCAAAGCTGGGAAGCAGTGGAGGGTGGCTGGAGAGAGGCCAGAGCCAAAGCTGGAGGCTCCAGGAGTGGCCAGAGAAAACTGGATTTCTTCACTGGGGCTTAGAAAAAGCCGAACTGGGAATTGAGAGAGATTGCATGGAAAGACTTGGAGCTGGATGGAAGAAAAGCCTGAAGTTTGGGCCTAGAGAGGTTTCCGGGGGTTTGGGAACACAAACAGATCAGTGGCTGGAAACAGGAAAATGGGGAAGGAGAAGGTGAAGACCAGGCTCTCTGGAGCACAGCACTACAGCTCAACAGGGGACTTCAGGAAGGGCCAGCACAGGTCCAGAGGGAGCAACGAACATAAGGATCAGGCACTGATGGGGTAGAGAGAGTTCAGTGGGGCAGCAGCGAGGGACAGCCATGTCCATGAGACAGCCAGCTCCACATGGGTGAAAACAGAGCTTGGGCGAGACAGAGCAGGGCTGCAGCCTGCCACCACCAGTGTTAAGCACAGCAGGATGATGCCTGTAACTCCTGGGGAAAGCAGAGCTGAGCTGTTCTTACTCACCAATGAGTGCCTCTTACCCACCATTATTGATCCCAGGCAGCGAGGATGTCCACAGGCTGCTGCTGTTGTCGTTAAAAGTATAGCAGTTCCCGTACAAAGGATGGTGGAAGTGGGTGTAATTCCTGAGAGGGGAACAGAAACATTCACACAGGGTGAGAACGACTGCGAGACCAAGGGGAAGGGCTTTCTGAAAGGAACAACTCTGTTTTCCACCTGCAGGGAGAGGGGCTTACAGCAGATGGGCAGTATTTGTTATGTAAACTTGCCTGAACAGGGAGAAGCGATTAAATGTGCTGTAAAAATATCCTGGACCTGGACAGGTTTTTATACCAGGTTTTTCATACTGCTAACTCTTGAGAGCCCAAATGGGTTTTAGCAGTACTAGCAATTACTGTATTATCTTCCTAATACTGACAAAACTCTTAGCTCTTCCTACCCCTCCTCCTCCCATGCTGATGGGTTTCATTCCACTACCTCTTTGGGGCTTTTTGACCAATGATGGCAGGAGAGAAGTGGGATATTTTTTTACTGTCTTTTTGTAACAACTCTCTCTTCTCCTCCTGTACCTGGGCTGATATGTACCACTTTACCACTGTAGAGAATAGAATAAAGAGACTTCTACACTGTACATCTGTACCCACTCTGGGGTTTGTACCAGTATTACTATTTCATTTGTGTGAAACCCAGGAAAAGGCAAAACCATCCTCCAAGGTCGTTTCAGGTCACAGAAACTGTGACCCTGGTGAGCACAACCCACAGGAAAGACTCAAGAAACATCATTTGAGACAACAGGAACTGAACAAGGCACGATCCCACCTTGGGAAAGAGGTTCTCTAATGTGTGTTTCTTGATTCCCCGCGGACCCAGGCACAAAATAGGGGTGTTTTCAGGAAGATTTGGTAGGCTCTTTCCACCACTTACGCCTTGTCACATGTTGCTTCATTGAAGCGGCAAGCATAGATGAAATTCTCAAAGTCAGACTCATCCAGGGCTTTCGCATCAGGCATCTGCGCCAGGATATTGATATAGTGAAAGCTGTACCATTCCCGCACAGCATCCACCCCTGAGGAGTACGCCTGATGGAAACAGTCCTTGTTGTTTTCACTGCACTGTTAAGAAGAGAAGGAGAAAACCAGCCGTGTCACAGAAGTCTTGTCCAGGAGGCAAGGCTGTGCCTGTGCATTAGCTGTGCTCCCTCAGCACGGGCAGGAGATGAACCCGAGGGAGTGGAAGAGCTCCACAGGGCTCCTGCACTCGACTAAAAGTTGATCAGCAGAATGGGGAAAAGCAAACCCAGGGCAGCTCCTTGGTGGAAGGGAAACACCAGGTGAATGAGCACGGCTAAGTAAAACCCAGGAGGCAGCAAGTCACAGTGAGGTGGGCAGGGTGATCTGCTGCACATAAATTCTATGTGGTGGTATAAAACCAGAAACTTTAAATTCCTGTGTGGGGAGCCCTTCCTTCAGGGTGTGTCCAGAAAGACGTTTGTGATCCTGTGGGAACTCCAGTTAACTGGCATGCGATTAGCTTCAGTCCTTCAGCACCTTTTTAAATGCAAACACAGATACCCTAGGGCAAAGAAGCTGCCACCTAGGAGCAAATGCGACCATGACCACATTTCACATGGCCCACTGCCATCCAATACTTTCCCCTTTGCTATTATTGGGCAAAACTGCGGCTGATGTTAATAAATGGCTCTCCAAAGGCAACTGCAAGGCTGATGTAGCCTTCAGGAAGGACAAGGTTTCCCTACTCTACGGAGGAAAAGACAGGCACTGACATGGACAAGTCTGGGGCCCACGTGGACAGGGACAGGACTTGGGGAGCGGGATTGCATTGGGCAAAGGATTCAGCTCTACCTTTATCTGTCATTAGCAAAAGCCAGTGCAGATTAATCAGACTTCTACGTAGGGAAAGGCATGGCCAAGGGTCTAACAAGACAGAAATAGCTTGGCAGAGACCAGAGCCGGTAGGACACAGGATATCTAGGGATCTCACCAGAACAAAGCCAATTTTCCAGTCGTTCTTGTCCACTGAGGGACTGTTCTCTGGCAAGTTGACTAAGTTATCCCGCTTCTGCCTTCGCAGCGGATGGCGCTGGACATGATGGAGGAGGCTCCTTGAGCTACGCTTTCGTGTGGACAGCGTGGCCCAGTCGCTTCGTGCCAGAGACATGTTGTAGTCATAAAGGTCTAGCAGTGTCTGATGCGTGATTTGGTCCAGCTCATCCAGCTTCTTCCGGATGGCACTGTATCTATACGGGGAGGAGAGAAGAGCCTGCAGTTTTAGGGCTGGATGCACATAAACAGCTCTGAATAAGACATGTGGCAAAGTTTGCTGGGGTGATTCAGGACATTCCTGCTGCCAGCTGCAAATCCAGCCCCTTGCCGGAGGCTACCATCCTTGTAGGAGAGAAGTAAACGCATCTGCTTTTGCCCTGCGGCAGTTTACAGTGCAGCCTGCTAACATACACCACCAAGCAGAGCTGCCTAAACTAACATGTCTTACTGTGAATGCCCTGCAGCAGCAAAGGCCTGTGAAAAGTGTCCTTTCCACCAGCACTGCTACAGAAGGTCAAGGACCATGAGGAGAACAAGAATACCTGCTTTTATCCTACACCCGCAAAAGTCAAGGCAGTCGACAGCTCTGGGAGTCTATTTCTTACCTGTATGGATTGAGGGTGCACAGCGTCACGGCTGGGAAAGTCAGCCTGTCGGAGTTAAGGTTAAGGTTGAGGTTGACAGGGTAGCTGAAGTACTCCCTGTAGAGGATCCCAAACTGCCAGTACATTAAGCCGAAGGTGAGAAAGAAGAGAACGGACCAGAAGGCTGTCTTCATCTTATTCTTTTTGGAGCACACCAGGCGGATAGCCCCGTGGATGGTCGTGTTGCTGCAGAAGAACTGGAACAGCTCCTGGTAGGAACCGTAGAACTCGATGAGACCCTCCCGCTCCTCTTCTTTCTGCCGGTGCTCCTCTTCTTGCTTACACTGCCTCGTTTTCTCCCCTTCTGGCATCTTCCCCGTCTTCACAGACCCACCCTGCAGCACAAACCCCGAATTAGCGGGTAGCCCCGGTGACAAAAACCGGCTCTGCATCACCCTCTTCCCAAAACCTCCGGGCTTTCACCCCCTCCTCCCCAGCCGTCCACGCGCAAGCCCCCGCCACCCCAGCCCTCTCCTCCCACGGGTGACAAGGCGGGGAGGGGGGGACACACAGATCCGATCCCCCCCGCCCGGACCCCCGTCGCCCCAAGGGACTAACGCGAGGTGCCGTGCCCATGGCGGGCGGCGGCTGCTGGGAGCGGGACCGGGATCGGAGCCGGTGTGTGCTTTCCCCCAGCGCCGCCGGCTCTCCCGCAGCCTTCCCGGCTGGGCTGGGACCGGTTCCTTTCCAGTCGGAGCCAGCACCCCGCCCGGCTCCTGCCCTGCCAGCCTCTCCCCGCCCGCCCCTCCTTCCTCCCCTCCTTCCTTCCTTCCTTCCTTCCTTCTCTCCTGCCCCTTCCCCTTTCCCCCCCCTTCCCCGGGCGCTGCTCCCGGGGAAGAAAAAGCCTCTTTCAAGTGTCCGCGGCCGGGCAGAGCCGGACGAGGAACCGGCGACACGACCTTGGCGGGTCGCCCCGTCCCCGTCGCCGTTCCCGCCCGGTGCTCTCTGAGGGGAGCCCTGCCCCGGCCTGCTACGGCTGAGGAACAGCCTGTCCCGCCTTTCCACACACGGCGGGGACACGGCGTCCCGGCCAGCAGTCCCGCTGAGGGCTGGTCCGTGGCTTTCATGACCGATTTGTGCTTTTCAAGGGCAAAGCCGAGGTAGATGGGGGGGTTTGGGGTGAAATCTGTGAGAGGGACGGGGCTGGGGCAGGGCGGGCCGGTGGCGTCTCGGTGATACGCATGAGGTAGCGTCACTTTCGCTGGTTCATTAACTGAAGAAATCGTTCGTATCCAGAACTGCCTGACCCAGCCGTGAGGAGGAACATGTTTCACCGATCTGTGCCTGGGAAATCGAGGTTTCTCAAAGCCTCGCCGCGTTTCCTCAGACCACGGAAATGAACACCCATAGCCGGACCAGGAGCCCCTAACACCCCCCTGCCATTATAACAGTGGAACCCCTTTCCCAATCCTTTCCCCCAAAGATTTTCTCTCAAACGAGCTCTCTCTGAGGTTTTCACTTCTTTCTTTCCTTTATGAATAGCCTCCTTCAGATCAGTCCTTGTTCAGAGTCATCTGTCACTGAATTTCGATCCTTATTGGAGTTAGAAGTGGTTTGGTTAGTGACTCAAAACACACAGCCGCTTTTACCTCTTCATGTTGCAAAATGCCATGCTTGAAAAGGGCAAGCAGTACACTTTTGAGGCCAGCAGTTAAGTGACAGCGTGTTAGGAACAGCCTTGTGACAGCTGCTCGTTACAAACCTACAGCCACAACCTAGAGCTTTCCTCGAGCCCTGTCCTGTGACAAAAAGCAACGCAAAGCAAAAACGTCGTTTCTTCTGCAGTTCTAAACTTAATTATACCTCAAGTAATTTATTTTGAACTTTCATCAAAGGTGAGTTGCACAAGGTGGGAGGGATGGGGGGGAATGAACTAATTAATACTGTATCAAATGCCTATTACAAAGCAGCTTCCCCAGAGCATTAGAAATGTCCTTCTGGGTCGCACCGACAGTCCGTGCAGCTCCATACCCCATCTGGGGCAGTGCCATAGGAGATGCCATTTAGTGGAGGGATGCGAGCTCTTCTGACTTGTGCCATTTGTGTGTTTTATGCACTCAGACCTGGAGAATCCTGGAAGAGGCACATCAGCCTTTTGAACCAGCCTTGTAACCTATGCGTTAACGATTACACAGCATCGGTGCTTACAATTACCATTACAATGGAGCTATAGTCCAGTCACTTCATAGAGAGCATGTTTATAACTTGTTTGACACTGCCGTGTCAGCTGTGATCTAAGCAATTCCCCTTTCCCTCTTTCTCACGCCGGTGAGCTGCTCAGGCTGCTGTATGTTATCTGCTGTTGTGGCACACCTCAGCTGTTGTGGCACGCCTCAGAGCACGTAGGTGACTTCCAGTTGCTTCAGTCATGTGAATATCACGCTTTGGCTGTGGCTTTGTAAAAAGTCCTTACGTTTCCGTGGTCACACAGGTGTGCTGCAGGTTGATTGCCAACTCACAAAGGAACCAAAAATTTGTTTTTAACATTTCTATGACCACAATTACCACTTGATTCCCCAAATACTTTAGAAACAATGCAAACAACAAATCTCCTGTTGCCTTCTCAGCTGCCAGGTTCAATCTCCATTTGCAGAACGTCAGAATTTGCTAACTCTTCAGTTTTTTTTGGTTACTTTCATCTTCCCAGTTTTTGTTCTACTTTTTTCCGATGCGTAGATGAACTAGATCACTCAGGTGACAATCGTCTGACCAAGATTGTCAGTCATAAATGGTACCATTTTCCTCAGGCACGCTTCACTGTAACAGAAAATAGTGACATGGGATTATTAGTGTCGTTTGCAAAAGTGACTCCTGTTGATAATTTGGGTAATGAGATACACTCCTGTCTCAAACTCCCCTCACCACAAGAATCTTCTGAGTATTTTGCCCATCCACAAGTTTCTGGATATTTATTTGATGTATTGACCTGTCAAGGTGAGTCACACCTGATGGAACTGGTTTTGACACTGATGGTTATTTCCCCTACCCCCATGCAGGTTCAGCAATTGTGGGATAAATGGTCTTCTGAAATCCCAAGTCTTGCATTAGGATGAAAGATCTTCCATCAGGCACTACATACAAATCCTTTTTGGAAGTTTTGATTCATTTACTTCACCTCTAACAACATTTTAAATCCAAGGAGCTTTATACTGAAAAGATCTTTTTCCTTCAGATGCTTGTCACTAGGTCCTTCTCTTTTGAAATGGGAAGCGCCCTGTTGTTCTGGGCAGTGCTTCTATGTATTGTATTTTCACAAGGTGAATGCATGATTGCTTTTTATTGCTACCGAGCAACCTTTGAGTACCCATGAATCATTTTTTATGGCACCGAATTTGAAATGTTTCCTTACCAGCTATGTCTATTATCTGCCCAGGTAGGAATGTGATAACGATCTGTAGTGCACACAACATTTTAAAATAGAACAAACTTTTTTCAACACAGTGCTACTGTGGTAGGTCAAAACCAAAAGTCTCTCCCCGTCTGGTCTAGATTCCAAGTGTAACAAATTATACATGTTTTTGAGCTACTTGAAAAACCTTTGATCAGTTTAGTTCTTTTGTATATCCATATATACAATTGTGTTTTCCTTCTGCTGCAAGGTAGAAGCCAGTGATTATTTCTGGATTAGCTGTATTTTTCTGCATTAAAACTAGCAACCCAAACAGTCAAGAAATAGCAGCACGGATGGTGCTCTAAGTTTAACTGAAGTGTTTGGCCAAAGAAGCACCAGCCTAGTAGCTGATAAAGATGGGTAGACGTGAGGCTATAGTTTGTACTGCTGTTGCTCTTCAGCAGGGAGTTATTTACCCAGGATTCATGGACTCCCTCGAGGCAGAGGTGGTGATCTCTAAAGAGGATAGTTATTAAAAAGCCATCAGGGATTTGCAAACCAATCTAATGGGCAGTTGAATGCCTTCTCCCTTGCTACTGATGTAACTTGCTAGGCAGCAGCGGTGTCTGTCCCAAATAACCAGAGATACAGCAGCAAGAGCATGTCCGTGTACACACTCTCACTCCTTTGTGTCCCGAGGAGGCTGCTTTTCATGATGCAAAAGGGAGTGCTGGGAAAAAAAATGAAGCAGTGTGTGTTATCCCTGTCTTTCAGCATGAAAGGTGGGAGATGACAGGGTAGAGCTAATGTAAAGAGTATTGTAGGACTGAGCAAATCGTGCTGGAAACTGTGCAGCGGGAACCCAGTCTTTCTTCCTAGGAGAATGAAGTTAACATGAGAGGACCCAAGAAGACCTGGATGGATCGTCTTTTGTTGCTGTTTGCATGCTGCAATGCGGTACGAAGCCTGGAGGAGAGCCTGGGTAGTGGCTACTCATGCTCTGCCTCAGCTGGCAAATCTGAACTAGCTCCTGAAAAATGTGGCTGACTGCCATCTGTTGTCTGTATTGCGGGACGAGGGATATTGCTTCCTGCAAATGCTGAATCAGTCTGGGTGCTGAAGCAGCTCAGCGACCCAGACCCTGTGGTACCTTAGCCATACTACTGTGTGTCCAAGTCAGCTGCCACCTTCGCTGCTAGTGACCTGGCCTCCATGAGAAAGTCACCGAGTGCTGAAAATGGGCCTTCAAGGTCTACCTCTGCTGCATATTCCCTACACCCAGGGTCTCATGTAGGATCACTCAGCCAGATCGACAGCTCCTCAGATCTTAGAATCATAGAATCGTTTAGGTTGGAAAAGACCTTTAAGATCATCGAGTCCAACCGTTAACCTGGCACTGTCAAGTCCACCACTAAACCATGTCCCTAAGTGCCACATCTACACATCTTTTGAATACCCCCAGGGATGGTGACTCAACCACTTCCCTGGGCAGCCTGTTCCAATGCTTGACAACCCTTTCGGTGAAGAAATTTTTCCTGATAGCCAATCTAAACCTCCCCCGGCACAACTTGAGGCCGTTTCCTCAATCCAGTCCCGCTGCAATAGGATCAACTGTGGAAATAGCCAGATGAAAATTCTCACCCCCTGGCGTAGCTAAGCTAAGACTAAAGCCCGTCTGGAAGCTGGGTGTGCACTCCGGGCTGAAACAGCAGAGAGCAGAGCTATAGGACTGGATGTCAAAACCAGTGATTTCTCTGGCTGCTTTGTCCTGAGGGGCGATTAATGAGTGGGGAGATCAAGATGGGAGCATCCTGGAGTTCCTCCCTCCCTGTTCTCTGCAGCTGAAATCTTTAATTTCCTCATTCCAGTCCTAACAATATAACTATTATCACAATCACGTGACTCCCCATGCCTGTGCCCCCGCCCCTTTTGTGGTCTCTCCTGCGCCATTCCTGGAAATCGGAGGTGGATGCAGCCACCTCAGACCAGTTTTCTTCCGACACCTGCTGCTCCCCAGCCAAGAGAGATCACGGGGTTGGGCCTGGTCACCCTCTGAGCCCAACACAGCACCTGGCACAGCTTGGTAGACACAGATGCTCGCTGCTGCCCACCTGGAGCTTTGCTGGAGCTGATGTTAGGACAACCTAGTTGACGTTTACCTCCAGTTTTGATGCTGCCCCACGTAATTCTCCAGGTGTCCCCCTCAGTCACTCCCATCTCAGTGGTTCTGTGTTGCTTCTGCTTCTCGGCTCTGCTCTGGTGATGGTGATCCTCTCCTGCTCTGGAATATAAGCTAGAAGTGATGCCCTCAAAAAGGGAATCCACAGGGAATTAAGCCCTTAAGAAGAGAAGTTAATCCATAAATCCCATTTCTTTTATGGGTAGGGCCAGATTTCATAGCCAAATGGCTTGAGGGAACACTTCCCACCACACCCTTCTCAAAAGGCAGAGCAGAAGGCATCACCCCCCCTTCCCACCTTCTTTTTAATTGTTCAGACGTGTTCAATTCATTCCACTGCTTGAGAGGTTTTGTGTCTTCCCAGGCACTATGACCCCTCAGAAGATCTCAGGCTAGCAGTGACGTGAAGCTCTGGAATGGTTCATGAGGCAAAGAACCTAAATTTTTCTCAAGATGTAGCTTGATAATTTTTCTTTTTTGCTTTTCATCCTTCCTTTTAAGCGGAAGAGGTCAGCCAACGAAACATGAATCTTAGTCAAGCCATGTGACCACTTCTAGTGATACTGAGGAGAGTGAGATTTCCTCATTATAGTCACTGTCGAATTCTGTCACCTCTTCTTTTAACTCTATATCAAGACTGAAACTGTTTCAGATGCATCTCACGTATCAGGAAGTTTATATTCCTGCGCAAATTTTGGGGTCAGGAAGGGGGTTTCCTCAAGTAAGACCTGGGGGGTTGCTGGGTTGTTTTTTAGAGAAAGAATCTTCCCCTGTAGCTTGAAAAATGGTCCACTTCCTAGAATCCACAGGCTCTAGGGCCTTTTGCCTTCCAAATCCCCTGCCAGTAAAGGATCTCAAAGTATTTGCAGCATACCTCCTGGTATGAGGCTGCACATATTTATCAGCTGAGGCAATTGATCTTTCATGCTAAGGACTTGGTAAGATATTGATGGTATTTCATGGGAGGGCAGATGTGTGAATGTGATTTGGATATATACAAAAGTATAAAAGAAGAGAAAACCAGCAATTCATAAAGAAATCAATACTAAGCAAACCCATGACTTCAGAAGTGTTTGAAAAAGAGGAAAAGAAAAGAGTAAAAAATACTATTGAAAACAGGGGAAGGAGAAGGAACTGAATGGAAAGAATAGCAGTGAATGAACTCAGAAAAAGAAGAAAACCTTGCCCTTCCTCCCCACGAACTGCACCTGGTTGTGGTGGGAAGGCCTGCATTGCCTAGTGACACTGAAATACGTGCTGGCAAGTTACTTATCTCCCAGAGCATGACTCATGCCAGACAGTTTGGAGCACGGGAGGCTGAACTTAGTCCACAAACTCTTAAAACAATGACGTATTGCCTTTCTTGCCTTTGCAGTCATTTTCCCTTCCTTTGTTGTACCTTATCATCATTGGCCCAACATATCTGGACCACTCCTCGGCTGTCCATCAGCATTGTCCAGTGCTGCCCTGCTTCACTGACAGTCATTGCTTTGACCCACCACATGTCAATGTCACTGTACCATACAGTCCTGTGCCACTACTCTTCACTGTCATCCCTAACCCCTTCTGCCACCTCTTGTAACTCTACATCACTACATCAACCCTACCTGTTCGGGCAATGTTGCTGTTGTTCCCTCTTACTTCTCACTCCCCCTCTCAGTGTGACATCCCAAGGCTCAGGGTCATAATCCTGTTTTCCCACCTGATGTCTTCACTGCTGCTAACATCCTGCCCTCTACCTCTTGTTGTTTTCCATCCACTTCTCTTCTTCCCATTCTGCTTTGGCAGCCTTTGTCGTTTTGACCTGTTGCCTGGTGTTGATGGCCTATACCAACACCTACCACAACTGTTTTCTTCTCTCTGTCCAAAAGTGCCACCCATTTTATATTTTCATCTTCATGGCCTGAATTCACTCTCTTGTCACCCTTTGCCATCCTTACTAATCAGGCACGCTCATGAAAAATGGGATGAACACCTTTCATGTGGGATACAGAAACCGTTGTTCAGTGGGGTAAGGGAAGTCAAAAAAAAGCTGAAGTTGTCTACAATGGGAAAAGTAGAGAAGGATATAAACTTTGGCCTGTTGCAGGTAGAAAGACAGGTCAAACAAAGCTTCAAGGAACAACTAGTAAAAGGAATCAAAACTAACATTAGATCTTTCTTGAAACGTATCAGGAACCTGCCAGATGTTCTGAAGGGCAAACCGGTGATCAGGCTATGAGAGGAGTGCACAGGAGAGATAAGGCCATTGCAGAAATCTCTGCAACTGTGTTAAGTGTTGAGTGAGGAGATCATCGTGGCAGAACCCATTCTTCCGCAGGGTGGGGTTCGCCAATGAACATGTCTGAAATTGAAGCAGCTGTGGAAAAGGCTGTTCAACACTGACAAAGCAAACAGTAACAACTTGCTGTGAGCAATGGCATTTGTCCAAGAGTCTTAAAGGAACTCAAAAATAAAATAGCTGAACTGCTCCGAGCAGTGCGTAATCCGTGCTTACTGCCACTGTGGTACCTGAGGAGGGGAAAATGGTGAATATGATGGCAATTTTTAAAGACTTTACATGGGCTCAAGGGGAGAATGGACAGCTTCATGGAAAAGAAATCTACACAGGGTGACTAAACCACAGAAACCACATTCAGTCAGGAGGTCCCTGACCTGAAAGTGTTTGAAGACTGGAAGAGTATTAATGAGAAGTATGGTATGTTTGCCCTGTTCATCTTGAGCTCTCCCTGAGAAGGAGAGAGGAGGAGACTAGAGGAAGAGAAATCAGGGAGAAATCAAATGCTTATGGTGAGGAATGAGTGAAGAGGCGGAAAGGATAAGGTGAAGACATAAACCAGAAACTTAAGAGGGGTCACAGAGCCCAGCATCTGCAACAGTACCCACTGCTTCCTGAAGGCATCTGAGGGTGCCAGGTGGTAGATGATGCCCTGTGATCCCCTGCATAGAGTTGTAATGGCACAAGGGAATAGAAATAGGCACCAGGAACACCCCTACGATCAAACATTCTCCTCCTGGAGCTGCAGGTGGCCAGTTTGGCCAGGGGCAGGTGGTGGAAGAGGTTCTGGGACTTGTTTGGGCTTCAGATGAAGGAAGCATAAATAAAAAGATGAGAGGTGAGTACAGCTAGAGTCTAAGAGGGTCTGGAGGAACTAGAAGAAGGTCTGAGCCTGGCACATCACTCCATGATGCTTATATCCCCAGTGGGCTGTGAAATCCATACTGTCATCTGCCAGCCTAAGGGAGGTGTGTGCTGTGGTCTACCTCCTGAGGATTTGGGTGCGTGGTTGGATGAATGCTGCCTTGTAGCATCGGACCCAGCTGGGACCTGCAGAGTGGTTGGCTCTTGCTGTAGGATGTAACAGGTATTGTGGTCCAGGCGCTTTGACCCAGCTACTGGTGAAGGGAACAGCAGTGATGACAGAGGGGTGTGTTTGTGTCAGCACCAGAAATAAAGTTGCTGGTGGTGGCCCTCTCCTTTCTCCTTTCCCAATTCAGGGGTTGTAGGGGCAGAAGGAGCTCCCAGTGCTGCAACCCTTGCATCTACCTGGGCGCGTGAGTGGGGATGGTCCTTATTTCTCTGCTGTCTCCCCTCACCAGGAACTGCTGGCAACTACTGCTGGTCCTGGAGGATGAAATCAGCCCTCTCCACTCCACATGGGCTTATTGAGCTTGTCAGTTAATTTTTCATCCAGAGGAGGCATCTGCCATTTTTCAGCATCTGCTCATCACTCATCGAAGGAGATGCATGGGAACCCACCATTCTGTGTGCTGTGCTGGGAGAAGCTGAATTTTCAGCTGGCCTGGGAGGAGGAGCATGTTTTGGCAGTGGGTAGGAGCTGGACTGACTTAGTGTGACAGATCATGCTCTGGAGGGAAGTATGTCCCCCATGCTTTTGTCTGGGACACAAGTTAGCGGGTAGTTGTAATAGAGCTGGAGGCTTTGGGAAAAGCAAAGCCCAATCCTTTCCCCTTTTCTTCTTTCTCTTTTCCCTTTTTCTTCCTTCTTTTTTCCCTTTTTCCTTTTCTTCTTTCTTCTTTCTGTTTCTTTGGGTTTGGGGCATTTTGTTTGTTTGGGTTTCGTTTTTTTTCTTGAGAGGGATAGAGGGTGGAATGTTACCGGAGCTTCACTACCCATTGTAGCTTATCATTGCTCATGTCAGCGAAGTCCAGATAAAGGACAGGTCAGAGAAAGTGATCAATGCAGAAGATTTCTGTTACTAAGAAAAGCAAACGTGCAGCACTAGTGAAGACGTGCCTTTGGTCATCATTTCATACTCTTCATAGAGGGAAGCCCAGGGGCAGTGTTCCCGCAGGCAGTGCTAGGGAGGAGAAGCAGCCATTGTATAGCTGAGATGACCTTCTCTGTGAAAAGAGGTATCCAGCTGTTGAGAAGAACTACCTGATGCCTGTGGGCTTTCAAGAACCTGCAGCCATGGGAGTCATCTTACTGCCTATATGTGTGAACCACCCGCTGCTCACTGTGCCGATCCAACTGAGAGACTGTGATGCCAAACTCTTGCAATGGAACTTGCTGCTTCAAGCTTCTGATCTGGAAGAAATGTACCGTTGGAGAGCATGAATGCTGACCCTGATGCTTTGTCCCAGCCCACTCCTACCAAGCGGGTTGCAGTGATTCCTTGCAGTTTGCTGATCAAGATAGGGGAGATGTGGGAAAGTTTGGTATTATGTCTACAGTCAGTGTGGAAATAGGTTTCCTGTTGCATGCTAGGCTTGAACAAGTTACTGTCTGTCATCCCCTGGTGGACTATGGGAGAGGGGTTTTAGCTTTGAATGATTCCTGTGCATGAGGCACTTCACGACGAGTTTGCAAGAGGCTGAGGGTGGCAGGTGGAATTGGAAGCTTCTCAGCCTGAGCATATGGTACCAAGGTGGAAACAAGCTTTATAAAGGACAGCTTTCCTTGCTGTAGGGAGCTGTATTGTTGTAACCCTTCAGGCACAAAAGAAGGACTCTTCCTAGTCTGATCTATGATGAACTTGGCAATTACGTGTAAGGGTGAGCACAGCTCTCAGGACTTCTGACATTTGCAGAGATGTCATTCTCAAATGTTTCAAGAGTGACATCTCTACGGTTTAAAAAGCAATCCTTGCTAAGCCTGTCCTTACTGTGGTGCCTTGCAATGGGGCCACTTACATTGAATTCCAATGGTGTGTAGACAGGAGCTGCATGGCTCGAGAGGGCCTGCACCCTCACCTTCAGGGTTGAGAGTGGCCTCTCGCGTACTGTGTCTGTCATGTTCCAGAAAAGGGCTTTGATTGAACAAGGCGTCTGCGCTGTGGTACCTGCGCTAGAGAAGCAATGTCCACAGTTGCTCTGGAAGTGCTGCAGAATGTGTGATTACGATACAATGCGAGGTTGAAACAAACACAGTTTATTTAAATACTTTACTTCTAGTTAATGCATGTTCTCTTTGAGGCACATACCAGCTGAGCTTCAGCTATGTTCATAAAGTGCATCTAAACCAATGTAGTTGGACTGCTGGATATATTTTGCTAGCTTAAATTGAATGAGCAGAGGCATAATCAAACGAGACCTTGGCTTTATTGTTTGCAAAATGACTGCTCTTTCAATACCTCATTAGAATTTTTGGCTTGTCCATAATCACAATACAATGCAGCCACAGCCCCTAAGTAATCTTGTGTTGACTGAAGTGCAAAGAACTTAACCTTACGTTTTGCAGGTTGACAAAATCCATATCAAATTTCATGTCTTGTGTCAAGTAATTCTCCTCAAGAACTAGTTTAAAACACCTCCATTTAATATTTAATCGTATTGACACAGTATACCTTATAATGGGTTGGTCTGCCTAGCAGCTAATCAGATGACGACCAGATTTCTGCTTCTCAACTCATGTGGCCAGGCAGTGATGCCATGTGGCACCTGGCCATGGCACATTCGACCTTGGAAGGCAGCATGGCTGTCTCCCAGAGACGCAGAACATATAATGTAATTTATCCATGTCTTTCTAATGCAATCAAGTTTATCTTTGATCAACTTTTAGTCTCTTAGTGGCATTTTCTGTAGTAAGTGTTTTATATTTAAAATATAAGGAACATTGTTGTTAAACACAAGGTCACTTTGTTTATCAATAAGTATTAGTTTTTTCTGCTTTTGGGTATATGCTTTACTTGGTTTTGTGGTTTAAATTCAGCTTGAGACCTTCAGGGACACAGTGACTGTGGAGTCCCCATAGCAATTCTAGTGGGGAGCATCAGAGAGCAGGTAGTCAAATAAAATCAAGTGCCATGGTATATTTCTCCTTACGAGGAATACAGCCAATCCTAATGCTTTTCTTCCATCTCTCCATTATTTTTCTTTCCTTTATGTCAGTTTATGGGGCAAAAAGGCAGACAAACCACCAGCTCTCACTTCATGTCTAACACAGGCCTTGGAATTCTACCCAGTGTCTCTTTTAACTGCTGCCATTAAGTTTTTTTTGTATTATTATTAAAGGACAGCTTGAAAAAAGTAACCTGGCCTTTATTTGAAGACCTTGAGAGATAGTCTGCCATTTTTATTGACAGATGGCTAGGACAATCCTTACTGTTGAGTATATTGTGTCTTATTCTACTCTGAACATGCCTAAATATAACTTGCAGCTGTTGATTCTCACTGTGCCTTTCTCTGCAGGTTATGGTGCCACCAGTACTCTGTATTTTCTGTGGTGCCATTGAGAGATACTGGTTTAGTAAGACCAGAGTAATGCCTCCAAGTGCCCCCCGTAAGGCATTTTCTGACCTTCCTAATTGGTCCTGTCATCTTGCTCTGGACCCCCTCCAGGCTTTCAACATAATAAAAACCCAAGTGGGAGCCTGCACTGCCAAAGGGTTTTGCAGCTTCAGGCTTTGCTGGGGCTTCCAACTCAGCGTTGTCAGTCACAGGTGACAGTGACATCTCCAGCGGTCACCAATGAGGTTCCTGCTCTTGGCAGCTTGTCCTTCCTCCCCGCCTGCACAGGAGCCGGCTATCACGCACCCACCGATTATCCGGGGGTGTCTCTGAATCCAGCAGGCAGTACAAAAAGCTCCCGTGAGTCCTGCTCCGGAGTAGCAGCCTCTGGGAGCAAGGGGACCAGTATGGACACCAAGGGTCCCTTGGAGCTCCCTTTCCTGAGTCCCCGGTGGTTTCCCCCCTCTGTGCGGGTCTCAGCCCGTCCGTTCACGGGCTGTGGAACCACGCCGTAGGCTTGACTCCACAGAGCAGTGGAGGTGCACAGACAGAAGACAACCATTGGAACGAAAAAGACTTATTTGTTGGTAATGCATCGAAAATGAAGAGGAAATGATACAAGTGAAAACTGCTCCACCAGCGGTTACATTCTGCCCATGGTCACTTTTGCTCATTCCCACAGGTCAGGCAACCGGTAGGGATTCGTGGATCAACAGCATTGAGACAGCGTGATGGTCCAGTACTTGAGGAGACTCCACTGGCATTACTGAGCACCTTGTCTTGTTCGCGTATGCTCAGCTGGCCAGGTGACATGTGTTGATCTGAAGGACTCCCTCCACCTTAGCTACTGATCTTGCCATTTGCAGATTTTATCAACAATATGTTTTTACAATTGTATCTCCTGATGCAAATGTTAAGCAGCACAGTTCTTGCAGAGAGGCACTCACTTTCAGCAGTGATTGCTGCTTCTTTTTGGCCAATGAATTTTTGCCATTTGTCTGTTAGCTAGTAATTAATCCATATAATGCAAATTATGATGTATACATACACTATTATTTTTTCTTCAGAATTTACAAATTTCTTGGTTTGTTAAATCTGCACCAGTGCTTTTATCAACGAACTGTATTATTTCACCAAAGAATGAAGTCAGGTTTGTTTCTTACGACTTTGTTTTTTTTTTAAAACATACTAAATTATTAATGTTATTTTCATTGTTGAAGCTTATTAGCTAACTTGTAATAACTTCACACTCTCTTACCTATGATTATTACTACAGAACCATCCAACAGTCATTGGTGTCATCTCGCTTTCTCTCTGTGAACACTGGCACAAGATGCTCTGCCAAGGCCTTGGGATTTCTCTAGTACACCAGGATTTTTAAATACCTAACTCCATTGGGCCAGGTGCCTCCTCAGCCAAATCTTTTATGATTCTGAGATGCAAATTTTCTTGGCTACTGATCTGAAAATACTTACGCTTAATAGATGCTGTTAAAACCGTCCTTAGTTTGCAAGTAGGTTAGGAAGTTGTTTACCATCCTCACATAGCATGCATACACAATTCTGTTTCTTTCTGTATACAAACAGCTGTCTTCTCTGTATTAAAAAGCCTCCATCAAAAATCTTCTCTATCAACCTACATCCCCCCAGTAAGAGCCTAGGCTGTTGCTAGAATTTCTTGGTTTTCAACGTATTTTGAAAAAACTCCTTCCAAGTGCTGTTAGCACTTGCAGCAATCCAGTTTTTCCAGATTATTTTGAACACTCCTTATCACCTTGTATGCTTCATAAATTCTCACTTTTATTGTGTGCCATATACCTCCTTTCCATCCACACCTTTCTTCTGCTTCCCTGTTGGTTATATACAAGATTTCTAAGTGTTACCTTCAGATTCCCTGTTAGGCAGGAAAAGTGTTTAATTGTGTCTCTTTTTCACAACTACAGAACCACAGATCTTCTCCACCTTGTAAACTTCTAGCAGTGAAATTTCTGTTAAAAATTTTATTGTAGCTTTCTCCTGGAGAGTAATTTTTTTCTGATTCCTTGATTTGCAATCAGTTTAACCCATAACTTCCTTTGTTTCAGGATTTACCATTTTGAAGTACCCATTTTGCCTACGTATTTGCCCAGCTTGAGAGTTAAAACACATACATACGTAAATATCTTACTTAAACACCTGCCTCATGGCATTAATCAAAGGTACCTGTATACATCTACAGATATGTACCTACATACATGTGTAAATGTTGTATACCTACTTACATACATGCGTGTATCTGTGTATTATACACATACAGTCATACAAACACTCATCTATAAACAATTTAATTTTCCCTGAAACCAGAGAGAGGCATTTCTAAAAATATATGCATGTTGCTTGTAATGCAGTATCCCAGCAAAGAGCTGAGGCCATCGATGTTGCCCTCCCAAGACGAAGACGTGTTTTTCTGTGAGTCCGCCTCTGAACGGTCACTCAGCTCCTCCACCAAGGGCAGCCCTACCCGTCCCATACCGACCAACAGCTCTGTTCATGTTCGGGCAGGGCTGGCTCTCCTGAGCAGGATGTGTCAAGGGATGGGAGACAATGGACTGCAGGTGTGTGACACAAGGGTTTCCTCTATTCTGAAGTCCTTAGAAGTTGCCAAGACTTTGGTTTAGCTGAAAAGGAGAGAGGAAAAAAAAAAGAAGTAAGATGCAGGAAGACCAAAGTGGTGCAAAATGTCACCTCATGCTGCTTTCCACCAGAAACAAGTCTCTGGCTCATCTGCTCCCCACCTCTTCCTCCAGGATCCTGGGATATCCTGACCTCCATCTCTCCTGAGCTGGGGTACAGGGGTGTCGTGGTTTAAGCCCAGCTGGCAACAAAGCACCACGAAGCCGCTTGCTCACTCCTCCCCTCCACCCCTGTGGGATGAGGAGGAGAAAATATAAAGAAATGCTCGTTGGTCGAGACAAGGACAGGGAGGGATCACTCAACATCTATGGTCATGGGCAAAAAAACAGACTCAACTTGGGGAAAAACCAAAATCAATTTAATTTACTACCAATCAAGTCAAAACAAGGATAATGAGAAGTAAAACCAAACCTTAAAACACCTTCCCCCCACCCTCCCTTCTTCCTGGCTCAGCTCCACTCCAGATTTTCTCCACCTCCTCCCTCCAGTGGTACAGAGGGACAGGGAATGGGAGTTGGGGTCAGTTCATCACACGTTGTCTCTGCCGC
>JANHGO010000072.1:1815501-1847952 GCA_024606505.1 Aquila spilogaster
AACCCAGACAAACAAGGATGATTTCCCTCTTCATTTTTCTCTCTTGAAATAGTTTGATTAGTGCATTAATAACATGGGTTTTCCTTTCTTTTCCTTTCTGCCATTCTGTGGATTGTTGATAGTTCTGGTCTCTTGGTCTCAGAAGAGAAGAATGAATTACAACTCCCAGAAGACTTCATTTTTCCATTTCCATGTTTCGTTTGGAGGGAAAGACAAAACTGACTGGGAGTCATGAGACTGCCTCTCTTTGCTCCCTGGCTGCTTCACCTACAGCAATAAAGACTTTGGTTTCAAAAACTCTCTCATTTTATTTGATTTATCAGCTTCAATTTCAATCATGTTGTATTATATTGTGTTATCTCACATTCCACTACTGTATTTAGTAAATTAAACTTTTCCTTAGCTTGTTGCTGCTGCTATCCTTCATCCAGGCCCATCTTCCTACCTTTTCCCTTCCCCCTCCCCCCTTTCCTGGGGTGAAGGTTTGTGGGTCCCTTTACCTCCCTTGTCATGGAACCTAGGCCAAACCAGTACCGTGACAGCAGTACACCTCTTGGTTTGGTGCTATGCACATATATCTGCTGAAGTAATTGATTTTCTATGGTAGGCACTTAATAGGGTATTGATGGTATTTCATGGGAGGATGAGTCTATGAGAATGGTTTGTATATACATAAATGTATAAGAGGGATAAAACAGAAATGCATGAAGAAATCACTGTTAAACAAACACATGACATCAGAAGCGGTTGAAAAAGGGGAAAAGAAAATGGTGCTGAAAGTGGGGAAAGGAGAGTGAGATGAGTGGAAATGTAATTAACAAAGGAAAAGGAAGAACACTGTGCCCTCTTTCCCCACCTGGATGTGGAGGAAAGGTTTGCAGGCTGTAAAGACACTGCAGTATAGTCTAGCAAATTATACAGATCCCAGAAGATGATTCACACCAGACAATTTGGAGTGCAGGAGGCAAACAGACTGAAGCTAATCCACAAACCCTTAAAACAATGGAGTATTGCTATTCCTCTCTTTGCAGTCATATTCAGTTCCTTTTCCTCTCCTTGTCATTGTTGGTCTACCCTATCTGGACCTCTCAGCTCTCCATCAGCGTTGGCCAGTACTGCTCTGTTTTTCATAGCATCACAGAATCATAGAATCATAGAATGGTTTGGGTTGGAAGGGACCTTAGAGATCATCTAGTTCTACCCCTCTACCGTGGGCAGGGCTGCCACCCACTAGGTCAGGCTGCCCAGGGCCCCATCCAATTTGTTCTTGAACACCACCAGGGATGGGGCAACCACAGCTTCTCTGGGCAGTTTGTGCCAGTGCCTCACAGCTCTCAATAAAAAAATCTGTCATTAAAATAAAAATAAAAAAATCTGTCAATGACAAAAGCAGTCATTGCTCTGAACCACCACTAATCAGTGTTATTGTCCCATATTGTCCCTGTGCCACTAGTCTTCATTGTCACCTCTAGCCCCTTCTGCCACCTCTTGTAACTCTACATCACCACATCAGCTGAACCTGTTGAGCCAATGTTGCTATTCCCTCTTACTTCTCACCTCCTCTCAGTGCAGCATCCCAACACTTAGGGCCATAATCCTGTTTTTCCCACCTGATGGTCTTCATTACTGTTAAAATCCTGCTCTCTGGCTTTTGTTGTTCTCCAGCTACTTCTCTCCTTCCCATTCTGCTTTGCCAGACCTTGCCATTTTGACCTATTACCCAGCACTGATGTCCTATACCAACCCCTGCTACAACTGTTTTCTTCTGGCTGCCCAAAAGTAATGCTGTTACTTCCATGGGGAAGTTAAGGTTACGGCAGAAACCTCTGCATTCATGTTCCAGTGTTGACTAAACAGATCATCCTGGCAGAACCCATTCTTGTGCAGGGTGGGGTTTGTCTATAAATGTGCCTGAAACTGAAATGACTGTGAAAAGGCTGATCAGCACGCTGAGGAAGAGAGCAGTGACAGCAACTGCTAGGAGCAATGGCATTTGTCCAAGGGTTTTAAAGCAACTCAAGAGCACAATAGCTGAGCTGCTCCTAGCACTGTGTGACCCATGCTTCGTTTCGTGGTGGCACCTGGGGAGGGGAGGGCAGTAAATGTGATGCCAGCTCTTAAAGACTTTACAGAGGTACTGGATAAAAATAGACAGTTTCAATCTATGGAGGTGACTAAACCACAGAAAGCCTGTTCTTCCTCTTCAGCTTGAACTTTCCCTGAGAAGGGAGAGGAGGAGGCTAGAAAAAGGGAAATCAGGAAGAGATAACATGATTACGGTGATGAATGGGTAAACAGAAGGTTAGGATAAGGACCAAACAATTAAAAACATAAAACAGAGCACAGCAACAGTACCCTCTGCTTCCTGAAGGTGCCAAGTGGTGGGTGCTGTCCTGGCATCCTCTGCAACAGGACAGACAGCAGAAGGGAATAGAAACATGCTGTGTAATTGCCAGGACCACCCTTCAATCAGGCATCCTCCTCCTGGAGCTGCAAGTGGCCAGGAACAGGGGGTGGAGGAGGTTCTGGGGCTTCTTGAGACTTCAGATGAAGATGTCGTGAATGAAAAGATGAGAGATAAGTACAGATAGAGTCTAAGTGTCTGGATAAACTGGAAAAATGTCTGAACTTGGCACACCACTTGATATCTTATGCCCTCAGTAGGCTGTGTGTCCATACTATCATCTGCCAGCCTAAGTAAAGTGTCTGCTGTGGTCCATCTCCTGAGGACTGAATACATACATGGATGAATGTTGCCTGGTAGCGCTGGAACCACCTGGCAGAGTTTTTGGCTTTTTGGGTGTTGTGATCCAGGCACTTTGACCCAGTTGCTAGTGAAGAGGACAGCAGCAGTGACAGAGGGATGTGTTTGTGTCAGCACCAGAAATGGAGGTGTGGGTGGTGGAACTCTCCGTTCCCTTCTCCTGCTTCAGGGTTTGAGGACAGGGTATGAGAGAAGGAGCTCCTGATGCTGCAGACATTGCATCCAGATGTGGACATTCCTCTGCTATCCGCTGCTAGGAAGTAAGAGATTCACTTCAGGTCTGCAAACATGTACCTGACTCTGCAAGAATTCCTTTTTGGTTGTTGACTCTGGGCACAACTCAGCCCCATGCTGCCTGAGTTACCATGGACCTCACCATAGACCACTACTGTGAACCTCACCAAGAGCTACTGGCAACTACTGCTGGTCCTAAAGACCAGGCTGAAACCATCTGTCCCCACTGCAGGTGGGCTTTCTGAGCTTCTCAGTGAATTTTTCAACTAGAGGGACATTTGACGTTTTCAGTATCAGCTTATCACGCATTGAAGGAGATGTATTGGAAATCCACCTTTGTGTTGGAGGTAACTGCAGTTTCAACTGTCTTGGGAGGAGGAACATGTTTTTGCAGTGGGAAAGAGCTGGACTGGTTTATCATGACGCATCCTGCTGTGGAGACAAGGAACGGAGATGTGGATCTGCAGTATTTTCTTCGGGACACAAGGTAGGGAGTAGTTGTAACAGAGCTGCAGAACTTCAGATTAGGCAAGACCAACCCTTTTTTGCTCTCTCTCTTTCTCTCTCTCTCTCTCTCTCTGTCTTTTTTTCCTTTTTTCTGAGTGTATGAAATATTACAAAAGATTCACAACCTATTGTATCCTTGCTTCCATCAGTGTGCTTCAGATGAAGGTCAGGACAGAAAAAGTAATCAATGCAGAAAATTGTGGTTACTGAGAAAAGCAAACGCACAGTGCTGGTGAATATGTGTCTTTGACCAGCATTTCATACGCTTTCCAGAGAAAATGTTAAAGGCAGTGTTCCTACAGGCCAGTTCTGTGAAGAAGCTGCCATTGTATGGTTGTGAGATGGCCTTCTCTACAAACAGAGCTACTCAGAAAGAACTGTGAGGACTGCAGTGCCAAGCTCTTGAAATGGAGCTTCCTGCATCAAGCTTCTGATCTGCAAGACAAGTACAACAGGAGGGCATGAGTGCTTGCCCTGATGCCTTGTCCCATCTCACCCACATCATGTGGGTCACAGTGATTCCTTGCAGCTCACTGACAAAGACAGGAAGGTGTGGAGAAGGCTGGTGTTCTTTCCAGCGTCACTGTGGAAATCTGTTTCTTGTTACACACTAAGGTTACTGTCCATTGTTGCCTGCTGGACTATGGGATATGTGATTAACTGATTTCTGTACATCAGGCTCTTTGTTATAAGTCTGTGAGAGGTGCAGCTGACTGCTGACTGGTGGCATTTTAAACTTCTCAGCCTGAGCATGTGGTACCAAGGTGGAGATAAGGTTTACGAAGGCCAGCTCTCCCCACAGTAGGGAGCTATATAATCATAACACTGCAGGCACAAAAGAAGAATTCTTCCTAGTCAGATCTGTGATGACCTTGGTGATTACAAGTAAGGACAAGCACAGCCTGGGGGAGAGTGGGCTCCTGATATTTTCAGAGATGTCATTCTCAAATGTTTCAAGAGTGACATCTCTGTGGTTGAAAAAGCAACCCTTGTTCATCCTGTCCTTGCTGTGGTGCCTTGAAACAGGAACACTGAATTCCAGTGGTCTGCAGGCAGCTGCTGCATGGCTGGAGAGGGCTGTGTGCTGGTGGTCAGGGTGACAATTGACCACTCATATATGGTGTCTGCCATATTCCAGAAAAGGGCTTTGGCTCAGCAAAGCATCTGTTCTGTGGTCTGGCTCTAGAGAAGCAGTGTCCCGAGTTGCTCTGAATGATGATGTGCTGCCAAGTGGAAGCAAGCTCAGAGTTTATTTAAACACTTTACAGATGCCTTCTCGCTGATGCACGTTTGCTTTGAAATGCATACCAGCCAAAATTCAGCTATGTTCATAAGGTGCATCTAAACCAATGTAGTTAGGCCTCTGGATCAATTTTGCTAGCTTAAACTGAATGAGTAGAGGAATAATTAAGCAAAGGGAACATGTGTGGAAAAGATAATCTTGAGCTCAGCTTGGTTCACAGTGACAGCTCTTTCAGTGTCACGTTAGGAGTTGTTGCCGTCTTCATTCACAGTACAACACAGTCACAGCCCCTGAGTAACTATGTACACAGAGAACTTGATCTTATGCTTTGCAGGTTGACAAAATCCCTAACAAATCTCATGTCTTATATCAAATAAAATTCCTAAAGAACTGATTTAATACTTCCATATTTGATATTTATTTGTATGACATAGCATATCCTGTGGCAGGTTGGTCTGGCTAGCAGCTGCTCAGATTATGACCAGATTCCTGTTCCATTCATGTGGCCAGACACTGGTGCCATGTGGCACTTGGCCACTGCCCATTTTACCTTGGAAAGCAGTATGGCTGTCTGCCAGGGATGCACAACATACAATATTACTTATTCATATCCTTATAATGTGTAATCAAGTTCATCTTTGATAAACTTTCAGTCTCTTAGTGCTATTTTCTGTCCTAAGCATTTTATATTCAAAATATATGGAATATTAAGCACATCACTTTGTTTATCAGTATTATTTCTGCCTAATTTCTTGTGGTTTAAATTCAGCTTGAGACCTTCAGGGTTGCAGAATTCAGGTCACAAGTGGGAAGCATCAGAGAGCAGGCAGCTGAGTATGATTCAAGTGCCATGGTGTATTTCTCCTTACAAGGAGTACAGCAACTCTTAATGCATCTCATATACCTTTCCATTATTTTTTCTTTGCTTTATACTGTCTTATTAGCCAAAAGGCAGGCAAATCACCAGCTCTCATTTCATACACGACAAAGACACCGGATCACCTTTCAACACATATTTTTTATAAGTGCGGGCACCTTCACTGTAGATGGTTTAACAGAGTTATACAATTCAATGGCGTAGGAACAGTGTGGTGGACCAGTACCCAAGGAAATGCCACCAGCACTACTGAGCATCTTGTCTTGATTGGTTATGTTCAGGTGAACAGATGAGCATTACTGAACTTCTAATGGCCCATATGGACCTGAAGGACTCCCTCCACTTGCCACTTGCAGCTTTTACTGGGAGTAATTTTAAAAGGTATCTCCTGCTCCTAGCATTGAAAAGCACTGGGCTCACCATCCCTTCTTGCAGAGGCACACACTTTCAGCAGTGATCGATGCTGCTTTTTGGATAACTAACTTTTGATAGTTACGTGTTAGGCAGTAATTAATCCATACAATGCAAACTGTGATGCATACACACACAGTTATTTCTGTCTTCAGAATGTCATACTGATTTACAAATTCACTGGTTTGTTAAATCTGCACCAGCACTGTTATCAACCGAATGTATTATTTTACTGAGGAATGAAGTTGGGTATGTGCCTCACAACTTTAAGAAAAATAAAGAAATGTACTAAATGACTTTTATCAGATTCGCACTCTCTGATAGATGGTTGTTGCCATCTAACAGTCATGTGTGTGTCGTCCTGCTTTCTCTCTGAACACTGGCACCACATGCTTCTCCAGTATCTCAGGATTTCCCGATTATTCTTGTATACTTAAGTCAATTGGACCAGACACCTCTTCAGCCAAATCTTTAATGATGCTGAGGTGCAAATGATCTTGGCCTATTGATCTAAAAATACTTAAGCTTAATTGTTACCGTTAAAAACACTCCTTATTTTGAAAACACAATACATCCACGTGTGATCTGAATACATAATTCTGTTTCTTTTTAAAAACATTTAATTGCGCCTGTACTTTTCACAGCAGCAGAAGCACAGACCTCCAATTTGTAAACTTCAATCAGTGACATTTTTATTAAAAATTTTATTGTAGCTTTCCACCGGGGAGCTTTCATCGCTTTGTTCTGATTGCTGGACTTGCAATATAAGCAACTTGCTCAGTTTGAAGATGAACCTATTTTGCCTACATATTTGCCTGGTTCTACAGTTAAAACACGTACACACAAACATACATAAATATCTTCCTTAAAACCTTAAAGCATTAACAAAATATAATTATATACATCTACAGATATGTATCTATATACAACATGTGTATACTCATTGTATAACTATTTACATCTACATGTATATACACGTCTATACAGACACACACGAGTACAGTAATATAAACACTCATCTATATGCAGCATCCCAGCAAAGTCGAGGCTTTCAATGTTGTTCTGAGGTGAAAATACATTTTCCTGTCTCTCTTCTCAGACTCCATCCCTGAATGGTTGCTCAGCTCCTCCAGATGGGGCAGCCCTTCCCGTTCTGTACTGAGCATTATCTCTGTCAGTATTCGGACAGACGGGCTCTCCTGAGCAGGATGTGGAACAGGCTCTCCAGGGCAGTGGGCATGGCCCCAAGCTGCCAGAGTTCAAGAAGTGTCTGGACAGTGCTCTCAGTCATGTGGTTTGATTTTTGGGTGTTCCTGTGTGGAGTCAGGAGCTGCAGTCAATGATCCTTATGGGTCCTTTCCAACTCAGGATATTCTGTGATTCTAAGAGAAGGGAGACAGTGGAGGGCACATGGCTGACACGAGGATTCTCCTACTCTGAAGCTGTTAGAAGTTGCTCAGGCTTTGGCTCAGCTGAAAAGGAAAGAAAGAAAAGAAAAACCCCTAAGATTCATGAAGACCAAGATGGTACAGACCGAAGTCTCTGTGCAGGGATCCACCAGAAGCGAATGGAGATGAGCACTGCAGCCCTGCCCTGCTCAGCAGCACTGTGAGGACCAGAGGCCTCCAGCTATGGGATCGTAGCCCTGAACACTACAGGGCAGGGGAGGAAAGGGAGCAGCAGCCATAGGGCAGCCAGACCTCTGCAGCCGTGGCACTGAGCTGTCAATGTCAGGAAGATGTCGCTTGTCCCATCTCCCACATCAGGGAAGTGGCTCAGTGCTTAGCCTCCTACCTGCTCTTTTCCTCCTGAACACAATGAAGAGGACAGAAACGAAAATGGCAGTGGCAATGGCTCCCCCTATCAGTCCTTCCAATTCCAAGTGTTCTGTAGAAGAAGAGGAGGATCAGGGATGTCACATGTATTTGAACAGCCAGGGATTGTCCCAGCTCAGCAAACCCCCCGGCACCTGATAACACACATGCTCTTGTCAGCTGCGACGCAAAACACATGCACTAAGGTCATGAACACAAGGCCAAGTTATACTGGCTAGACAGATATGTCCTAACTTGTTAAACGACAGCATTGCTTGCTTTTTCCTGACGGGTCAGGAGGAGAAAGGAGAGCAATCTCCCGCTGGGGAGGAGAGCAAGAACACTGACAGCGCATCAGCTCTAAAGGGGAGAATAATTTTTTGCAGTGCTGGAACTACAGTTCCCCAGCAGCTTCAGCCTCCAGTTGAACAATGAGTCCAGCCGACTGTCCAGCTCCTTGGGCACAGCTGTTCTCTTGTCTCTGTCCAAGTGCTCTGCTTTCAGTTATAATATCTCTCATCCCTTGTAGGAAATGAGATAATTGCTGCCCCAAAATCTTCGGGCTAAGGGAGTGAAAGGGAAGAGAGGATGGGTACAAAAGGACACCAGGAGGAAAGTAGGGAGAAGCAGGTGTCCATGATGCACCCCAGAGATTTTAATCCTTGTGGTGGGTAATGAAATGGCAGGAGGTGTGGGCAGGCGAAGCATGTGTCACTCCACCCTGACACTCACCTGGTGCCTTCACATGGGTGCTGACAGAGATGGGCTCCTCCAGAGCCACATGTGAAACATGGCAGGTGAAGGTGGCTGGAGCCTGTACTACATCTGAGCTGATGCTGAGGTAGGAGGTGATGCTGTAGGTCCCATCTCGGCTTTGCCGGTGACTGGAGAAGCGTGTGTTTGAGAGACTGATTTCTACCTCATCCTCAGGAGTCTTCTGTGTCCAGCTTACCGAGATGTCCAGGGGGTAATAGCCAGCAATGTTGCAGGTCAGAGTAATGGTCTCATGTCTCTTGAATGACGCCTCTGCTGGAAACACACGAACTCTTGGGGGCTCTGGAAGGAAACAGACAGGGAATTGACTGGGTCAGAAACTGAGTACGGACACAAATGGCACTCACCCACAAGCTGCCTATGACAATGAGGAGCAATATTGGGAGCAATGGGGTGACCTTTCAGTGCCTTCCTTACCAGCCACCAGCAGCTGGATATTGTGTTGGACTTGGTGCTGCGCCGTGGACACCAAGCAGATGTACGTCCCCTCATCACCTATGGTTGCTTCCTGCAAGGTGAGTGATGCATCCCCATTCTCCAGCAGCTGCTCCACATCCACATGGGCTCTTGGCTGCACTGTTGGGCCTGCACTCCCCATATGGTATCGGAAAAGGCTGCGGCCACTGCCTCTGTGCTGCCTCCTCCACTCCAGGGAGGACAGTAGGAAGCCGGGAGCCAAGGCAAAGTGGCAGTCGAGGGTGATGGAGCTGCCAAGACGTGTGCGCAGGGAAGTGTTGTTTGATGACGATTGAAATTCCACTAGAAACAGAAAGGAGGATACAGGCAAGCAGTGAGTTAAATTGATGTGGGTAAAGAAGGCACCCTCATGTGGGAGGTGTGGTCAGTGACATCCTCACCCCAAGCAGGCCCCTTGTGTGATGCTTCAGAGGCCACCTGGGCAGAAGAGCTGGGAGAAAGCCAGCCCTGTGGGGTTAACAGTGTTGACAAACAAGTGGACACCAAGTACGTGACGTGGTCTTGAAGGACAAAGCACTTGCTTGAGTTTCCTCCTTGGAGACTTTCACAAGGCACCTGAACATGGCCCTGGGCAACCTGCTGTGGGTGTCCCTACTTTATCATGGATGGGATCCCAGGTCACCTTGTCACCTGTGGTCAGTAGACTCCCCTCCTTGCTCATTGGAATCTTCAGCTTTGGGTGCAGTGTCGCATCGTGTCCCTCCTCCTTCTGGTTGCTGCAGCTGGGCTCTCTGAGAAGCAGGGCAATGCTGATCCCACTGGAGAGCCGAACGGTGGCCAGGAACCAGGAGGCAGGGCAGAGACCATTGCCCTCTTGCCGAGAACTATATGGGAAAATCTCACAGCTCACTTCCTCCCCACTGCAATCCACGTGCAGCAGGGCCTCTGCATGTGGGATGGACACCAGCTGTGCTGTGAGGAGAAAGAAGAGATTTAATTGTCTGGATCTGAAAGGAAGACAGAGCAAGCTGATTAGATTGAAGGAGTTGGAATTGTTTAGCTTGGAGAAGAGAAAGCTCCAGGAAGACCTCATTACAATCTTCCAGTACTTGAAAGGAGCTTACAAGCAGGAGGAGGATCAGCTTTTTACGCAGGTAGATAGTGATAGGACAAGGGGGAATGGATTTAAACTGAAAGAGGGGAGGCTTAGGTTAGATGTTAGGAAGAAATTCTTCACTCAGAAGGTGGAGAGGTTGTGGATGCCCCATCCCTGGAGACATTCAAGGCCAGGCTTGATGGGTTCCTGGGCAGTCTGATCTAGTGAGTGGCAACCCTGCCCACAGCAGGGAGGTTGGAACTAGATGATCTTTGAGGTCCTTTCCAACCCAATCCATTCTAAAATTCTAAACTCTAAAATAATTTTCTCTATAATTTTACTAGGCGCTGAACTGAGACTGACAGGCCCGTAATTACTAGGGCATTCTTTCTCATCCTTCTTGAAAATTGGAATGTTTGCCATCTTCCAGTCAACTGGGACCTCTTCAGATTCCCAAGGCCTGTCTGCAGCATGCTGAACACACCCATGCCTTGTTCAACCACACCCCCAGCAGGAAAGCTTGGACCCATGCTAACAGACCCTGCTGGGCCTCGGATAAGCTTAGCACTTGCTTGCATATAAGCACTGTGTGCAGATATTTTGACCACAGTGAGCACAGGCTTGGACCTTTGCTTTGCTGTATTTGTGAAGCTACACACAAAGCCAGGGCTGTGGAGGAGGATTGCAGGCTGGCACCCAGGAATGAAGAAGAGCCAAGTACACACTGCTGGCCTTCTGAGAGGTACAGTGCTACTTCATGCATGCTGACTAAAATGCTACTATTGTTAGTAGTAACAAAAGATGGGAATGCTCTTTATGAGTGCAAAAATAAAACATAGAACCATCATTCCCAAGATGTTATTGACAAAGGATTTGCCAGGAGACAAGCTAGGATAGGTCCCGTAGGAAGGAAATGCATCAGCAGGGTTTCTAACACCTTCCACAAAATTCCTTTCTTAAAGTCTTGATTGCTGAATGTAGGAAGTCATACACAGAACTTTAGTGGCCATTCATATAATAGTTGAACGGTTTGGGTTGGAAGAGACCTTAAATATCCGCTAGTTCTAATCTCCAAAAATTAATTCAAAAACTAAAAATTTATGCTGGTTGCTACCTCACTGTGATCACATCCACTGTTTGGTCTCCATATACATTCAGTAAGTGTCAGCGGGGGCCATTTTTCCCTCACGGAGGAACAGAATGACAAACTTTTGCTTCATGTGCACTTCCATGTCAGACGCCATTTTCTCAGTCTGCCCCTCCACTGCCAGCAAGAAAGTGTAATGCTATATTGGTGGGAAGGCTCAGTTTCTACTGCCATACCATCAACATACGCCTCTGGGCCAACAGAATAAAACAGGAGGCACTACTTGTGCAGTAGTCCTTGTAATTGTCTAAACTCTGTTTAAAAGATTCTTGGAAAAGCCTGGGGTGTGTAGGTGGTCAAAGTCCTGGAGGCAGCTCTGATGCCTCACTCACCTGAAGCTTCAAAGATGATGGGAGGAGAGGCGCTGCGGTCTTCCTGTGGGATCTTATAGTCGGTTACATCTCCCAGGGTCCCATCATCTGTGACGCTGAGTCCCCTCAGCACCAGGGTAGCAGGATGCTGGGAGCCACCAAAGGCTCTTGGCAATCCTCCTTCCCCCACATAGGAACAGCCAAGGACGACATCCACCCTGCGGAGCTCAGGCACTGGTGTGGGGCCTTCCACTGTCCCTTCGGAAAAGGAAAAGAACTGTTTTAATGCATGAACTGCTTTAATCATAGAATCATAGAATTGTTTGAGTTGGAATGGACACTTAAAGGTCATCTAATCCAACTCCCTTGCAATGAACAGGAGCCATCTACAGCTACATCAAGTTGCTCAGAGCCCCATCCAGCCTGACCTCGAGTGTCTCCAAGGAGGGGACTTCCATCACCCCTCTGGGAAACCTGTTCCAGTGCCTCACCACCCTTATTGTAAAAAACTTCTTCCTAATATACAATGTAAATCTGCCCTCTTTTAGTTTGAAACAGTTTCCCTTTGTCCAATGACAACAAGACTGCTACGGAGTACGTCCCCTTCTTTCTTACAGCCCCTATTCAGATACTGGAAGGCTGCTATCAGGTCTCCCCGGAGCTTTCCCTTCCCCAGGCACTGCAGCGGCATAAGCACAGCCCTGGCCCAGCCCCGGCTCACCTGCCAGCACAGCCAGCATGCAGCAGCACAGGATTAGCCCCAGGATCATACTGCCTCTGAGGAGGGGTCTTCTGCAGGCCAAGATGTCCGGAAAGGCTCGCTGGAACCAGGCCCCGCCCCAGGCTGTCGGCAGCACCATGCTTTTAATTTCACTTTCGCTCTGGAGAAGCAAAAGGGAAACACAATCCCAGCACCTCTGAGCCCGTTAACTCTTTCTTTACCAAGCACAGGAGACTTAGCAGGAGGGCTTAGGCAGTAGGGAAGCAGGATGGGGGAGCACTCCCAGAGCTGCAGGTTTCACTGGGCCTCTTCCTAAGTGTCAGTGCCATGCCAGCCTTAACACCGTCCTTCTGCGCGCAGCCCCTTCTCTCCCAGCTTGTTAAGCACCCAGTGAGGGCTGTCACTTCTCTGCAAGCCTGCTTTTCAGAAGATTCCAGCTCTGCAAGGGGCTGGCGGGTGAAAACTGGGTTGTTCCTTTTTATCTGTGGATCCTCCTTTAGCTGCCATGGACTGAGTGCTCAGGAGCTGCCTTACCTGGAGGCTTAGCAGCTGCCAGCTGCCAAGTCCACTCCAGCTGCCTGGAAGAAAAAAACACCAGAAAAAAAACAGCCTGTGCACAGCATTAGGGAGAGAATGGGTGAGCTCTGGTGGCGTTTTAAGGACTGCCTTTCTTCATGTCCTTCACTGAGAGAAAACGGTAGGAGCTGGGGGAAGTTGTGCTGTGCTTGTGAACCAGCTGTGGCCTCCTATCTTGGCTTGAACGCTGCGCTTGTGACAGAGTTTGTCCTCCTGAGCAGCAAGCTGCTCCTGACAGTTCTCTGAAATGAAATCCCTCCAGGCATCTGCAAATGCTGGGGCTCTTTTCCAGTCTCCAGAACTGCAGCGCATTGCATGATGGATTGGCCTGGCTAAGGGAACAGCTCTAGTAAAATGTGCAGCTTCCTGAGCTAGCAAGTAAATAGAATTATACAGAGTATGTATCACATTCAAGAGATCTCTTCAGTGATGTTGCAATGGCTGGGAGAAAGCATGTACCCTTTCTTGTATGCAGGAAGACAGAAAAACAGTTACATAGGTGTATGATGATAGATAAAGAGGTATTGATGGGCAGAGGCCTCGGCAACAAGGGGAAAGAAAATGCTGCTGCTGCTGAGGGAAGCACAGCAGGCAGTAGACCGGTCAACTTTGACATTAAAATATCCTGCTGTTCAGGGCTGGTAGAAACAAGGACAAAAACAGTATCACATTAATGATGTTATGGATTGTTTAGGTGAAACTCGGGAAGAATTTTAAGAATGGCTTATTTTTTGTGCAGCTCAGAGACAGCTGTGAACCACTCAAGTTCATAATCGGATATGTAGAGAGAGTGCCATCACTAAGGGATAAATACAAGTAGGAACCTTCTGCCGTGCGAAACTGATTTCACATTTAGTGACTGGAGAACAATCTCTGATAATCATAACAGGGCTAAGGCCTGTAAGTCTTGATACGACAGATGACAAATTCCTTCACAGAACAGCCACTGTGTCTGCAAAAGATTCGTTAGCTGTGAATAGCAATAAAGTCATAGAGCAGGTTGTGCATGATAAATACATTTGGAGCATGCGATCATAATTTGCTTACATATCAGTTAAGTAGGAAGCTAAATAAAAATAGGCCTGCAGGGTACTCGAAAATTTTGCTTCAAAATGAAAACAAACAAACAAAAAATCAAGGAAATAAGAGAAGTCTTTAATATGGGCTGTAATGGTGAAGAAACTGGGTATGAAAGAAGCCCAGAACTCTTGTGAGAGATGCACAGTGGTCACGACAATTGCACCCCAGAGCAAGAGGCAAGAATCCCTCTGTAGCTACAAGGATCAACATCCATGAGGTTACTGAATATACGTGACAGGTAAGGAAATTGATTGGCAAAGAAAACGCTCATTCAGATGTTTGTAGACACAATGTGATGTTAATATGGAAAATGATTTTTTTTTTAAATCAAGATTTTTGTGTAAGTAAATACCTGAATCAAGAAGAAGAAGGTGACTATGCAAAGAAGATGGGGTCAAGAATAAAACTACCCGTTGCTGATACGTAACCATAGTCTTAGACAACACTATCTGTGTTTACGCGGTTTTAAGCACTGGGGGTCTGACAAGTAATTTCTTACCCCAGCCTGGATCTATGTGCCAGTAGGTGACTTACCCTTTCACCCCTGAAGAAATACCATCTACCCCATGTTGATGTATAACACTAATAGGGAATTCATATCCACATCTCCAAGGAGAAGCATTTATCCAGAAAATCTGTTGTTGACAGTAAATGATGAGTGCACAGGAACATCAAAACTGGTGACTGTGGTTTCACAGTGGCCTCTCAGCTTGCACTTCAGCAGTACACTGGCTGAATACTTCAACCCAGGAGAGTTTGTGCCACAGGGTGAGGTTCACTGTAAAAATTACATTTCAAAACGGAGTCTGCAGCTCATTGGGTTCACCGGGCTCATCCAAATATCTTACCAAATAATATAAAATAAACTCTCCATTCCCATAATATTCTTAGAGGTTTCTGCTGTCTTTAATATCACCCCTAACCTTCTATTGCTTCTTAAATTTAGATGTTTCCTCCTTGCACATTTGCAGTCCCATCACTTCTTCCACACCACTCTTCTATCCATGCCCTTTAACCTTTCTCCATTTGCTGCTCACGATGACACCTATGTTCAGGCAGCTCTCCTCTATCTAAACCACATACTTTTCCTAGTTTTCCTATTCTTTGGCCCTGAGACTTTTTGCCCTGCTCTCACCTCCCTGATTTCCCCAGTGCCATCTTTTCAATTCCAATTCTTCCAACAAGTGGAAACACCACAAAATCTGTCAGCCTTATCTATCTGAAGTTTCCATAGGTCAGGTTAAAAGCCTATATAAGGAGACTAAGGGGACTTGTTCTTTGCTGCTGTGGCCTCATCTTGAGCACTGCGTGCAGGTTTGGGTGCCACAATATGAGAAGGACATAAAACTGAGAGAGCATCTGAAGGACAGCTGTGAAGATGGGGAAGGGTCTGGAGGGGAACACGTATGAGGAGCAGCTGAGGTGCTGTGGTGTGCTCAGCACAGAGCAGAGGAGCTGAGGGCAGGTCTCATGGTGGCTGCAGCTCCTCACAGGGAGCGGAGGGACAGTGCTGAGCTCTGCTCTTTGTGACAGTGACATGGCCGGAGGGAACGGCATGGAGCTGTGTCAGGGGAGGGTCAGGTTCGAGGTCAGGGAAAGGTTCTGCACCAGAGGGCAGTGGGCACAGAACAGGCTGCACAGGGCAGTGGGCACTGCCCCCAAACTGATGGAGCTCAAGAAGCATTTGCCCATCTCTCTCAGACATAGGGTTTGAATTTTGGATTGTGCTGTGTGGAGCCAGGAGTTGGACTCAGTGATCCTTATAGGTCCCTTCCAACTTAGGATATTCTATGGTTCTGTGATTCTGTGATTTGCTGAATCCAAAAGATAGCCTCTCTTTTTACACTAAGTCAGCATTATGCTCGTGCCACGCTCGGGTAAATTCTGTTCCTTGCAGCTCTCAAAGCTTCTGCTGACTCTGCTAATGAGTGGGACCATCAACACTGAGCTAGCTTGGCATGCCTCCTCTGATTATATACGATACATCTGACACTAGCACACAGCTCTCCTCTAGTGTTAAATGAGTATTAAGCTGGCATTTGCTAGGTGGATATGCACTGCTCTGGGAGTGGCCTCTGCCTCCCTGTACTGTCATCCTTCTCACAGGCTTAGATTAACCCGGCTAACCTGAAGATCACTGTGGATTTCAGCTTCCACTGTGCATGCTGAAGGCCAGGCTGTAAATGAACCTTGTTGAGTCAACCAAACTGTAAAGTTTACAGAAGTATACATTCACAGGGATGAACTTGTCTCCTTCTCTGTGAATTAACACCTTTTTTCTGTGCAGTGTATCCTGTAATAGTACTAGAAGGAAAATGATCCAAATCCAGTCTCCTAGAAGCTGTACCCATATCCCTGGCTGATCCCAAGAGGCACAAGTTGCAGCATCATCTCTATCTCTAACCCACACTGTTAGCTATCATGTTTGCTGAGATTACATCCTCTCTGTACCTGCAGATCCCCTGTGTTCATTTGCTTCAGTTTCTGCTGCATAAAATTGGGGTGCTACTTGCCCTGTTTTCCACAGGACATATGTACAGACAAGTTTATTCTCATGCATGGAAACCTGCAGTGAAAGATCTCTAGGGAAAGAAAAAAGAACTACAAATAAAAAATAAGAATCTGTCACTGCTGCTAATCCTACTCCTGATGTTGACACCTACTCACTGTCCCCACTGCTCAGACAATGTTCTCCTGAGGGCGCGTGTCTGGAGAAGAGAACATCCCCAAATACTAACATCTCAAGGGGACCATTTAAGCTTCAAGTACACAGGAGGAGGAGTTGTGTTCAGCACCCTTTCAGTTACCTCACTGCTCATGCCTTCAGTACTCAGCATCCAGCTCAGGTTGGTCAGCAATGGCAAATGACTGCCTCCATCAGTAGGAGAGGGCTCCATGCATTGCCATCCGCATCTCACATCTGCACCAAAACCAGGAATCGCAAGTGCAGCAAATTTTCACCCATTTTCACCTCACCAGCCTCATCATTTGCCTCAACGATCATATTCTGTTTTTAAACTAGTGTATTTATCAAAAAATAGACCAAATCCTAATCACTTTCCTGCTCTATGAAATAAAAGAAAGAAATTTCTATACCTCAGCCCGCTTAACTGAATCAAACATTATCCATACCATCGCTGAATGGTTTGTTGAAGGTCTTTTCTTTTACAGAAAAAAAATATCTTTATTTGACAAATTGTTTACGATTGCTTACAATTACAATTTGCAATGTACAGTTGCAAAGCTGAGTAGGTAAGGCGTTCTAAAAGCATCTTCAAATATTTTTGATGGCTTTAATGGTTTTGAAATGAAACAGAAAAAAAAAGAATCAAAAAATAGAACAAGTCAGTTGAGCCCCTAAAACGGTTCATTACCTGGTTATTTCCAACATAGAGTAAATTGATTTGGTTTGGTTTTGGTGATCCCATGACATCAGCTTTAAGCTTACACTCAAATGTTGTCCTAAATAAGCCTGAATCAGGGCCCTAAAGGATGCTTTGTGTTTGCGTAGTGCTTGCGGGAGTTTTTATTTGATCATTTAATTTTGGGGATGCCTTTTCTTTTGCCTGAAAAGATTAGCAGTCCCTAGATCTGCTACATTCAAGGTTATTCATCCGTTCTCAGTTTTCTGGCCACAAGTGAGGTGTTTCAGATCTAGTCAAGCTACGTGCATTGACCGCTTTTGCTTCTCTCAGGGCCACAGAGCTAGGAGCATCAGCCTATCTTCAAAGATGCAACAATATTCCAACAATATTAAATATTAAATATTCCAACAATATCCTTACTGCTTTCTGCAGGGTGCTCTGTTAAGCAGGGAACAGAAAAATAAACAGAAAACACATGACATCAGTCTGCCAGAACACTTTGGATGAAGCTTTAACAATTAAAATAATGCAGACCAAAAAAAGAACAAAAAAAGGATGAAGAATGTTCCAAATCTGGGAAGAATCCAGTTTAGTACTTCCAAAGGACAGGTGGAAGCAACAATCTTTATACCCAAATTCCCAACTCTTCTTAAAGGCCTTGAAGGGAACATGGCAGAGGGGAAGCCAACTATTCAGACCCTGTTCTTGAAGGTGGAAACCAAAGTCTTTTGAACCTGCTGTGGAGTCTCGCACATGCCAGTCAGCAGCACGGGGTCTGTCTTGCGCTCTACTTTGTAGAAAGGACACTCCTTCAGGTGCTCTGACATGCAGACCACATCGCTGAGCTGCCACCGGTCCACTCTGGAGAAGAGGCTGCTGAACTGCCATGTCTGGGCCAAAGAAGAGGATGGGGAGAGGAGATGGGGAGGGAAAACCAAAATGTTAGTGAAAATAGAAGAGGTTTTTAAAAACATATATGCCTATAGAGAGGTATGGACAGGCTAGCAAAAATCTGGTCACACAGAGCTGCATAACAAGTCTAAGTGTACTCTGAATTGTTACCTACTTCCTACCTGCTGGTTTTGCTTTTTCAGTCATCACCTGTCAGTTTTAATGGGAAAGCAGAGTTTATGGTGCCAACCTAGAACTGGGCACAAAGAAATCTAGGATGTATGACCACCACGTGTGCAGAAAACTACATCACATGTGTGGTGGGATCCAAGATGTTTATTGGTGTATGCATCCAAGATAATTATAAGGCAGAATGTCTATAGGATGTCTGTGTGATAGTATCTCAAAGAAACGTGACTTCCAAACCTTGCAAAGCATTTATCAGCAACTGTGAAGTAAGGAATGTAATAACACTGCCATTACTATCCCCACCCCAGAAAAAGGCTGGAAAGTCTAAGGTTAAGGCTATTTCTAAAGGAGATACCATCTTGTAAAATACAGAGATACAGAAATGGGCAGTTAAAATATTCTGACTCTATTTGTAGTGATACCACATCATTCAAGTGATATACTACCATGCAGTGGTAAGACTGTGAGGAAGTCATTTTGCTGTATACCATTTAAGTAGAATAATTTTTAAAGTCACAGTAGGCTTCAGCTCCCTAAAAATGTTTCTTCCCATGGAAGGATGGTATATGGCTGTGTTGCACTAAAAATTATTTGAGCCTGACACAGTCCTATGTAATCATAGCTGTCATACAAAGTAGACAAGAAATTCAGATTAATTACAAATCTAATGTTTTCAAGCAGAGTATGTGCACTGGAATCAAGATTCCTCTGTGGTCAGTGCATAGGTGGAAGTTTTTCCTTCTAGTGCAGGATGCCACGTCCTCCAGTAAATGATGTCAGTGCCCACCTCCTGTTCAGATTTAGCTAATTCAGCTTGAAGCCACTGTACCTCATTACATGAATTTCAAATTGACTGCACTTAATATTTTCTCTTAATAAAGGGAAATAAATACTTGCCATAAATGCCCATTTGATATTATTGGTAGGTGGAGATCTGCTTAAAAGCTAGGTCCTCAGATCAATTTTGTAAGTATTCTTTGGATCTCTGTATTATTTCTTCCTAGACTTTTGCCCTGTCTGCTTGATCGAGCAGAAGCCTCTGATGCTATTCTTTCAAGCATCTTTATGTTAGAGTAGCTACAAGACTATCAGCTAGAAAAGAAATACCTGTAATAACTACTGTTTTAACTAGGACTTACAATGAACTATGTTTACACATTTCATTCTGACTACTCAAATGGCCAGTAAGGAAGATATTTTTCCACTCCACAAACAGTAGGAGGCAGCTTTACAGAAAAAGGCTTCTGATCCCCATGCTGCTCTCCCAGGTGCTCACATCTCAACATGTCAAACGTTCACGGTGATCTTGTGAACTACAGATCTTGAAAAGTGATATAATCTACCTTGACTTGTGCAAAGCATTTGACACTGTCCTGCACAACCTCCTCGTCTCTAAATTGGAGAGACATGGATTTGATGTATGGACTTGGTGGATAAGCAATTGGCTGGATGGTCACACTCACAGTGTAGTGGTCAATGGCTTCATGTTCAGTTGGAGACTAGTCATGAATGGTGTTCCTCAGGGATCTATATTGGGACTGATATTACTGATCATCTTTGTCAGCGACATAGTCAATACAATTGAGTGCATCCTCAGCAGGTTTGCAGTTGGCACCAAGCTGAGTGGTGCAGTTGACACATTGAAGGGCAGGGATGCCATCTAGAGGGACTTGGACAGGCTTGAGAGGTGGGCCATGGAAACCTCACGAAATTCAACAATAAGTACAAGGTCCTGCACCTGGGTTGGGACAATCCAAAGCACAGGCTGGACAATTAATGCATTGAGAGCAGCTGTACAGAGAAGGATTTGGAGGTGTTTGTGGATGAAAAACCTAATACGGAGCAGCCCATCTGCAGCCCAGAAAGCCAAAAGTATCTTGTCTGTTCTCATGAGGCTCCACTTGCAGCATTGCATCCAGCTCTGGGGCCTTCAGCACAAGAAGGACATAAACTTGTTGGAGTGAGTCCAGAGGAAGCCACAAGGATGTCCAGAGGAAGACACAAGGATGACCAGAGGGCTGGAGCACCTCTCCTACAAAGGAAGGCTGAGAGAGCTGGGAGTGTTCAGCCTGCAGAAGGCTCCGGAGAGACCTCTTGTGGCCTTCCAGTATTTAAAGAGGGCCTATAGGAAAGCCGGGGAGAGACTCTATCAGGGAGCATAGTGAAAGGACAAGGGGTAATAGTTTTAAATGAAAAGAGGGTCGATTTAGATTAGACATTAAGAAGAAATTATCTACTATGATTCTATGATTCCAAAACCCTGTGGAGTTGATGTGAATGCCTGAGCTGCTTTCACAGTCATAACTTTTTCTTTACCCTTTCAATGTTCTGAAGCTTGACTTCAGTTCAATTTACTCTAGATCAGTTTGTAAAGAATAAAACAAAAGTATGAAATGCAAGTTCCTTAAAACCCTGTGTGTGACCTTAAGTATCAGGAATTCTCAGTTCCCAGTGCCTAAATGTGGTGCAAATGCAAACACGTTACCTAAGGCAAGCTTGGGTAGAGGACCTGCAGCAGTAGATACCTATTCACACCTTTCTGCCTTCATTGGATGTGCAGTACTTTAAAGCCCTGCCTCGCTCCCCAACACATTATGCTGCACATTCACAGCCTCATGAACCTTCCCCATATCAGCACGTTTATATGCAGAATTGGTTGTTACGGTTGTGTCTTATCTGATGAGAACCCATGGTGATCTTTTCCCTGTTGTTGCAACCACTTGCCTTTTTGCGAGCTTTCCATGAAGTACCACCATGGGAATATCTTTTTTTCTCCCAGACCAGCAGGACCATACCCCTCTCCTGAAGAAGAGTGGCACAGATGTCCCTCATCAGCACTGACACTTGTGATAGCTGAGATAAACTGAAGCTGTCCAGGAACCCGGCAATGTACTTGAGCACTTCCAGTGGGAGGCTGCTCAGCAAGTCCTTGGTTCTCCCTCGATCATCCACTTTGAAATTGCACTTCCCTGATTCAGCAAGGAGGGTGTCAACCTCTGGTTTAATAGCGAATGTCTTGAGAAGCTTGCTGTATATGACCTTGGCCTTATGTCCGTCAGGGAGGAAGTGATTTTGAACGAAAGTACATCCCAAGTAGGCCAGTGGACAGCGAAGCTGGAACCATCCATCCAGACATGACTGTATGTCAGCATGCACATTCTTGAAATGGGATGCAAACTCATCCCTCCTGAAGAAATGACTGCAAGTGAATGTGAAAGCTGAACTGCTTTTATTGTGTCTTCTGGTTACACATTCGGTGTGTAGCTCCACGTGGAGTTCTGGTTGAATTTTTTCATCCAGAACATCTGCTAGAACAGCATTGGAGGAGAAAGGCTCTATAGGAAAGCTATACGTCTGTGTTGCAAAGTCCACAAAGAGTCCATCGATACCCCTCGCTTCAGAGATCTCGTGGCCTTTCAGTTCTTTTTCCAGTGCACACAGCAGTGTGGCTGTCACTATATTTGCCTTAGGCAGTTCTTCTGGGTTTATTCCCAGTTCTGAGGTATCCACTGACTTGTCTGAAGTAGGTATCTTGTGTGCCATTACATCTCCTAGTCGTGCTCTTTTGCCACAGTAACTAACTGGCACTTTGAAAGTATAGACCGTCTTCACTTCTTGAGCTTCCAAGTTCCCATACACAAAGTCTTTTTCTTTGGGTGTGCAAGCAGCCATTTGGCCAAAGCGAATAAGCATTCCCCCATGATGCACGAGATACATGTTGTAATCAGCTACACCAACTTCTTTCTTCAGCCTCTCCAGGACCCCTTCTTGCCAAGGAGCCAGCCCTGTCATTTCTCTATTTGCTACTTGTTCAGGCTTTTGGTCTTTTGCCTCCTCTGTGTTACAAGGTACTTCCTTTGCCTTCTCTGCAGAGATAGCAGCACTAGGGCTCGACGTTTTTTGCTTGGAAGCCTCTTCTGTCTCTTTTCCTGAGCTGGATGCTGAGCCTGTTACCTGGCAAGCCAAGAGCTCTTTGCTGAAAATGTTCTCCCAGGTTTTGTAACTCCCCAGATCCATTCCTTCCTTGTCCTTTGCCAGATTTTCACGCTCACATTGGCTGAGCTCAGGCAACTGGCCATTGCCTTCCTGGAAATCACAGGCTAATCCTCCCACAGCACCTTCCTCCCCATCTATGGCTTCTTCCATTAGCTCTCCCACTTCCTCCTTTTTCCTCCACTCTGGAAACAAGTCAGCTACTTTCAAATTCCTGAAAAGTATCTTCTGGTCTCTGAGCGCCAATGCTGTGTCCAGACACTCTTCACTCAAGCTCTCCTTCATAATATTCTTGTGGAGGGTTGTGTCTGAATCCACATTTGGCCAGCGATTCCACTCCATTGAGCAGCAGACAATACTGGCTGGGCATATCTGAAGGTGCTTTGCCAGCTTAAAGCGGGCCATGGAGAAGGGACATCCATAGTCCGCGTTGAGGCAGGGGACGTGCTCCAAGGGGCAGAGCAGTTGGTGCTCCTCTTGCTTGCACATGTGGAAGGTGGCACCACAGTGAAGGCGGCAGCTGATCACCATGCAGGAGACAGAGGTCTCGATGGGTGCGCGACAGTGCCGACTGAAGCACTTCTCGCAGTGCCTATGCTGCCCGGGGGGAGCTTTCGGAGCCCTGTGCTGTGTGTAGCAAAGGCAAGAATAGAAGAGTTAATGCCTGAAGGGACAGGAAGGGACATGGACCACCAGTGCCCATGCCCATGCCTGGTTTCTACAAGTCAGATGCTCACACACGCTTCTGGCAGGAATTACGCTGTGAGCCCCATACAATTACATTATCAGCATTGATCCTCACCATACGTCATGGCCTGGTAGCAACAGAAATATAGGCAAGATCTCAGCACTCTTTGCTCTTATCCCAACAGAGGCAGCCAAAGTTTGAGCGTGAGCTGTTTTCTGTCACAGTATTTACAATGATTCCGTCTGTTCCATATTGCTGAAATCAAGGCTTCCACAATCACAGAGGGAGATCCTCCCCATTTCCTCAATACTGTTTGAGTGGGAAAGATGACAATTATTTTCCTCCCTAGAAAAATTAGCTGTTCATTTGGCTTATATATCTCATCACCCTTGCTTTGTCCCACTAAGCACATGAATGATCTGGTCACAACTGCCCTATATTTTTCAATTCATCCTATATACTTAAAAGTGTCTGTCAAACACTGCCCAAAACAGACTAGATAATCTTGAGGTGATCATATTTTAGATTCAGTTTATGACAGTGTTAGTGATACTCCAAGCGGTCAGAAAATAGGGAAAGAGTTCTCAGGCAACAAGAACAAGAATAAACAAAAACAGTCTCTGCTTCACAAATTTGGCTGCCACCAGGCAGCTCCATTAGTTTAATGTGTTGCAACTCACAGACCAGATTAAAAGATCAAGTTGAGGAAGCCAAAACAAATATCTCAGAAATTTCAACCAGCTTTATCATATAAACAGGCTAAATGTTTTCTTAAGAAAGAATGCATTTCAGTTCTCACATTCCCATATCAATATAGGATACAAATATTTCAAGATATCTATATATTTTTCCCCTCCTCTTCTTAAAAAACTTTAATATAAAAAAGACATACAATTTTCCTGAGGCCAGAGGAGTACAAGAATATGATGTATGATGACCCTTATGTAAAAAGTTATTACTACTAGACTACTACTGGCTTTTTGTCAAAATGAACCACTCATCTGCTTTGGTTTCATTATTGTGTTTTTCGCTCTTTCCCAGTAAGTCAATTAATTTAGTTTAATTAGATGAAAATAATATGAGGCCTGCTTCCAAAAGTTCTAAGTGCTCTTTGCTTCTAACATCACCACCCTTGCAATAATTCCAGGCAATAGCTGTTATTCCTTGCTAAAAATGGGAAAACGAGCGGAATGCGACAGCAAATAAACAGAAACGGTGATTAGCATGAGGCATGCCTTCTTTTGGTATTAAAAATATAAGAACATAAGAAATGACAGTCTGGGTCAGATTGATGGTCCATCCAGCCCAGCAGTGTTCTTCTACAATGTCTACAATGAACGGCATCGTTCTGGGGGAATATGTGGGACCTTTTGTATTCCTTTCCCTTCACAAGCTCTCAGCTTCCACAGGAAGCTGCACTGGAGACCCAGAGACTGCCTAGTCCTCATACTACTTGAGTTACCTCTTTGGACACCTCGATCTGGCAGCAGCAACTTGGCTCGAAGACTAGCTGCTACAAGCAGAAAGCTCCAGGCTTCAGACTTTCTGCCCTTTGCTGTAAAGGCCTGCATTTCATCTTGGCTCAGTCTAGCGTGCATTAATTGCTGTTAAAGTGCATTACTTGTGTTGATAGCTTTATCCTGTCCATTGCAGCTCCCAACACTGACCAAAACATGTTTAAATCCCCTTACTGAATCAACCCTATTGCTCCTCCAACCTAACAAATAAAAGAAAATTCCTCTGTGGTCCGTTCACCCGAGGACAAGCTTACACTCTGAAGTATAAGGGTCAGGTACCTGTGGCTTTGTTTGCACACACACAGAAAGAGCTCAAGACAGCAGAGAAGGAAAGCACTATTTCATAGCCAATCATAACATTCCCTGCTTACCTTGGGAAGCAGAGGGATGCTGGCCAGGTTAGCCCCAGCCAGATCCAGTCCCTAAATACATGTGATTTAGGATTGCATCTGTGCTGCTTTAGATTGTTCAGTGACATCTACTTTTATGCACCTCAGAGAAGGAAGAGATGGAGATGGATTTATTTTGCATTGGCAGCTTCCTTGCTACTGTCATTCTTGTAGCATTTTGCTGCAAATATAATCTCTAAAAATAGCCCTAGCTATGACTTGCATAAGGTCAGAGGAAGGCTGGGCACATTACACTGCAATGAAAACATGACTGTATGAACAATACTTTCCACTGCAAAACTAACTCTTAGAGAGAAATAATTGATGAATAAAAACATATGAGAAGCACAGGCCTTACGGCTCTCCAAAAACACAGAAAGTGCTGATTTCAAAGTTTCTGGAGAGGAGCCTGCTTTCACACTGCTGTATGCTGAAACCAACCATACCAGAATTGCATGTAGAAAAAGAAAGCAAGTGTTTTGTTTGCAAAAAATGACCACATTAGAGCACTTGGACCCAGAATCCTGATTAGTCAGATCTGCCATTGTTGGTTCAGTTTACACTATGTCTAACTTGAATATGCTGTTCGTTCAGACAAATCATTTCTATATCTCTCTCCTAATTATTGAATCCGTGAACCTAGACAACAGAGAGAATGCAGAGATAATTTTTCTCGTATATATTGGGGTTTGAATGATTCCTGTATTCTGACAAGCCAGTAATCCTGAGCTCTGTATTTTAACTGATGATTCAGCTAGCTCCATCTCTTACTTGATGATATCATTCTCAATACACAAAATACAACAGCCTCCCAAAACATTTAACAGCATTTACAATTTTTTGCCTCAGTCAGTGATACATAGCATCCAAAGACTGATGACACACAGATGTGTTGAGTAATGAAGCAATGAAGCCTTTCTTTAAACTTCTATACTTATTGTTTCCCTGCAACATGCAATATTATCTAAGAGCTAGGTTAAAAAAAATCAGAACAGAAATGCGTACTTAAATCATGTTTAAGGTGCTGTGGAATGAAAGGATGCAAGCTATCAACCACAGTCTGTCCACTTTGGTAAATCTTTATTTTTAGACTGGCATGACAGCAAATGAAGTTATGTTTAAAAATACACAACTGCCTCTTAATTGCAGATATGTCTGCATCTGGAGCAGATCTGTTCAGTTACAATAACCTACAGTTCATACATCAATTAATAATTATTTTCAGTACATTTAATTCAGTTGGAGTCAATGAGCCAAAACAAAACAACTCTTTCTTGTTTGGTATTTCCTACACGTAAGTGACAGATAATGATATACTAAGACTATATACATCATGCCTCGGCTCTTGTTGAAGAATTAAGGGATGTCACCCATTTCAAGGAACCAACAAAAAGGGTCACCAGAAACCCCGGACTATGAGCTTACAGACTGCCTCTGAGATCTGATGAAAAATTAACACAAACAAATCTTTCTAAGATTTACAACATGATATGCAGCTCTTAAAAATCTCCGGGAAGTTTGTGTCCAAATGCTGGAGCCAAGAATGTCGAAGTTATATATAATATTAGAATAAAAAATATTTTACAGGCATGTGAAATATGTAGGGCAGAAAGCAGATATCCATTCCCTGTTACTCATTATGCACTGTTTATCTTGTTTTCCACATAATGCTTAAATCTTGAGGTGAATGCAGACTTACTAATTTCCTTATGGTGTATTTTCAGTGTATTTACTATCTTAGTATCTGAGTGGTTCAAGAGTGATAATGGATTTGTATTTGCAGTACTAGAGATGCACCCGAGGTTAAAAGAAACTAGTACTTCTATCTGACAGATGTAGAATTAGAGCATAGAAAGACAAAACCACATAGAATAAGAAGATAATACATTCTGCAAATAACACACAAACCAAGCCTGGAGACTCTCAGGTTCTGATATCTCTCCTCCTACACAAACATGCTGGCAGAGGCAGTGGCAAAATCACATTTTCTAGGAAAATGTCAAAGTCTCCTTAAACTAAAGATTTTCTTCTCTTTTTGTACAGTGCACCTCCACGGTCACGAAAACCTGAACAACCTCAGCAAGAAGTCAAGCTTGGGTCTCCAGTCATTACACAGATATATTTACTTCTATGAGCTGAGAAAGAAAACACTGTGCCACTGAAAATTGTACTGTTCTGCATTTTTACATGATTTCTGGGAATCTAACCTTTCTAGTGTCCTCTCCTTTGCTACAAAATATAAAGCATATCCAAGAATGTCATCATCAGGAGTCACAGTGACTCCTAAGAGAGCTATGCCCCACATCTTTGCACACAGATCACTGTCCTGCCAGGCACAGTTGTTCTGCAATGGCCATTCAGCCTGATCTTACAGGCATACTGTGGTACTGGGCAGTGAGCATGGCACAGTTCAGGGTAGGTGCAAAGGGAGAGCAAAAGGTGCAGGTGAAATCTTCATCTGTAACAGTAATAAACTACTATCAGGCATTTGCAAGGCACAGTCTCTTTGAGGCTTAGCCCTTGAACAAGTTCATAAGGATTTTATAGGGGCACTCTGATGCCAGGGCAAGCCTTCTGGTGAAGCTCAAATTCCTGGTATAAGACAAGAAGGGGGAAAAGTTTTTCCATGAGACAGCTGCCTTGTTAGGTAAGTCCAAAGATGGAAGGACAAGACTGTAGCAATCAGGGAGCTGTTCCCTGTATTTTTCAGCTGGAGACCAGCTAGCTGAGGATGTGATGTCCCACGGCAATAAACACTGGTTTGAATTTGCTGAATTGGTTGGAATTGCTTTATATCGAAAAAATATAATTTAAAATGATACAGATGGGGTAGGTCCACAGAGTAGTGCATCAGTTGGGCAGACACTTCAATGCCCTGCTTTTCCTTCAGATCATGTGTGCTGTTCAGGTTCCCACAGCAGTCCATCAGCTTCTCTTCAGCTCCCAAAATCTGATGTGCAGGACCATGGAGCTAAAGAGAAGCTGTTCCATCATTAGCATCACCGAGCCTCCCTTCTCCTGGTAAATCACAGTGGAGAGGCACAGACACTTGCATGCCATTTCCACACAGCCAAATGCACCAGTGCTGCTGCAGGAGGAGCAATGGAGGGCTCAGAGCACCAAGGCACCGTTGACAGAAACCCCACACAGCACTCACCTGTAGGAGAGCCAGGTCAGCAGTATTTCTCACTCATCCCTGCCTGCAACAACGTAGTCACAACTCATATGAGATAAACCCACCCAAAAATTCTTTGTGTTGATGCGGTCTCACGGGCTTGGGGCAGCAGCAGGAGTTAGGAAGCAAAATGAGAGATAGGGAGGCTATGACAGGCATTGCTCTGTAGCACACGTGGAAGTCCCTGGGCTGTCCTTGGGAGACAATTAGGCAGACTGTCATTGTGCATCAGTGCATCTGTACCTGGCAAAGGGGCTGATTGAGTTCAATGACTGCTTAAAAATAACAGGTTTCAGTTTAGTTGAAGTTTGGGGGGAAAAAAAAGGTACGGTGCGAACTGCTTTGTTTTGTTTTGTTTTGCTTTGGGCTCAGGTTGTGTTTAATTCCCTGACAACAATTTCATTAATATCCTTTTCTGAAAACTTCTTGAGACAAGAGACAATCAAGTGAATGGACTTAAGCAAAACAAAAGAAACTCAGCCAAAGCCAGATGCCCAGTACAAAGAATTTCAGAGCTCTTGGTCTAAGTCTTATAAAAAAAAAAAAAAAAGCAAGAAGATTTGTGAAAAATTGCTAAGCAGCCACAACTCTAAAAGGTGGGGTAGCACCTGTAACACTTTTAAGTTCTCACTCATCATCTCATTATTTAGTCTGGACTAAGAGCACATGGTTTGCAGTCTGAATCTACAAACCCACTGGATTTGAAGTCTTAGCACTTTTGAGTTTCTTGAAAATTGCAAAAATTGAATTTTTGATTTATCATCTGTTCTGCTCCTGAAGTTCCCATTTAAGAGACAGTGTCTTAGGTTTTTAAAATCCCACATACAGTGCTGCAAACAATGAGCATATTATGGAGCGCTTTTCTTTGTAGAGTAGCCTGTCACAGAAGTGATCAGTTATCAGCTGCCTCTGTTCTAGGGTGCCACTTAAGACATATTATGTCTGATTTTTCTACTTCATCCTAATTACTAAGATTCTTTTGAAGATGTCTTGGTTTTCATAGCTTAATACAGTAACTATTGCATTGCATAAGGTTTCACCAATAAAGACTGCACCTCTATTTACAAAGACTTACCTTAATCATAGAGTCCCTGTGTTTGTACCAAACACTTGCTCTCCTGGTTTTGCTCAGCTGGGTTGAAATGAGGTGGGTAAGGGCTAACAGGAAGCAAAGGAAGAGGAGAGGACGGGAGGAGACAGCAAGCACAAGTAGAAACATCAAGTAGTTTTGGGATGTTAAAAATAAAACCTGTGCATGTGACTGGGCAGCTCAGCTTTCAGAGCTGTTTCTTCCACTGTATTTGTTAACACTGTCACTACTGGAGAGATACTTAATGGAGAGGATGCGAGAGAGAGGACTGACCATGTCCTCTGCCCCAGGCATTAAGAAGAAAATAACAGAGCGTTTCCCAGAGCCCTGTGTCAGTTTCCTGCCACTCTCATCCTTTATGTCTCGACTCCTCCTGGTGTCTATATCAACCTGTGGTTTCTGTTGTTCTAGCCATCACTGCGTCCCCTGCTCTCACTGTCACCTCAGTGGTGGGTGCAAACAGTGGCAATGGATTCATCATCCACAGATGGTGAGGACAGAGGAGCTGAGCCAGCTTCCCTGCTTCCTTCCCTCTTGTTGCTGAAGTATCACTGCTTCTCCCCCGTGGGACAACCCCAACTTCTTTCTGTGGTGGTAGCTCCGAGATCCTAAATTGCAACAAGTGTCTTGCTTTGCCTTATCTTTCTTCGCTTCTATCTGTGAGACCGTGGTGGCTCTGTGAGTTTGAAACAGTGCAGGCAATCATGTTTTCATTTTTAGGCTGAACAAAATGTCAGTAGGTGACAACCAAAGCTTGCTTGTGCCAATTGTGATTTAGTAGTGCTAAATACGGTTAGCAGTCTGGCTCCATGGCCTTTTTTTAGAAAGGGCTGTGTTATTGTGGTACCATTCTGTATCATCCCACTGCACTGGATGAAAACGGGGCCAGCAGGAATATGTGTGAACTCATATTTCACCCAATCATGACATTATCACTGGTGTGTTTGTCCCTTCACCCTCTAGTTCACAGCCATTCTTCAGCCTTTACCCATGGCAACTTCTTCAGTGTTGTCACTGACTTTCTGGACTGTGCTTAAAAACATACTGCTTGCACACTTCATTTTTATGCAAAACTGCTTCTCAAAATTCTGTACTAATGGTTTAGGAATAAACTCTCCAGATGAATTAACCCAGATTACTAATATCAAGTGCTTCAGAAGCAGGTTTGTCAGAAATGAAGTCACCTTCTACCTTAATTTCACCAGTGAAGATGACAGGAACCAGGAACTCATCTTTTTTTTTTTTTTTTTTTTACCTGCAGCACACTACTGTATTAGAACAGCTGCATCTGAAATTATACTCTCAGCAAAAACAGGAGAGCTTGCAGATCTTCAGAACTCCTGCTGCAGTACAGATGTGCTTATTGGTAGGATGGAAGAACTGTGACATCTCTGAAAGGAATGAGCAACTTATTTTGTGATGTAAACGCTATGGGAGAAAGCTGTTGTCTGTATGCTTTATTCTCTCTTACCTCAATTCCATGAGTAGACATTCCATGCTATATAAAATTCCTATGAAATATATCTATCAATATGATATGCTAAGTACATATTCATGTAAATATATATGTGCATATACATTTCATATGTATTTTGATACATGTATCTATTGCTATGGGAAAATTGGACCAGATCTGGTAGCCCAGAAATGAGGCTGTTGCTAAATGCTACCAGCCCCTACCGGTGGCCATTGTATTCCCAGTAGGTACAAGCACAAATACACACATACACCACATGTGTGCATATATACATGGACAGCCACACGGGTAAGAACCAGTCACATGAGGCACTCATGTGAGCACAGACTGTCAGTGGCCTCAAACAGCATCCCTCTGGCTGAGCAGGATGGAAGGTCATTAGTGAACACACCTATAGATACAGAACCTCACACACTTAGCTCCAGCCTCCCCAGCATTTAGTTCTGAGCATCCAAGCCCTGGGGCTTCAGCCCCCACAGCTGCAGGCACAGACTATGCCCCATGCACAGCCGGAGTTGGCCAGGACCCACTGGCCTCCAGAGTCAACACACCAGGTCTGGTCCCCAGAGCCCCCATATCTGGACCCAGGAGCCTGCCATCCCTACCCAGGCAGCCGGCTGGCCCTGGCCCTCTGGCAGAAGCTCTCCCTTGCAGCCCCTAGCCCTCCAGCCCTGCTCCCATTCACCAGCTGCTGGGAGGACCCCCACTTCTGCACACCCCACACCTATCTGCTCACCCTGGTGTTGCTGCACAGCTGCACAGTCCCACAGCCCTGCTGACTGCTGGCACCCAGGCCCTAAGCATACACCAAAGGAAGCCCTCACCCAGGGAAAAGCCCAAAGGGCTGCAATAAAAGCACGGGACAGATGGCACTGAGCAGGCTATTTACAGAAGCTATTATGTGCAGCCAGCCCTTTGCAGTCCCCTATTGCTCAGCATTCCCATGCTTGTTCCCACACAGGTAACCTGAATTCCTCCCTTTCCCACCTGCAGTCCCCTCCCTAAGCAAGCCCTTTGCAATCCCAAATGATTTCACTACCACAGAATCATAAAATAAAACCACAGAATATCCCAAGTTGGAAGGAACCCACAAGGACCGTGGACTCCAACTTCTGGCTCCACACAGCACCAGGTAGAATTCAAACCTGATGCATGAAAGCACTGCACTCCAGCAGCTGGGGACCGTGCCCTCTGCCCCGGGGCAGCCTGTTCCACGGGCCAAGACACAGCAGGGTGCTGTGAAGGCACCCCTGTAGACCTGTATCACATAACCTAACAAATACATCTATCTTAACGTGTGCCGCGGTTGACTTTTTGCACTAGCCACGAGACAGGCGATCACCGCACTACATGTCCCAGCATGCCACGCCGAGCACTAACGTACCGCCGACAACTGCGCGGGCCCGGGTCCCGCACATGCTGCATGCCGGGAGCAGGAGTCCTTCCCGGGGAGAGTGCTGCCGCCGCGCGGTTGGGCGCGTCTCAGCAGGCCGGAAGAGCTCCCCGTCCCACAGGGCGCAGCGGTCGGGCCGGAAGTGACGCAACCAGCCGGGCGCAGGCGCAGTGCCATCGGCAGCCAGCGCTGGGCAGACGGGGAGGCAGGGCGCGGCGCTCGCGCGCCTCGGGCCCGAGAGGAGACAGCGCGGGGCTGGGCCGGGGCCGCAGGTACGGGGGGGTCCAACCTCTGGCTCCAAGCAGGGCCAGC